>OV121083.1:540637-987287 GCA_921293015.1 Phorcus lineatus | reverse complement strand
GGGTGGAGAGGAGTCGACTGTACAAGTCGTGAGTATCATCATTTGGTTGATAATAAACACTTATTGACTTCAAGTGAGGTTGATCCAATGATTTATCCACCTTGGACATGCGATATTCACAGAGGCGAAACCGAGGTAAATCGTTATAATTATCAAACACTCGGAATTCACACAGGTTGACATCGCTTGACGTCATTGCTGTCATGTGACCAAGTAGGCCAATCAGAGAGACAGAAATAATCCATTCAAATGATAAATTGTTGTTTTAAAGTGACACAGAGTTAGTTTCATGAATATTGAATTTGGTTTAAGTAGAGCCTAAATACCATATGACGTGAGTAAGTCCAAATCGTCTATCGAAAGTTACATCTTTATCTCTTAAATGTCAACATTTTGACATTTCTAGTTTTCGATTGTAAATTAAGTACACCCATATAAATTTTAAGAAGTCGGAATTCGGCGTCCCATTTGCATGTATACTAGTAAAATAACCTACTCACCAATACAAAGCTATATTCCCCGTTTAGTCTACTATAAATAAGTTTCCTGAATCACGTTTGAGTCATTTGCGCGCGCCATTGTCCCGGTTACGATAATAAATGTGGCCTTGCCCCTGTTTATTGTCACTTTGATGACTGATAAGCATTGAGATGTAATTTCGTAAATAACAGCTACCTTTCGATGAAATAACATCATTTAGGAAATTTGACATATTTGAAGCTAACAACATACTCTGTCCCCCTTGAAACTAATATTTGTAAAACAGTTGACATTTCAGAGTTTTTAATCTAAATTAATATATATGATTTTTCGTCACTCGTTAAAGCTAAATAAAGTGCTATTCTTGACACAAAGTGTCCCTTAATTATACGATTTTAAGGCGCAGTTATTTGCTAAAATAAGACCAAAAAAACTTTGGTAGATTAATTTTACCCTGCCACCGAATATATGAGATGTGTGAAGATTTCACTTTCATTTGGAGAGATTCATAGAATATTGACAGATATGTTATCGTGTGCATATTTACCTTAAACATATGTCGATTGAATGATAGTTATGTTATGTCAAGAGTTTAAGAGGACAATTGGTCACATGCTCGAAAATACCGGTTATGTTTTTTCAATGGATATGTTTCAATTCTTGAAACTGTAATCTTAAATTCAAACTTGAAATAAGGTTATTTATTTGGCTATCTTTGAGGGTTTTAGCATGCAGTATCAAGTAATCCTCCTCAATTTTCATTCTTGTAGTTCCTCTAACCTTACAGAGTGTCCCACTGATACATTTGGTTCTGACTGCACGTCCTGCACTACACGTCACTGTCAGGGAGAGTCGGACTGTCCTGTAGATGGAACCTGTTCTCAGGGATGTCAGGACGGCTGGACCGGAATAACGTGTTTGGAAGGTACTGTCCCAGCAAATATCTAAATCCATATAGTTTCCCATTTCAGAATGTTATCTGTTGATATATGTATTTTGTATGAAGATAGTTCTTCAGTATTGTGTTTGATATACTGTTTCTATATATATTTGGGTGTCTCAGTGAAGGCCTCTGGTAGGCAGTAGAAATATTTAGCTTTACGTCAAGGGTAAATCTCCACTTCAGCTACTTTTAAAAACACATAATATTTTCAAACTGAAAATGATAATTTAATTCTTTGTATATTTTTGTTTTCATGAAAGTGGGAAAATCGATGTGAACATCGTGTTTTCACCTTTTGTTTTCATATTTTAACATTGACCGACAGACAGACAGGTTTATTCAGGTTTGAAGGCCCAGTGGCCCAAAGTACAGTTGCAGTTATATCATGACCGACTTTGTTCACGTGACATAGACAAAGATTAAACAATTTTAAAACGGACATCAGTTGTTTTATAAAAATTACAACAGATTTGATAACATCAGCATTGTTTGAATTTTACATATTATACATCGTTTGATATATTACATTGCTACAATTTAAATACTTCTTACGACAGGTTGAAAATGCGTCACAAACTAACAATACATGAAATTCGTCTTCTGTTTGACCAGACGAACAATACGAACATGGAAAATCATCTACGGTATTTTCTATCTTTTCTGAACGCCTGTAAGTTAAAGGAGTGGAGTGAAATTCTAAATTAACAGAAATTTCTAAAAAGTGACTTATCATTGAGAACGCTTATATACTGTTCCGGTCCGAACACCGATTTACAACGGGAATAATGACTTAGAAAATTGGATGAATTAACTGTTTCGGACCAATTCTGAATAAATATATCTCTTATTTGTTGCTTTATCATTGATAAAAATATTTCTGTATCGCCGACGTCTTGATTTAACCAGGCATAAGAAAATCCACTTGAAAATATCGATCATCTAATGATAACAATAGTTGATAGCATTGGTGTGCATTGCGATAGTCAGGCATTCTAATGAGCTTATCCGATATTTAATTACTCTCATTTGACTTACAATATGCATGTAATGGCGACCTGTTTCACCAAGTATAGCTTTATTTCCGACTGTAAAAAACTTTTGAAATAAGATGCATGAACATTCTCCATAGCTTCAAAATACCGTGCTCCCGAGATTTCCGAACCATATGGTAAAATTGGTGCTATTTTGGTGTCAAAAAGTAGACAAGAAGAATTATAAGAAATAAACTTGTTAATCTTGAAGAGTTTTAAAAGGGAAAACAGTGCCTTTTTGACTTGTGCTTCAAGGGTAATTTATGACGTGTACCAATTAAGTCGATTTGAAAAAACAAGTCCTAAATACGTGTAATACGTAAAAACATTCATATTTTTGCCACGGAAAGACCATTTATCTGTTTTCGCCACAATGCCACCGTTTCTAAAGACAACTATATTAGATGTATCCATATTCAGTTCTAATTCCCAAGTGTCACAAGAGTTTTGCAGAATATTCAACTGGCGCTGTAAGCCATTCACCATGTATGAAAATGTATCAATATCAGCAAACAAAAGTAAAAGTAAGTCTTTGATTTAAGGGGTGACAAATATTCAATTGTTGCATGTATCATACATACTAAAAACTATTTCATTTATAAAAAATCGATGAATAGAAAGGGGCTAAGGACCTTGCTTTACACCGACAGTAGTGTTAAACGTTTCAGTAATACTAGAATCAGTTCTTACACAGGATTCAAACGATTCATAAATACTTTTTAAAATATTATACATTTCGCCATGAAATCCCTTTGTTTGTAACATGAATGATAATTTCTAGCGTATAGGAAGACATTTCCCATTCAAAATATGAATATATATTGATTTACATTACTCGAGTAAGGACTTCCCATATATGTTTGTAACAGTATCGTATCGTCCTGTGCATAGTCATCACCAACAGGAATATAGACACAACTGTCATTCACAATGTAGTCAGGCTCGTTAGCTGTTCGTGCATTAAAGTCACCAATCAAGATAAACTTACTGGCTTCCCCATAATCAAACAATATTTGCAAAAGTTTATTTTCTAATATATCTATGCCGTTATCTTCTAAAGCGGTGCATTCCGAGGATCTTTCTGGATGGATGTACATGAATCCAATAAACGTGTGACGACTTATAGTCATTTGTTAATTTGAAGAAAATGCAGTTCGTCCAGTTGGAATACACTCTCTGAAAAAGAGAAGAAATATTTTTTTCCGAATAGACACTGATATACCACCTGAATATCTACCAAAGTTATAACGCCTTACGGCATTACATACAAAATTATCATACTTATTGAAAGTAACATCTAGAAGCTGCTGTGGATCGAGACTCATAGTCTCAAGAAAACTGATAACATCATGTGATACGCAAAATGTCATTACATTTGAATCTCATTTCTTAGTATTAATAACACAAATATTCCATGTACAGACACTTATATCATTAGTAGTACTTATCTCGTCATCTGTATTATCAAGAAAAGATTCAAAGACGAGGCCACCGCCGATGTCCTATCTGGTCTGTGTAGCAGACGACGCATCTTGCGGGGAGCCAGTCTGGTGATGAACAGGCGTCTGCGGTGAGGAGACAGTGTGCTGCGAGTCAGAGTAGTGATGAGTAGGACTTCTTCTTGACCAGTTGCGACGTCGTCCAATCTGGCGAATATCTTTATTCACTTCATCAAGAACAAAAACATCGCCATCTCTGACTAGTTTGTCATAGCTTAAGAAAGCTATCTTGTTCTCATCGCGTGCCTGTTTCATGAAGGGAAATAACTGCTGTCTTATCCAGCTAATGCTTTCAGTAAAATCATCAGACACACTGTTCAAAGTATAACCCTTCAGTTGACGTCTACCCCGTTCTCATAACGGATACTTTATCTTTATAAAAAGTAAAGCGAACTATGATCGGTCTGGTACCTGACTTGCTCTGTAGACGATTGGCACTGTCAATCTGCACCCTAGCTGCGTTGTCAATGTTCAGTTTTTGAGAGAGAAAGTCTCTAACTTTACCTTCAGCTATATCCCACGACTCAGTTTTATCTTTATCCTCTGCAATGCCATGAATGATAACATTATTACGCCTAGACTGAGCCTCTAATTTGTCTGTCTTTGATTCTAAGAACGACACTCGGTTTCTGAGTGAGTCATTTTCTGCTTGAAGCGCACATAACTGATTGTTGAACTCACAAGCGAAGCGGTCAAACTTGTCGTTGAGGGACGGCAAATCAGCCTGTATAGACTTCAGCGTTATAGCGAGTTCCGACCCACCAGAAAATGACGGGGTGACACCATCCCTGTGACCACTCTGGGACTGACGTGGACCCGGGTTGGACTCGACATCCCCAGAGACCGACCAGAGTGTGAACAGCAAGACCGCGAGTCTTAGTGTAAGACGGGTACCGTGAGGAAGCTTTATAACGGGGCAGAAAACACATGTCTCACCCTGGTCGGAATAAAACCTCCTATTGCTCTCATCCAGGTCTCTATCCACACATCTATTTCCAATATGAGGTATCTACACACCCTTGTACAGCACC
This sequence comes from Phorcus lineatus, assembly GCA_921293015.1. Classification (NCBI taxonomy): domain Eukaryota; kingdom Metazoa; phylum Mollusca; class Gastropoda; order Trochida; family Trochidae; genus Phorcus; species Phorcus lineatus. The sequence goes on along the minus strand of OV121083.1, from coordinate 982,303 downwards.
CTGTACGAGTATTTCGATGTTTGAAGTTGTCTTTTGCCATTAATTGAAAAAAGTTTCCACAGCCGTAAACACGTCTACCTGCCCAGGTAAGTCACGTGACCAGTCATATTTTAACATTGCTTGGTATTGGTATATTTTTGTGTTCAATTACTCGGGTTATAATAATAATATAAGATTATAAAATAAAAAAAATAAAATAATATTAATATATAAAAAAGAAATAATTGCTGCTTCACTATCAATGCAAACATTTTTTTGTTTCACATAACAAAGCCATTTCTTGTCTTCCTGCAGAATGTTCCAGAGGAGTGTACGGACCCGGATGTAGCATAACGTGTGGTAACTGTAGTTCCGACTATGCTTGTCATCACGTGACAGGAAAATGTCCGAGTGGCTGTAAAGCAGGCTGGAGAACTGAGAAGTGTAATGAAGGTAAAGTTATTACAGCTTATATCTCTTTAAGTTAATCTGTGAAATTTAATGAACGTGGACTAAAACTTAAAGGACGAGTTTGAAGCGAGATGGGGAATGAAGCAAAGGAGATTATTGATGGTAAACTAAGAAGGTACTTTTTATGAAGCTGCTTCGGGTAGTTTCCCTTAAAACATAAAAGCATGATAACTAAAAGTATCTACAAATCCTACCTTGAAAGAATTGTTAATGCTTACCTCTTTAAATACATACAGTGAATGTAACATCAACATAATGTTTTGAATTGTTTGCATGCTAAAACAAATGTTATTTATAGAGATTAGTAAGAAAGCTCATTCCACACTTTAACACAATCGCGAGCACTTACAGAAATAACAAAGTTCGATTTTTCAAAGGGACGAAGAAGGGGTTATAAATCATGATGGAGGAAACACAAACACGGTGTACATGTATCATCCCAACTTGGGATCGCGTCCCATCTTAAGATGGGACGCGTCCCAACTTGGAATTCCAAGTTGGGACGTCCGATCTTGAGATGGGACGGCAGATACTTTAACATGTTTATAATATCCTTATTCTAATGTTGAATTTAGTAATAACATGATAACATGTATCATTTAGATAAGCGCTTCAAGGACATCGAAAGATATTTCGATTTTATGTTGATTTTCATGACTTATTGGATATATCTATCTCTCATCGCATACGAGTCTTTCGTCATAGCCCGATACGATTTCAAAAGTAATTCTTACACAAAGTCTTATAAATTATTTCATTATATTCTTCAATATTTTTAATTATGAAAGCATGTTAAGCAAATAAAAAAAGAATTTATATTCAATTATACACTCAAAACCTACTCTAAGTGAATACCAAGAATGCTAATCTAATGCCTTGTAATCAGTTCAATTGCTGACACATAAACCGTTCGTTAAGCAAGATTCCAATGTACTTATTGTGTTTGATAGTCGAATCTAAAAGTGTATGTATGTAACATAATTCACAAACACTAACCTATAAGTGGTATTCCGTCAATGCTTATAAGATGTCCAGTAAATAAATCCAGTTATGTCTCCTCATATTTCCGATCGAACCTGATCTCATCAGTGTCGTGATGCAAATGGCAAACATACCTGCTTGGTAGTTCAGAGATGGTTGTGGGTTGGGTGGAGGGTGGGGGAGGATGTCCGAAAGAAGGGATTTTGGTAAACATCCGGTTCGGTTATGACACTAATACCTGGGTGTCACCTTCCAATTAGTGACAAGAATGGGTACCAATTGTACATGAGCATGCTTGTAACACTACAAAGGTACACGCCGAGCGTTTGTTGTTTTAGTCAATGATCATTATTCATTTTTACCAAGGCATTTGCCCCTATCGGCAATTTCTCTGATAGGTGGAAGCAGACGTGATCAAACCCTAACCAAAAACAACAACAAATGTTATGTTTAGTGTTATTGTATTGTTATTCGATGAAAGTTGTTTTGCCACACTAAATATATTCAAAATATTTTTTTCATTAACAGAACGATTATCATGTCAAGTAACCAAAATGAAATCTAACATTATCCATTGATTAATTATGGGGAAATAGCACGCTTTTCAACAGATTTTTAAAAAAAATTATAACTTAGTTTCCAAGATTTGCAAAAGATGATTATGGTTTAAACATATTTTTTTCATTTCTATAAAAAGAAATTAGATTTGGAGGCAAGCTGAAAGCTTATATTAATGCCGCTCCAATAAAAATTATATTTTGAAACCATCCAACATACAACACAAAGTCAAACAAATACGATGTACAGTTGCAGCACAATACATTAAGATATTTAATATTGCAAAGGCGATTTCTTAATGCTAATTTAGAAATGCAATATTTCAACTCATTTCTTATCAATACTAGAAGAAGATTATAAACGGAGTTTGTTCACTGAAAAACTTTGTTTACCTTCACTAGATTTTTTGACAAAAACCCTTGTTGAGAACAATTATTCTACTGTTTTCTACATAGCCCGAGGTAACATATGATTTTGATCAGTATTAAAAGGTTGCTTTTTTATATGTACAAGCGTCTATCTAGGCTTGTTAGATGCGTTGAATTGAGAGAATTGTTGTGTGTTCTTACTATTAATACGTTAATCAACTGATCCGTACATAAGTCAAATAAGATGAGTAGGTGAGGGGGAAGAATTACATTTCAGTGTAATATTGTTATTTTACAGCTGAAAGTTTACTTAACTAATCGTTTTTATTATCTTTAAATATGCTACTTAACATGTCCCCCCGAAAAAAGGCATTAGGTTTGTAAAAACACATCAATGAAGTTTTATTGATATACTAAGACTTATCGAGTTATTTTGTGCTGACATACATGTACTAGTGTAATATCCTCAGATGACTAAGTGATTCATATTGTTATTGCTTATACAAATTTGATATTGAAACGGTCATTGCTTATTGTAACATATTCGATATTTCATTGTATGAAAATATGCAATATGTGTAATCATATAATGGTTAGTAAGTATATTTCTATGATTTAAACGGTATTTTATTTCAATAAAACATGTGTTACACAAAATTCAGAATTTATATACAAAAAGGAAAAATAATTAGCAAACAGGCAGCAAATGCTTATATAAATTCTTTTCCTGAACCAAACATAAAACTATTTAGATATCAAGTACATTGGTGGAAATATACATTTGCAATTATTCTTACTAAACTAAAATTTATATTATGCTTTGTCTACCTTACATTTTTTGTACAAATTTTAGGAAAGAGCTTAAAAAAATCAATTGGTATTTGAAAATATCTAAAATGTTGGGGAACCTGACTTCGATAATAGGAACTTTTAATTATTTTTACATTTGATACAATCAACCAAGTCGCCAAGTAGATAAACAAGATAGTACTTTGTTAAAACAACATGGGGTTTTGGTGTCTCCATATGTTGTTTTAGCCTAACAGTTCCTACGGTGGGCAAATTGGTGTCCAATCATCCGTTCTCTGTCACGCCAAGCTGACACAAAAACATATTCAGTCTATTCAGTACTGCATTGTAACGTTGGAGGGTACCTTAATTTCTGTTTATAGGAGGCTTTTGCATGGATTATTCATTTCTCTGTATCAGGTACGTTTTTTAATTATATATTTTTGAATAAGCAATTTATCACTAGTATTGTAAAACTTGGATCTGTATTAGAATAACTTCATATCTGTGATTGTTAATAGTTTATACCACCTTTTGGTAAATAAACTAAGATACAAAGATGTCTCTGTGATGTCAGCTGTTCGATCTACGCATGTATTGTTCGTTTGAAAAATGCTGAAAACTACTATCTAAATATAAATCTATACATTGATCTGATTTTGTTATGTCTATTAACAAATGTGATTCAATCAGTAATCAAATGTGACTTTAAATAAATGTTTGAGTAGTGTTGAATCGTTCGTACTCGATAACATATGAAACCGAGTGAAAAAGTGAAGTAAATGAACATCAAATCAAATTTTCTTCTTAGGTGTGAAAAGAATATAACAAAACTATCTAAAAACAAGTTTTACTGACACAAATTATTATAAAATATGAATATTATTAACATGTTTTAGCATCCCCCGTCCCATCTCAAGATGGGACGTCCCAACTTGGAATCCCAAGTTGGGAAGCGTCCCATCTTAAGATGGGGCGGATCCGCAGTTGGGATGATACATACATATGCTGGTTCAGTTAGAATGACCAGGAATTAAATTGTCTAACACGCGGCTGAAGTTTCAAAGTTTCTTTCACTTGATGAATTCTGCGAAAGTTCGAATGTATGGAGGCATAAAGGTTCTGCACAGTGTACATTTTTACAATTATCATATTATTACTTGATGCTGTAGTTATTCCTTTAAAGTGGCCACTTGGTCGTTTTACAAAGTACATAAATCTTAACATATTTAAAATATTTGACATTGGGTATCTCATATGATATCTGGGTAGCGGACTCCAACGAAGATAATTTATATAACTTAAAACTTAAGAATTTGTAAAGCTTTAATCTTAACAACATGAGAATAAACCCGTGAACTGTAAAACCCCCGCACTAAAGTCGAATGCTTTCATTTATCAAGTGTTGAATAAAATTCAATGTAATTTCATTCTTTGAATTTCTATTACACATGTCAGTTAACAAAGGTAACGTGTACTCAAACACACTGGTGCCTTAACTTGGAACTCACCTTTGAATGATAAGTAAACCAATCAATGTAATGCCACTGGGATTCTTTTTGGCATAATCATGATTTTGATTACAACATGACGGCATTGCCATAGTTAAAAAAAGCCATCCTTTTTCTCCTCTCCTTAGTATGTAGTGAGGATACCTACGGTCCCGACTGTACACAGAAGTGTGGTAAGTGTATTGGTGTCTGTGACAGTGTGGATGGGAGGTGTCCTGCTGGATGCCTGGACGGATATTGTGGAATAAATTGTGACCTGGCGCTTATCGGAGGTAAGATAACATCTTACAAAGATTGTCACGTTTTTATCATCCAAACTAACGTATGATGTAAAGTAAATTCCGATTATTCTAAATTATTAAAAGCCATTATAAAAAGTTTGCATTCATTCATCAACAGATGTTAATGGAAAAGATCTTGCTTCTTTCGGTGTGGCTTCTCTTGTCGGTGCTGTTGTTGGAACGTTTCTGGTGGTTGTTCTGCTTGGTGTTGGAATACATATCTATCTCATCAGGCAGGGGCGGTAAGCTAACTGTTATTTTTAGTTGCCAGATAGTTCACATATGCACGATTGATTATCGATTGTCTAGATGTATTATAATCATAATCACTACACAACAGTGGTTGTAGTCATTTGTTGTAAAAATTCTTTTTTTTCAGACTTCAGTGGATTAAGACTTCTGAAGTCAAGCAATCGGTTCAAGTGTCACGTGACTTCACCCAGATGAGCAGCATTGCTGCGCGACCAGCTGACGTTTCTGAGAATGCACAGCCAGGAAATCAAGTTCACAACAACGAGTATGCTGTTCTTGACACTGGGCATATGCAGGGGAACAAAGACTATGATGTCATCCAACCAAAACATTATCAAAATCTCTGAAATTTAGACATTGCATATGACAATTGTACATCTGTTATAACATGTACACCACCCATTTATCCCTACAAGGGGACTGGTTTTATGTATACCAGTTAGATAGATGCAACTTAATTACATGCTGTGACGACAAGTTAGACTAAGAAAATAAGCAAAACAATAGAGTGTTCGTGTGAGTTTGTATTATCGTATCTAGGCTTTAAATACTTAATGACTAACAAACTGGTATGGGTACAAAGGGTATGTGAACACTACTCACTTAAGTTTAGATTTTGTTGTTATTATCATTATCTGCACATTATTGTGTCTACCCCACCTTACTTTGATATTCAATATATTCATGTAACACCGATAAGATTTTCTTAAGGGTAATAAAGAATTAAAGTGAATTGATAAGCCCAGCTGCCAGTCGTCCCAGTGAAAGCCTATTTCTATGGTCAGGTTCACTCATTATTGACAGTAAGGATTAGAATACTACTTGTAATGTGGCCATGATATCTAAATGAGCCACCAAAGTGTAATACTTGTCGAGTTAAGTCCCTTTGAAAATATTCACCTATTCAGGAAACATTGCTTATTTGCAAGTCGCATAATTCGAGGTAAAACTTAGATTACTGCATTTCCAAAATGAAATAACTTAATTTGTTTTTGATAAACTTCAGGGCTTAATCATTGAACTGAAACTAGAGGGAAACTGGAATTTGATATTTTCCAGGAGTGGATTTTGTGATTCTCTATGGTTTTGATAATTCCTAACGTGTTTGTTGATCATGTATGAGAATCATGAGAATCTTATATGAACAAATGATTAAAGGAACCAAAAATACACTTAACGTTTCACTTTATTCCAAACACAATGAAAAACAACATTTGTTTTGAAGTATGGTTGACATTTGAAAAATCTGTAATTCAAATGACCATTATGAAAAACTTTTATACCTGGCATATTCATGCCAAATGGGTAAGAAAGATAAGTTATTACGTTATTCAATTGATGATATTGTTTTTCTACAACAGTGTACTGCTTTTACAATGTATGTAGTGTATGTGTCGCAAAGCATCATACAAATTATAATAAATGGGTATTTTATCTGTTATCCACCATCCTCCATATGGATTGAAATTGCACAAGTCTCTTTCTTGTAATGTGTAACTTGCTGCCAATGCTTTGTTTTTAAAGAGCAGCGCCCTCTTTGGCGAAAACCTGGAATTGAAATGAATATTTCCTGCATGACAGACGGATGAGTTATGAGAAAACAATGCAGGTGTCCATTTCGTGTTGTGTCCATGCGTTGTGAGTAATACATTGATTTAAGATTCAATCAAGGAAATAATTTTCACAATGTGCACGTGATAACTTCAGCGGTATATCACTAATGAGTATCATCGGGAAAGTATTTATCTTGATATTGAACAACAGATTATCTAACTGGGCGAATATGCGTGATAAGATTCCTGAATCTCAGGCTGGATTCAGAAAGGGATATTCTACTGCAGATCAAATATTTACTTTGTATGCAATGATACAGAAAATATTGTCTAAACGCAAGCATAAATTGTACATATCATTTGCAGACTTTAAAAAGCTTTTGATTCGGTTAATCATTCTAAATTATGGCAATGTTTATATAATGCAGGATTACAAGGGAAAAGGATCAACATTCTGAAATCAATGTATTGTAATATTCGAGCTTGTGTACGTTGTACAGATGGAGTAACATATCTCTTTGATTGCCCCTTAGGATTAAGGCAAGGCTGTTGTTTAGGTCCAAATTTATTTTCCTTCTTCATAAGTGAATTGTATAATAATATCACTTCAGAAGGAAAACATGTAGTCCAATTGTATCCAAATTTTATAGAAATCCTAACCCTTCTCTTTGCTGTCGATGTCATTTTGGTTTCGGACACAATGGTAGGTTTACAAAATCATTTAGATATCCTTGAGAGATACGCTAAAGAATGGAAGTTAACAGTAAATTTAAGTAAAACAGAAATTGTAATATTTAGAAGGGGCGGTCCTGTAGCTGCAAGAGAACGCTGGTTTTACGATGGTTGATAACTGTATCAGACCAGTTTTCTTATTTAGGATTTTTGTTTTCATACAGGATGAATAATAATAAATACACCCAGAACCTAGCTCTACGTGGTAAAAAAGCTTTAATACAATTTTTATCAGTTTTATGCAAAGTTGGAACAATGTCCCCAAAAGTATTCTTTAAGATATTTGATACCCAGATTCAACCGGTTCTGTTATATTGCTCTGAAATATGGGGTTTTCAACGATTCGAGTGTATAGAAAGAGTTCGTCTTTTAGCATGTAAGAAATACCTCAGTAAGAGCCGACACACCCGATGATAATGTGGTAGATTTCCTTTGCACATTAACTCTATAATAAGATGTTTAAGATCTTGGTTTAAAATCATAAAGATGCACGAACAACGCCTGCCTAAATTAGCCTGTGATATGCTTATAAATTTAGATAATTTTGGAAAACATACAGGGCAACCGACATGAGAAATTTATTATTTTCTCACGGTTTTGGGTTCATATGGATGCGCGAGACAATTGGGGATGTTAATAGATTTCTAAATTTGTTTCCTCTTAGATCAATAGACATGTTTCGTCAAGATTGGAATTCGACTTTAGATTCAAGCTCACAATATGAATATTATAGGTCATTTGAAACGTTACTCCAACCGGAAAAATATCTATCAATAATAACAACATATCATTTAAGAAAAATGTTTGTAAAATATCGTTTGGGTTTGTTGAGTTTAATGATAAATGAGGGGAGAAAAGCTTCTATCGAAAAAGAAAGTAGGTGTTGTCCTTTATGTAACCGAGGTATTGAGAATGATTTTTACATTTTTATGTTCTTCTAATGTGGATTTACGAGAGAAATATATACCAAACCACTTGCTAGAAAAACAAACAATAGATGCATATATATCTTTGTTACAAACTAATAATGAAGACCTTATTGTACAATTGTCTTTATGTATAAAGCATGCATTAGCTAAAAGAGACCGTCTCATTAAACAAATTATTAACCCTTAAATACCGTTATAAACAGGATGAATGTTGCTATATTATATTGTACGCTACCATTTCTCAATGCTGTAACTCTTATTTATATGGACCGGAGGCCTTTCATACAATAAACATCTTTTGACTTGACTTAGACTGCTAGGTGTGGGTCCCGGGTTTAGTTCCATACTCCCGCCCACCAGTAGAAGTAAAGACACAGTCACGCGTTTTATCAATCCTCCACAGAAATTTAAGGCGTGCAATGCTAGTCTTTGCTCCTCTATATAATGAGCAAACAGTCAAATTTTGATTATCCATTCTGGCAGTGGGACACCAAAGATAGATATGTTTTGAGCAGTTTCAAAAACACTCAATCATCTGACAGTGTAGGTCGCGCTCTATCTTTTCCCTATTCTTACTGTTTCAAAATGTCGCAACAAGTTATAATTACATCCCATCAGCCTACCATCACTTGATCAAGACCAATCAAAGCTAATCCCTCTCAATCAGTAACCACCTCACTGTCCATCTGGCTTCCAATCTAATGCAAAAGCATTTACTGTACATCAACATAATTACTTGTGTAAACATGCCTCAACGTATGTATATAATCACAGTGCTGTAACCTTCAGTATCACTTGCTTGATAACGGTGTTAGTATCTACACCGAAACGTCGGATCTCTTTGCAATAAAGAAGTTGTTAATCCATAAATTTCCTATTTTCTTCATCATACCAACTTCTAAAATGCCACTCAAAGAAATTATCAATCAAATCAAATGTTAATAGAAAATGAAAATATGAATGCCTCTTCTGGCATTTTTACTTCCATTCCTGGACAATGTTTCTATCAACTCCTTACGCCGTTTTCTGAGCTTTTTGTATCCGTGTCTATAAAACTCACGAAAATAGAAATACATGTACACTGCTCTTTATTGTTTGCTAATTATTGAATGTCAAATATATAGATATTTTGTTTCTACTATCATATCATATGTTTGCTCTGCAGTTACGTAAAATATATAGGAGAGAATAGCATGTCCTTCATAGGGTTTGTGATGTAATTTATTTTTCTTTTATACTTTCAAGTTATGTTTTTGTATATAAATCTAGATAAAATATATCACACAATATCTTAGTTGGCTTTAATTTCCGTCAGAATACATAAGTAAAACTCATGTTACTCTACCGTCATATTCATCCAACAATTCAAAATATTTTCAATTGACTTGTTTTAATGTTCAACGGATACATGTTCGGTAGTAGAAAGTCTTTGTCCAATTTACATAATACAGACCCATAAGACTTTTTCAGGCCTCCTTTGAAAAAATATCTTAAATTAAAAGTTACTCATGATATATTGACCGGTTTTCATTATGAAAAAATAACTTGAATATTCAAATTGTCTTTAATCAAGCGACTTTACTGTTACTGTGACATTTACTTTGACTAACCCAGATTTGTTTACCTCTTTGTCAAAACCTTGGCTATCAGCAAAAGAAAAGACCACTGAATTATAATATTCAATAATTTTAATAATAATATAATAATATATATATCTATTAATGCATTTACAAAATAAATGTGAGAATATTGAATAAAACAACAAGAAAGCAAATATACTGATAGAACTGAAGAAGGGAACACTTATTGGGTTTCTTCCTTTGAAAGCAATTAAAACCAAAAGTTATCAGGATGTTCAACTAAAAATAAACAAATCAGTACATGGATGCGTTTTGAAACCTATCCCAAACACAGTTGGTTAATCAGTGTCCAAACTCATTGTCATCTCTCATGGAAAGTGTTCTATCAGTATATCTATTGATATTAACTGTTTGATTTCATGATACATGTACTTTCATACAAAACAATGACCGTTATACGAACATATGGTTGGTATATGAAATTATCTATATGATACAAAAAGGTAATCTTTATTCATATTATTTATGTCAAAATATGAAGGAATAAAGATAAAGATACTGCCAGAGCATTAAAACATTTAATAGAAGTCACTACACGTTTAGGGCAAACAAACATTCTGTCAACATAGACATACTGACCAAGAAAGGCTTTTAATAAACAAAACATTCAGGTAATTGTTCGACAAAATGAAAACAAATGTTCAGAGCTTGGACCTGCTGGCCGCTATTAAGCATTCCAAAAGTCTTGAATTATATAACTTGATATCACAGAAATATTCCTAAATTGATGCTTGAATTATTTGTCACAATTTCACAACTCTTTTATGGCAAACGTAGCTTTACACATATATCAGCTGTGCACAGTCCTCGGGAGATAAAAGGCAAAAGCTTTACAGGAGGAAGTCTGAAGCCTGAATGTCAGAGAAACATGTCATTTGTTGTATAAATATTAACAAAATCAACATTGCACACGTTCAAGTGCCACATAATAAGTTGGTATTTCGAAATCTAGTTATGAAACATTATGCTCTATTCATGTGTTATCATACATTTACATCAAACACACACTTTGACCTATGATAATCACACATGGTGATATCATTTAGTAAAGAATGAAAGGTCTGATAACTAATTAGTAGGTAATACAGTAAGCTGTATTATCCTTTTACTAAATTGAATAACACAGATACTCACGTAAAACAAATTATTAATAAGAAACACATCTACTGAAAGTTCTTGAATATTTAACTTGTTTTGGATATCTAAGATGTTCATGAAACTTCTGGAACTTCACATGTTGGCGTACGTGCTTGATGTCAGCTGGGCACATCTTTTTGCAAAGTCAAACAACCGCTTCACGTCATCCTGGAGGAAACATTAAAGGATAAAATGAGAGTCTGTGTCTCTGTACAAATTACACATCAACTAAAAAAAGTTAATAAACCATATTTTAAACAAGATATTTCAGTGCATCCAAAATAAGGCAATATACCTGAGTGAGCGTGATGTCCGGGAAGATCCTGGTGAAGCTCCTCACTTGATGCAGGACGTCCACTGTCTCGTCCTCTTGGATCTCAGACATCAGGTTTCCCAGAATACAGAACATCACACCAGCCTTCCTGTCTGTGGAGCTGGAACAGAGGATTTTAGTTGATTATACAACACACAGATAATCACACCAACCTATTTTCTTTTAAGCTACAATGGAGTTAATCTTACCAGCTTAGCTGGCATTCTCCTTCAATTTATTGACTTTGTTAGAACCGAGTTTAAAAGGTGATGCTTCTAGTAAGTTAAGCCGGACAATGTAATATGACTCATAATTAAAGAGCTGATTCTGCCTATCACATATCCACTATCATTACATCTTTGAAAGGTCTTTTAAAGGGTTAAAATTATCATAATTAAGAGAAATATTTTGATAACAAAAACACTCTTCATAATTTGACGTTTTTGTATGTACATACTACATGAGATACAACATGGTGTAAGACGTGTGAAAGGCTTGTTATCCGTTTACTTGATTACTACTATAATTGCTTATATATATACACACACTGGGAAATTTTTAAAAAATTATCTTTACAAGATTGTCGAGACATTACAAAAACATGTTACGAAATAGCTTTGTCTTGTTTGCCGCTTTTTTACTAATGTATCTTAATGATAAGTATTTGCTTCAAATCTAATCGCCTCTTAGCAATCCTAATAATTTTACAATAATACAAGAATAAACACACCTGTGAACAACAACTCTCGATGACAGTTCTGACCTAATCAGTTTAAGGTGGCTGTGTTCCAGGAATGAGTCAGAAAGACTCTCCACAGACACAGGCGCGTGGAACTGGAGGAGCTGTAGCTTTTGTTCGCTTTGGTAAATCTGGATAAAGAGTACCAATATCATATTCTTAGGAACGCTTACACAAGATTCTGTGTAACAAAAAGGAGGTGAAACGTTTAGGAAAGTGGCTTCCAGTGGTTAACTGTATCAGATGTTTAAATACATACGGGTATTTGGAGCAGCAGTTTGGTCAGACTGAGATCAGATGTGAGTTTAGTCTGCTCCTCGGTTGTCAACTTGATCTCATTGAATAACTTTGTAGTTCCCTTTCCACCGACAAAATCATTCTACAACATTATCAACACACTAAATTTATTATATATTTTCTATCTTTTAAGACAATACACCAACGTTTAGTTAACAATCCTAACGAGAGTAACAGATGTCAGGTACAAGTTCAATATTTTGACATTAACAGATAAATTGTAGATTTAAAACGAGTTGGTTATCAGTTATCTTAATCAAAGTCTATGTGATAAAGAACCAAGCTCAAACGGAACACTATAAATTGTAGTCATACGTAGTTCATTATTTCGCTCACTGCTTTAAGACGCCCGACTCTAAGTAGTACGTTAGTTGTGCTCTGCTTTGAATCAGTTTGTCATTTTTCTGTGGCAGTTTATCACCAAAAGAGTTATGATAGAGTTATCGATTAATATATTTTCTTTGAAAAATTTACATTGCTTACCGTTATGTCCTCAAAGTTACTGTTATTTCTGAAGATTTTTTGAATATATTTTAACATTTAAATGAACATATACTGCATAGAAGGTGTCAATCTTTTACACTGAGTAATGAAGTAGGATTTAGACCGTGTATACATGTGTTTAGTAGATAGGACCCCAACCTCAGTATTGTCGAGGACGATGACGTTGTTAGCGTTGTTTTCCTCCACCAGCTTCCACAGCAACTTCTCTTGACCCGGATGTGGAGACTCACACAGCAGGTGCCCCCTTACGCTCCTAAGAGACTGTGGGATAACAAATTGTTACTATGGGATAAGACATTGACACTGCGCGGTAACATATGAGTACTGTTTGAGAACTCATTACTGCAGCGGAAAAACACTCGAAATTTTGTTTACAATTATTGTGATATTCTTCATATTTTGGAGGAAACAAAGATGGTCTATCCATTTTGTGATAACATATCGTTACTGTGCGATAAAACGCTATAAGTGTGCTACATTTAGATAATGTATTCTTTACTGTAGGATGATACATATATATTTTTACTCTAAGTAAGAAGGATATTGTAGAATAAATAACGTATTGTTACTGTGGAATACACTATGGGAAAGTTTGTTATTTTGGTAGAACCCATCGCCAATTGGGATAACATATTGTTACTGTGGAAGCAAACAATGTTATTGTGGAATAAAGCATTGTAACTGTTCATTAAAATATTGCTTTAAAACGTATATTTTATATAAAACGTTATCAATGAGTAATAAATGAACTGTCAATGAATAAAAAACGACAAACAATATGACGCTGGTTTTTACTATAGACAGCTTTTTCGTTGAGCTGACTGACAAATCATTTCATGGATATGAAAGGATTTTCAAATCAAATGATTTGTGACATTTTATTATCTTAATGTATTTTTTTTATATTAGGCAATTCATATTTATGACAAGCTGCAGTTTTATCAAACCAAAATATCTGAGTGTTATTCAATGTATTTAAAAGGCGGTCCACACTATGCCAGATTCTAACTCTCAGAGAGAAATACTCACTGGTGCTGTTCTGACAATGAACTCTTGACTACCATCCACCCACATCCGGTTCTTAACTGGGGCACCTGTTCAGTACACACACATCACATGTTCACTATATTGTTAATACACTACAAAAATGACTTGGTTTCCTGAATTCTGGAAACCATCAGGAAAGTGGGTAATTGGGGTATCCAGTTGGTATCCATTCACTGAAACTAAGTAACTTGGTTTCCAGCTACAAGTCATTTTGGATTCTTTGATTTGTTATATATCCATATATGGAAACCAACATGAAACTGTGGTCATGAGTATCCAGTTGGTTCCCATTTCTGGAAGGTGCAAGTGACGATTTCATTGAATGGAAACTAACATGAAACCATAATATTAAAGTTTCATGTTGGTTTCTAATCTTGTTTTGAACTTAATGAATTGATTGACAAATTATTTAGTTTTATCAAAAGTATATTTGTTTAAGTAGTCTGGCATCCACTTAGTATCCATCCACTGAAACTGAGTAACTTGGTTTCCTACTGGAATCCATTTGGCATTCAGGTTTTATATATTTCCGGAATGGAAACCAACAAGCTACAATGGTTGCACGTATATATGCTATTACTTTTCATTTCAGGATCTTTGATTTCAGATTAACCCTTACAAATTAATATAGTTCAAGGAGATCAAATATAATGCTGCTCATGAAATACCGTAATAAGTTATTGATCTCTTAAATCTGACAGTTCTCATTATGATTACACTACAATTAGCTATAGAAAAAGGAGAGATCTATTTATGCGCTGTTATGTAAACTATGTATTCACCTTGATTATCTTCAGCTAGAATCATCTGAAACAAAAACGTTCTCAGTCACCAGCCTTGCATCTTGTAACACATGAAAGTACATGTTTCGTATAGTCATATATATCATCGACGCCAAGTGTCAGTCCGTATCTATTTCAATTATTTCATGTTTATCTTGATCACCGATTGTACATTAACAGTATCTCTGATTCCTTGTTTGAGGAATGTCTTTTGTGGAGTTGATGATATATGTGTTTAATGTTGAGGACAGATAACAACTCAAGTCATTAGAGGATGCAGTAAGGGTAAGACATTAATTAACTCAGATTAAAGTCTAACATTAGATGTCAGCGGAGGCTACATTATGACTTAAACAACTTCACAAGAAGACATTCAAGAGTCTCAAGCTAGTGATATCGTCTGTCGAAACAGATAAGCATACTTGAACCAGCTCCCTGAAAGTCTTGCCACTTGAACCCACACGAGCGTTCATGCCTCTGTTGGTGTAGAGTGTGGTGAAGTCGTCCACGGTGAGGCTGGTGTTCCCGTACTTGGTCATCTCCACTAGACAGTTGAACACACACTCGTACTGATGCTGTACATGTAACATAATAAGTCAGAAGATGTAAGAAGAAGATAGAAGGAGAATCCTTGGATTATAAGCTAGTAGCAAGGAGATTGATTGATTGTTGTGGAATAAATAGTAAATCAGTGTTGAAATTTCATAAATGTCATTTTGTCAAAGCTACTTCAGTAAGGATGGTGGAAAACGTTCATATACTATAAAGGTGCAAAAGAAAATCTTGTGTACACATTATCTAAACGTAGTATTACTAAGTTGATACAAATTGATAATGACCCCACTATAGAATGCACCCACCACGGTCTGTATCATGTTTTTCCTCTGTCCCCTCATTATGGACACGTAGCCCTGCACGTCCACCTTCCCCTCCTCTCTGGCCTGGTCCAGCAGTGAGTCCACAGCAATGTATGTGCCTGTGCGTCCTATACCAGCACTGGGGACAAATACATGTGTAAGACAGAAATAATCAGGATTCCTTGGCGATGACCATTCCTTGAGTTATACAATTATTTGAGACAATACCCATGTGTCAGATACATTGACAAATGTAATTGGTATATTGCTAATTAGAAGATTAAATGCATAACAATTTCAATTTGGTATCTATCAAACAAATCAATCACAATTTTTTAAGAAGCATCTCTGTCTTATGTCTGTCTACATATGACTTATCATCTCTCTTCTGATTTTATCTACCATCATCAGTCATAACTCACCTGCAATGCACGAGCAGTGGTCCGTCTGTCCGTGTGTGTGTGCGTCTCATCATCCAGATGAAGTTGACGAGAGCGAGAGTGTCAGGGACACCGTGATCAGGCCACGTGGTGTAGTGGTACTGAACAACTCTCCGACTTTCTCCTGTCTGAAATGTGGAGTGATAATGTTCCGTGCAATCTGGGAATGCGCACAATCTAAAGATTGTTCGCTCACAATATGCAGATTGTTCGAACAATCTAGGATTTTTTTCATTCCTAGATTGTTTAAACAATCTGCAGATTGTGAAACCTGAACAATTTGGGAATGATCACAATCTGAGAAATTG
Source organism: Phorcus lineatus (assembly GCA_921293015.1). Taxonomy (NCBI): domain Eukaryota; kingdom Metazoa; phylum Mollusca; class Gastropoda; order Trochida; family Trochidae; genus Phorcus; species Phorcus lineatus. The sequence continues at coordinate 965,835 of OV121083.1, read as the reverse complement.
CTTGTTTGTAGTATATTTTGCATTATAAAATGAGAATTGTTTAGTTTATTTAGGTTCTCAGATTATGAAAGGCTCACAGCTCGCCTATATGTAAAACTGAGCGAGTATATGGGTCGATTCGTAGATTGTGAAGTGCTCACAGTTCGCCTATATGCCAAACTAACGATTCTCAGTTGTGAAGGGCTCACAGCTCACCTCTATTTGAAGTGAGAAGTTATAGGAGTTGATTCTCAGATTGTGAAGGGCTTACAGCTGACCTATATTTAAACTGAGAGGAAATAGAAGTCAATTCTCAGATTGTGAAGGGCTCAGATATCGTCATTATTTGAAACTGAGGGAGAATAGGGGCCGATTTCTAGATTGTTAAAGGCTCACAGCGCGCCTATATGTCAAACTGAGGGAGTAAAGGGATCTATTCTCAGATTGTGAAGGGCTCACAGCTCGCCTATATGTCAAACTAACGGAGTATATGGGTCGATTCTCAGATTGTGAAGGGCTCATAGCTTGCCTATAAATCAAACTGACGAAGTATATGGGTCGATTCTCAGATTGTGAAGGGCTCATAGCTTGCCTATAAATCAAACTGACGAAGTATAGGTGGTCGATATAACCCGTATAACACTGTTTGGAGGGTTTTACTATTTATGTAGAACTAAGAAGGTTTTTTTTATATGTGTAAAAGGTTTGAATATGGAAATCAGTAAATAACAATTCACCATGTAAAGTAAACATAACATCTGAAAATTAATTACACTGAAATCTTATTCCTCATTCTCGCTTATTTGACTTAGTTGAGCATAATTACTATCTGTATCACTTGCATAGACACTTACACTTACAAGGTACAATGAAGGAAATAGTCTCGCAATGCTAAAACAAAGTTTCAAAAATCAAAGACACCAAACTCTGATCCTTATATTTATTGATCATCATGGAAACTTGATAACCTTTTCCCCTCATATTCTTCCTGGACCGTGAGATTGAAAGTTAAATTTTTAACAGTATTTTTTTTATCTAACTGCACCTGAGATGGTCCACAGAACGTCTAAATGTAATTTTTTTCACATATAAACTTGCTCTTAGTCAAAAATGGGCAAAGTAAATTATCTATACATAGTTTCGTGGGATTATCGATTTAGCCTATATTTCAAATTTCTCAGACAATCAATAGGTGAACTTGCTTTGCTTCTATACTCCCTTAATTTGACGTAAAGATGACCTATGAGCCCTTCACAATCTGAGAATCGACCCCTATATCCGTCAGTTTAACATAAAGCCGAGCTATGAGCCCTTCACAATCTGAGAATCGACTGCTATACCCTCTCAGTTTAAATAAAGGTGAGCTTTGAGCCCTTCACAATCTAGGAATCGACCCTTACACCCCCTAAGTTTGACATAAAGACGGAGCTGAGAGTCCTTCACAGTCTGTGAATCGGCCCCCATACCCCCTCATTTTGAGAAAGAGACAAGCTGATTTCTCATCACAATCTAGAAATCGATCCTAATATTTGCTAAATAGAAAAACCTTAATAAGCCAGATAATTCCCATTTTAAAATGATGAAAATACTACTAAAACAATCCCAGATTGTGATCATTCCCAGATTGTTCAGATTGCACAATCTGCAGATTGTTTAAGCAATCTAAGAATTCCTAGATTGTGAGCAAACAATCTGCAGATTGTTCGGACAATCTGCAGATTGTGATATACCCCAGATTGTTCGTAACAATAATACCTGCATACATAAAAATACTTATATAGCGCTAAAACCATAAAACTGCCCTGAAGCGCTGTAATGAATACATGAAAGAGACAGGTAGTCAATCAAATGCAATTTTTTAAAAGTGTGTTTTAAGTCCGGATTTAAATCTCGAGAAATTCATCTATGTCTCTAATGTTTTGAGGAAGATGTTTCCATAGAGAATGGCCGGCGACTTGAAATGCGCGATCATCAAATGTTTGAGTTCTGGAAGAAGGTTACTATCTAGTTATGATCTAGGGCATCGTGCGGGTTTATAGATCTGAATGAGAACTTGTTCATTTAAACACTTAAATACAAGGAGCAAGAGTTTGAACTGTATTGGATATTTAACGGGAAGCCAGTGTAATTTTTGCAATACAGGTGTGATGTGGTCATGTCGCTTGGTTCCAGACACTAAGCAAGCGGCACAGTTCTGAACTCTCTGCAGGGACTTAATGCAGTGGGATGGTAGACCTTAAAGAAGACCATTACACTAGTCCATGCGCGATAACACATATGCATGGATGATAAACAATTCAAAGATATTTACACTCTCTTTTTTAAAAACTAATTTTGTCTACAAATTGAGATGTAAATTTGATCTTAATAACCTTGAAAAATGTTGCAGATTTGCAAAATCATACATTCAACATTTTGTTAGATGTCTGTTGTCATCGTTATCACAATAATCGGCATTCATGTAATCATATTTTCTCTCACTTGTATCTTCTCGACCTTCATGGTCCTGATGGTGTAGTTAGCTCGTGTGTCGGTGTCCTCCAGTGTAACCCGGAAGTGATCTGTGGTCAAATAGTCATCCTCTGGCCAATATTGGTAAGACTTTTCCTGAAAGAAGATAGTTTTGTAATTTCATGATATCTAAAAGTCTTAGATACCTTGTAAACCGATTGTAGACTTACATATAATAGACAGGATGTCTCAAGTGTTCAATAGATTTATTTGTTGGACTTTGATTACAGAATAGATTGTAATCTCAATAGGAAGAGCATATCGTATTACCCTTGCATCTTCCACAAGCCCAGTCAACATCACCACTCGTCCACATCTCATTTCCCATATCATTCTCCAGAAATCTCCAAGCGTTTTTTTTCTCGGAGCTAAATAGATAAAAGTAACCGTGTATATAACTGATGTGATATATTTACATGGACGCAATAAAGGGTTATCATTTGTCGTCACACGCATGCAATCAATTTCATTTGTAGCATTATCCACCAAACTTAAAGAAAGAGCTTGTGATATTGGCAACATACCTTGAGCTCCAATGTAGGTTTTCGTCTCGTTGATATTCTGCAACACGAACAAGAATGTCTTTCTATAGGCATCCTATCCACTCACACCAAATTCATCCGTGAAGAGTTTGTTTAATAAAGTTAGCTGATCATGCAAAAATTAGACAATTAAACTTTCTGAACGTCTGTTTTGTGATCTAATATCATCATATAAATGTATATATCTTATTTTAAACCAATTTTCCGAACTATAAACATTGAATTGGTCAATGATGCTTCAAAATATCTAACCGCTGGTTTTCGGAAAAAATCAATATGAGCGTCAGATTTGAAAAGTGGTATGATAAGGATAAACAATATGACATTAAAAGGGCATGAATCTGTTTGGAAGATAGATGACAACTGACGTGCATGATGCTGGCGTTGATGTAGTCTGAGCCGTGGACGTCAGGGAGGAGGGAAAGACGAACTCGGTTATAATCATCTGGAAATGGAACATTCAACCATAGAGGTTCTTATGACATGGCAAAAACCTTGGATTGTCATAGGCATTTTAACTTGGTTAATGTCCTTGAAGCTATGTACAAAAAATATTTTCTTGATTTGCTGAATGATATTGTGATTATATCAATCCTGTCACGCCTAAAAATTACAAGCGATAATTGTATGAATGACAGTCAGAATAAAGACAAGTGAGAATTATACGAAATAGAAATAAAGACTCACATGGATAGTAGCCACGGAACTTGTTCTTCCCAGCATTCTCTGCCTTCTGAGAGTCAGCATACGTAGCTGTGAATCCGGTGGGCAGTCTCTGAAGAACAAGTTCCCATCAACAAAATATCTATATTTCAACATACAGTTTGAATTATCAAAACCAAACATTTGTCAATTTAACATTATAGATTGTTTGATTATACACACCCTGTACTCTGCTTCAAATCCTCCCTCCCTGCTCTTTATTTTCTGCACAGTTGCTGCCAGATCCTCCACAGCCACTTCTCTGATGACATCCTCCTCGTCTATGTTGTAGTAAAGTGTGGAAGTTGGAGCCTCGTCCTCGTCAAGGATTTCTTCTGATTGGTCATCATCATCATCACGCGATGACCTTGGAGCAATGGGTGGGTAAGGTTTTTGAATGACCTCAGCTGTTTTTGCTGCATCGATATTTTCTCCAGGCTCCATGGCAACGTATTCATAAACGTTGTCTGTAATGAAACTAAAATGACGATGTGTTCTGTTCATGCCTAAGTAATGCACGTACATCACTTGTTAACACTGTATTCTTAATACTATCTTTGTAACTGTTGCCATTTTACGGGTGGTTCTTGAAGTGACCGAGATTATATTTCAATTTGCTTTTCTTTTGCTAAATATGTTTTCGTTAAGTTACAATCATTTAGCATAACTTGCTATTCATTCCTAAAAATTCAGAATTCATTTTAAAGATAATCTTAAAATAATCATGTACAAACTCGAAATTCTCAGTCATATTTACATTTATAGGGGTTATGTATGACATTCTGTATACTATCAACTCACAAATTTGGTGTTGGCTTTGAAAAGATTTTAAAATAACGTTAGAGACGCTATTGTTCGCCATTGTCTGTTTTGTTTATTGACTTTTTGTCGGATCAAGATATCCAGGATATGTTAGGCATGACCTTATTTGACGTTTCAAAAGAATATAGCAAATGATCATTTAATTTACCTGCAGAACCTACTTTCTTATTTCTTCTTGAATCTGAAACAGAAATAAATAATAACTACATTTCTTGCTTTGGTTAAGTGTCTTTTGTTTCCTATCATATCAAAGAAATATTTGGGGTGATAAGGTTATTGTTTTAAGTAAATATTTCAATATTCTGTTATTATCCATTTTTGAAATCAGGTAATAACACTTCTGTGTTATTTTTTGTGTGTGTTATAACAAACATCAAATTATTTGCAATAATTTGCAGTCATATTTGATCATCTTTAAAAATTTCAAAGCTCATCCTTACTTCAATATTTCTCCCATATTTCTCTCCAAAACTGAAAGAAAAACTTACTGTCGGCTGCAATAAATGAAGGTTTTTCTAGTTCAAAAGTTTCCTCGTTTTCGGGTCGTTTGCTTTTTTTCCTGTGAGTTGATGTTTATTAATTAAATCAAACATAATAATTGTGACTATCGACAGATGCGTTAGGAACAATGTTAACGGATACAGGTTCCCATTATATTCATTCATACAAAATACTGTGTACTTAAAAACAGCACTGGATATCATATGTATATATATATATATGTAATTGTGTTAGATTAGAAATTTTAACTAATGGTTTTATTTATAGAGACAACAGTTTGATGCAGATTATGTGCATCTTAGCTTGTTCTTTCAATAGTTTTATAATTCAATATTAAAGCATACTTTATATTTTTTATGTTCCAATTCGTTTGATTATAAAAATCCTTCCAACGTTTTACCTCCTGCACATGAGTACAAGCACGATGACGATAACGATGACGACCAAAGCGGCAGCACCACCAGCAGCAGCAGGAACGATGATATTGGCGGATACTACTTCTGAAACAAATTGCTGAACATTTGGTACAAATTTAATGCTTAATAATGATTTTAAAATTCAATTTACATAACTCGAATAAGTCGAGGAAAGGCAAATTGTATATTGATTTTCCTGATAGTGTAGCGATTGACGTCTATTTTAGGTTTTGCAAAATAAGGATGTCTGTACTGAATGCATCATTGTGTTCGTTTGAAAAATTTACCTTGATCACATTTACTATTTCTCCACCCTTCCCGGCAGCCTCCAAGGCAGTTGCCGGTCATGTGATCACACACAGGACCAGAGGAACATTTACCACAAGTTGTGTTACACCCTGGACCATAGAATCCATCCGAACACTCTGTAACATGAACAAGACACGATAACCGAATACTAACATTTTGCCAAACAATAATGATAAATTGCTCACTGAAGACATCCAAACAGCTTCCCCCTTTATAAATATAAAAAGAAATGAAAATGTCCTTATGAAATGATATTGGTTAACTTTGATTGATGAACTATTTGCTACTTGTGTATAAAGACATGTATATGCCATATACAGAATTGTACTATTCTTTATAGCTTGATTCAAATTTCTTCAAGGCAATTCCACATTATCTGCAACTCACGACCTGAACAATAAACCAAAATGAATTATTTATTTGTGAAGTCGGGTGCTTACTAATAGTTTTGAAATAAGATACAAAATTTAAAATGAAACAAGATGTACATGTCCGGATGAATTGATATCTTTTAGAAAAGATGGGATATCGTAAACATTCCTGAAAATTTCTTGATTTGGGTATATAAAATACATTTGATAACATTAACCCTCTTTCTTAATGTAGTATAGTGGTTAATTTCGTGACTAAAAAAGACAAAGGCAGAGTGAAGTTAGCTGTTCAGTGTTTTAACCATTCATGCCTACCAACTCTACAGTCTGTGGAATCGGACGCACAAGCTGTGGAGCCTAGGAAAATCTGCACAGGATTACTTTTACCATTGTCAACATTGTCATTTTACCAAGAGGACTCATTTGCCGGGTTTAAAGTTTCCCTAATTGACGTGTTGCTTACATTCATAAGTAGCATTATAATTTGTAACACTCTATTTGGCCTATTAGTTCAGTTTTTTTTAGCTAAGTAAGTGTAATAAAGGAAAATTTACATGTTATGTGCCCTTTTTACAAAACATACGACAGCTTTACAGGCAAAACTTGCGAAAATAGTGTAGTTTTAAGCATAATTCTATTCTTAATTTCAGGAGTCGCAGACTGACCTCCCTATACCTCCTTCCTTTCAATGTCCTAGGGAAATCAATAAAATACATTTAGGAAGCTATAACATTTCAAAGGTTTTCTTACTAGTAATTGTGTAAAAGTGTTTTACGATTTTTATTGAGAATTGACAATATTGTACCATTTGCAGACGAATGCGAAACTTGTTTCGAATACGTGTCACAATGTTCGGTAATTAATACCGTATCAAAGTCAATTTATGATATGTCATTTAAAACAAACCTTTGGGTGTCCCAATTAGATATTTTCAAACATTTAAAACGTACTTTTTAGAAACGTGGATAGAAAATATTTTACATATATTTAGATAAATGCATCTTGAATTGAATGAACGTCTTGTAAAATGTATGGTTTTTAGGTTTATAAATAATGAATACTTACAAAATACATTTCCGTGATCATAAAACTTTCAAGTAAAAAATCGTACAAACAGTGTGTATAATTCGATTTATTGTTTTGGCGTGAGTAACACTTGCCTTGTGTACAATCTGTTCCCCTGTAGCCAGGTTTACATCCTTCTGCACACTGACCAGTCACGTGATCACACGGAGATGAAGCAGTAGAACAGTTTCGATTACTACAGAACCAGCTACAGTCTTGTCCGTAGGAGCCGGACTCACATGCTTGAGAAATGAAAAAATTATACATTTATTTTAGATTTAAAGAGTTTAAAAAGTATTTAATTTATATCTTTTCATTTACCTATCAGTATATCTTATCATTAGTCAAAGGCTTGTGTGCAATCCAAATCAGCCCATCATTTTCAGGGTATGTTTTAGCGTGAATGAAAATAGTGCATTCTTAGTTATACTTTTCAACATTCGATTCAAACTCATATTCCAAACTGCATTAAAGTAAGGAATGGAATTCGTCCAGCGGCCAATAGGGGTCCGAATGCATACCCCATATGGCAGAACGAAACTAACTTTTGATAAATCCTTGACATGTTTATTATGAAAATCCGAGCGGTAACTGTATAAACTGGGATGCAATGTGTAATATTTATATATTTTCATTGGAACCGCAATCAGCCACATATGCTCTGAAGCAATACACGAAACTATGGATGTCATCGTATCTCTGGTTCTATACTTATCTTAGTATATAAATGTATGATTTGCAGGTCATGGAATCAATTGGTAGAACTTCCAGATAGCCATATTTAGCAATTTGTACGAAATTTGAGGTTACCGTTTCAAAAGCTCGTCATTTATAATTCTAATCTGTAACATTTCTATTTTCACTTGTCTGCAGTTCATGTTTGTGATTTTTTTACATTATTTATACTTCATGCATAGCAACGAGTGCTTAGAACTTTTTTATGAACCTATAAGAATCACAAATAGCATACTTTAGGACCTATCGCTAAGCCTCTTTCATGAAAGCAGCGTAAAATCCAAAATACTCGTCTCACCTATCTATAATAATCTTAATCTTGAATAAAGGGAATGTCTTTAAAAAATTGGCCTGATGATTATTCTTAGCAAACAGCAGTTCTTTAAGTGGTAAATACACAGTATCTTAGAATGAACCCTATTCCGTAAAGAGCTGTTTTATCTGAGTCCTACCTATATTCAGAAGCCAAACAACCAAAACACACAGCTCTTGAGCTTTGCAACTAGTTTTGTCCCTTCTTTGATTGGACCATACAAGCATTTAAACATATGCTGACATATTTGTTTCTGAAAGGGATGTTAGGATTGATTTTTATGACAATTACAAATCATCTTCTCAGATCTAACCTTGGTATATGGTCGATGAAATTAGCATATGTACTCAAGAATCGGATTTGCTTTACAAACTCTTTATTTTCAGAATGTGTTTTCCCGTTCCAGTAGTATCATACTATAAGAATGTGAATACATAGTTACAATTTCAATCCCAATGTTTGGTAATGATATCACGAACACTCTTAGTTAAACATTTCTATCTCAAGTTTTCTTCGAGACAGCAAATAGTACATGGTTAAACTAACTTGTACAATTCAAAACCGTCAAAACAGGCAGAGAAGATACCTTGAATACAATCAATTCCAGTCCATCCAGACTGACAACCATCAGTACATTTCCCATCTCTCTCACACGTTGCCATGGAAACACAATTCCTCAAGCTGCAGGTCTTGTTACAATCCTCTCCATAGCTTCCATTAGAACATGCTTCGAAAAGAGGACATTTGAAATGATTTATGTTGATACAATTTTCCATAAGTTAGTGTTTGTTTCCGATACCAGTTAACTGTGTGGTAATGTACGAATCCGATAATTTGCTAAAAGTCAACTGGAAAGCATGTCATGAATTTCTAACATAAGAATTCATGTTTACAAAAATTATTATCATTTTGTAAGTGGTCTGCAATGTTAGGCATATTAGGAATCATGTTAATTAGTAGCGAAAACTTCTAATTCCTACCAAAATATAAGGTTGTACTTGCCAAACCTTAGGCAAGTTCGCCAATGTACAATGTACATGTAGTCATATTAGCCATCTTCATAAATAACCATGAACGTCTTGGCAAAGTAAAATTTGACTCTGTATTCAAAGTTTTGTATTGCAGTTATAACTGTTTTCTGAATAATTATTTATCATACAGGCTTTCATAATGAAACGGTTTTTTTTAATAAATTCAAATACTTTCTCCTCTAACTGAAAAAATTAAGAGGTTGAATCAACTTGGATAGATACAATCTAAAAAACGACAAAGACAACTGTCAAATAGGAGTAAGGAACGAATTTTTAAAGAAACTGGAAAATTAAATCTTGAGTCGGGCAGGATCCATTGAATATGTATCAATTCGCGGTCATTCCCTTAGCTCATTCGCGGATATTCATTGTCATTTAACATAGAGCATATAGTAACTCAATAATTGTATATATTTAAAGAAGATTTTATGCTCCTTCCAGGTATCTTATCATTTATTTCTTTAATTAACAGGTTCTATTTTGTGAGTGTACAAATCTACTTTTATACCTTTTATATTAGCCCTTTTTCTATGATAACATTGTCAGTATCCAAATATTTACAGATTCGACGTTTCAACATCACATTGCTCGCTTCATCAGGAATGAATGATTTAGATTAACAAAGCTGGTGTGGGGTGAGGCTTGTTATAGAGGACAACAGAGTCAAAGCTGTAGTGATTAGTCAATCAAGTCAACAGCCAGTTGGTTCATATTCATTTAAACCATTTGTCCAAACACAGTTGAGTTTATGTATCCAGATTGATTCTGCAATGTTGAGCTTTACTTTGTCTTTATCTGGAACTCTCTTCTTTCTGCAATTATGAATTTATTTTGATTGGTGATTCTCGTCATACGTTGGCTAGTTCTTGGATGGTGTCGTCTTAAGTTAACTGTCTCAAATTCGGCTGGCGGGGATCATAGGTTGTGATCCACGGAATTAACTTGTTGTTTTCAGGTTTAGCTTTGTAAGCGATGAATTCCTCTCATGGTTTAGTATTTGCTTCAGAAAACCTTTCTCTGATTACTTTAGCGTTGTAACCAGAGTTACGCAAGTACTGTAAGAAGTGTTCTAGGTTTTTCTCTCCCCATTCCGGTTTGCTGAATATCCGGCGTATACGGAGAGCTGCACTGTAGATGCTAGAGCGGAAGACATGTCTGGGATGACAGCTGTTGGGAGATAGGTATCGATGTGAAGCTGTTTCTTTGCAAAATAGGTCTGTTTGAATAAATCTTCCATCTTTGATAACCATAACATCTAGGAAGGGTACTTTATCTGTACTGAATTCACAAATGAATTTAATTCCTTCATGTTGGTCATTTAACACTTAAGGAATTCCTGAATCTGTTCTGCTGTAGCTGCGGATATAGTACTGATGTCATCAATAAATCTGAATGTAAAGTCTGGTTTATATGGAACGGAGGGCAAGTATTTGCTAATCTAAAATGATATGTAGATGTTAGCATATGTCTCTGCAAATGGGGTTCCCATGGCTGTTCCTGAAATTTGGCGATAGAACTTGTTGTTAAAGGTGAATTCATTGCTGTAAAGAACAAATCTAGCCAAGCTTAAGATTGCCTCTGAACTACTCGATACACCTGTCTCTTCCAGGGCATGATTGATAGCTTCAATTCCTTCTTCAATGATGATATTAGGATACAGACTGACAAAATCCAGAGCTAAAAGATGACGGAAATTCACTGCATTATGATTTAACTCTGCGATTTTTTCCGAAGAAATGTGTAGTGACGCGCTTAAATTCCTGGCAATACAAGTATGGCACGTGTGGCACAGTAGGCTGTGGTCAGACCGTTGGGGAGAGGAAAGCCTAGACAGAAAGAGTTCAATATTTTGAAACTTTTATTCCTCGGAACACGGTCGATTTTAGATGCTTCATACATTCAGAAATGTAGTCTTCTCTGTTCAAGATCACTATTCCACCTCCTTTGTCTGCTTTTCCAGTGACTATGTCTGCGTCTTGTTTAAGAGCTGGTAATGCCTGTTATTCCTCTCGTGAGAGGTTGTCTCTGATGTATGGTGTCTCATGACTTTTGACTTGGAGACACTGTGTTTCACAATATAAGTCAAGAGCCCGGTCTCTGTCATGTAGCCTTTTGTCATGTAGCTTATATGTCAGTACCTATGTTGTTTATATTTCCATGTACTTATGGAAGAGTTTGGCCTTCTATAGAATGAGCAATAGTAACCCTAATATCTAGGGAGCGTAGCTAAGGAACACAACTTGCTATGTTCTCTTTGGTTTACTCACGGGCTTATTCGACTTCCGCCCACAGACGATAACCGGGTTCTAGGTTCTAGCAGGTCCTATTGATGTTAGATTGGTGAGGTTATTATTCCTTTTTTTGTCTCTGTACTTGTTCGGGGTATGTGATGACTTCGTTTCAAGACTGACAGTTTAACACTACCATACTCATCCCTCTATTTTCTCCCCGAAAGTCCCGTGTTACTTTACGTCACACCAGCGTTGAGCTGTTCTGATTGATGAACCTCAGAACCAAATAATTAACTACATGATTTATATAAGATCAACTAACCGGCTTCACGTATTGATAGTCATCACTTGTCTACCTTCGCATCTAAGGCCTGAAACCTTTCAATGACACCATATTCCATTTCACATTTTCAGAATCAATATCCATTCATCCTCGATTATCCACACTAAACGTTCGGATAATTCCAAACTATATAGAAATCTCCGAACGCTTACCCTTAATAATGAGGACGATGTCTCCTCTATGTTTATATTTCTACGAATGTGATCAATTCTCAAAGTGGTTTTTGCTGTCTTGTAGGCAATGGTTGCTAGAATAGCATATTATTGTGACCTGATTAAATACAGGTTGATATGTATGTACATTCCTCACCTAAAACTTGCACTTCTCCGAAGTCAAGTGTTGGTCCTGTTGACTGTCCATTGTTGATGTTCTTTGTATCAGTGTAGAGTAGTAAATAGCGCCATCTACCGAGACATGAGACATTGTAAACATCAGGTATATCACTTCCACTCGGATAGCCGGTAACAGTGTGACACAGCTGACCTTGACTTGTAGCGTTTGGCTTGGGAAACGGACTTGTGGACGTGTATAGCTCCACCCCATTACGTCTCCAGGCGTCTGGGAAACCAAAAATATGACATTCATGTTCCTGGTTGCTCATGCAACCAACAAAATGATAATTAAAGATTTTATTTGAGGGCCACAATCGACAATGATAGTCCTTTATTTATTTGGTGCAACAATTAATTCTTCTATCAATGTAAACTACTGCCTGTCGCACAGAAACTGATCTAAGCGGTCATGATTATAATTATTAAAATAACGTTTATAGAATTTCATCTGAATCACCCCAAAGGAAAATAGTAAAAACTTTAAATTGAAACAAATGATTAATGAATTTTTGAAGGCCTATGAGTTGAATTTTCTGATCCTTTTTTGTAACTATTTTTAGTCTTCTTTCCAACTAACATGTACTTTAGTTTTATCGCGATCACAGATTGAACCCCCAAAATGGTAAATGTTCAATCAACACAAGCTTTAGAGTAGTTGATACTTGCAGAAAAATTCAATGTTATTGACAACGTGTAAATGTTACGAACAATCTGGGGTATATCACAATCTGCAGATTGTTCGAACAATCTGCAGATTGTTTGCTCACAATCTAGGAATTCCTAGATTGTTTAAACGATCTGCAGATTGTGCGACCTCAACAATCTGGGAATGATCACAATCTAGGAATTTGTGTTTTAGTAGTATTTTCATCATTATAAAGTGGGAATTATCTAGCTTATTAAGGTTTCTCTATTTAGCAAGTTTAAGGATCGATTCCTAGATTGTGATGAGCAATCAGCTTGTCTCTTTCTCAAAATGAGGGGGTATGGGGGCCGATTCCCAGATTGTGAAAGACTCTCAGCTCGTCTTTATGTCAAACTTAGGGGGTGTAAGGGTTGATTCCTAGATTGTGAAGTTCTCATAGCTCACTTTTATTTAAACTGAGAGGGTATAGCAGTCGATTCTTAGATTGTGAAGGGCTCACAGCTCGCCTATAAACCAAACTGACGCAGTATAGGGGCCGATTCCTGGATTGTGAAGGGCTCATAGCTCATCTTTATTTAAACTGACAGGATATAGGGGTCAATTCTCAGATTGTAAAGGGCTCACATCTCGCCTATCTGTCAAACTGAGGGAGTATAGGAATCGATTCTCAGATTGTGGAGGGCTCATAGCTCGTCTTGATGTCACACTGATGGAGTATAAGGGTCGATTCCTAGATTGCGAAGGCCTCACAACTCGCCTATACATCACACTGAGGGAGGATAAGGATCGATTCCTAGATTGTGAAGGGCTCATAGCTCACCTATAAATCAAACTGACGGAGTATAGAGGTCTATTCTCAGATTGTGAAGGGCTCACATATCGGCTTTATGTAAAACTGACGGAGTATAGGGGTCAATTCTCAGATTGTGAAGGGCTCACAGCGCGTTTATATGTCAAACTGAGGGTGTATAGGGATCGATTCCTAGATAATGAAGGGCTCATAGCTCGCCTATATGTCAAACTGATGGCGTAGAGGGGTCGATTCCTAGATTGTGAAGGGCTCACAGCTCGCCTATAACTCAAACTGAGGGGGTATAGGGGTCGATTCCCAGATTGTGAAGGGCTCATAGCTCGCCTATATGTCACACTGAGGGAGTATAGGGGCCGATTCCTAGATAGTGAAGGGCTCATAGCTCGCTTATATTAAACTGGGAGGGTATAGAGGTCGATTCACAGATTGTGATGGGCTCATGAAGGTCGTCTTCACGTCAAATTAAGGGAGTATAGAAGCACGTTTACACAGATGAAAATCGAAAATGACAGCAAAGCAAGTCCACTTATTGTTGTCAGTAAATCCTGCCTGTCCTTGTGGATCCTTTTCATTACTTCTTTAAATGCCCACTATATGATGGATTCCGATCAAATCAATACTTTTTAAAATCAATATAACATTAAAATCTACCTTTAGGGGCGACAAATCCTTGTCACAGAGTGCTAACGAATCCCTAATAATATATGTATATCATTTCATAAATGATACCAGCCGATTTTTATAGCTCTTTTATTAAATCTGTACCAAATGCAAAGGTAGACAATGCTTCATATGAATTTGATTTTAGTAAGAACAATTGCAAATATATATTTCCACCAGTGTACTTGATATTTTAATCGTTTCATGTTTGTTTCAGGAGAAGCGTTTATATAGGCATTTGCTGTCTGTTTGCTAATCCTTTTGCCTTTTTGAATATATATATTCTGAATGTTGTGTATTATATGTTTCATGGATATTAAATATTGTTTAAATGAAATTAGATGAAATTAGTTGTTTGCCACTCAGGTCACTATGGTCGCAGCACGGAGTAGAGACGATGCCATAATATGACTCTTCTTGCAGCGTAGTAATTAATCCATCCACATCAAAATATTCTTAAAATATTGAATCATGAACAGATAAAAAATAAATCAAATAAAACATTTCTTTGTTAATTTCACAAATTTCATCAATATATCATTAAGACCAAACGCTTTGATAAGTACCACTAATAGTGTTATTATAAATGAGGTCAAGCTGCAAAGAACATATATATAAATAAGCACATGTTGATGTATGTGCTGGTGAGGCATTAACATAAGCAGAGTTTTGCTTGTTTGCCAAACCAGATTCTTTATTGAATAAAAATATGTTTAAACCAATTTCACAAACCGATAGAACGGAAACTATTAAAAACGTTACAGAAAAAAACATGTGTCAAAATGTTGACCATTGTGTGACCGAAGAGCAATAAAACATTTTACCCCAGTCAATTCATTATTGCATAAGTATTTGCCCAATGATATCTGCCCCATGTGTGATAGATATACATAAAATTACAGAGAGGAAGTTAATGTGATTGTACGCGAATTTACGCGCAAGCCTGAGTAGAGACGCGACACAGTGACACGTTATTTTGATTAGCTGACCCAGCTAGACATCTGGTCTAATTATTCACGACAACACAAAATATTAACTGTTCGAGTATAATGAAAAAATTGAATCCGTATATTTAAAAACTGTTCATATACAAACTCATAAGATTAAGTAACTTTCCGATTAATGCATCGTTCGCATAAAAACTTCCAATGTCCCAGTCCAGGAAGAAAATGAGGGGAAAAGGTAACATTTGTCAAGTTTCCATAATGAACAATAATTATAAGGATCAGAGTTTGGTTTAAACATATTTTTATTTCCAAAAATGAAACAAAGATTGGCGAACAAGCTAAAATAGTATATTTGAACGCCGCTCTTTTACATGATACATACTACATAAAGCTGGAAGGATCAGAGTTTTGTTGTCTTTGATGTTTGAAACTTTCGATTATCATCACGAGACTATTTCTTTCATCGTACCTTGTAAGTGTAAGTGTCTATGCAAGTAATTCATACCAAAGGAGAGTATTGTTTTGTGTTGATACAGATAGTAATTATGCTAAATTAACCTAACTTAAGTCAAATAAGCGAGAATGAAGAATTAAATTTCAGTGTAATTATAACTTTTCAGATATTAAGTATACTTTTCATAGTGAATTGTTATTCATTGATTTCCATATGCAAACGTTTTACACATATAAGAAATAATTCTTACTTCTATATAAATAGTAACACCCTCCAAACAGTGTAACACGGGTTACCGCATACTATGAATAATGAAAATCTAATATCGCAGAATCGATATACAAACTAGTTTTCTACCTCCACATATTCACAATATGTGAACTGAACCCTCTATTAGCAAACTAAAACACAAATAAAAGCGCAATGCTTTTCACAATCTAGGAATCGAACCCTATACTCCCTCAGTTTGACATAAAGGCGAGCTATGAGCCCTTCACAATCTGGGAATCGATCCCTATACTCCGTAAGTTTGACATATAGACGCGCTGTGAGCCCTTCACAATCTAGGAATCGGCCCCTATACTCACTCAGTTTCACATAATGACGATATCTGAGTCCTTCACAATCTGAGAATCGACCCTTATACTCCGTCAGTTTGGTTTATAGACGAGCTATGAGCCCATCAAAATCTTAGAATCGACTGCTTTACCCTCTCAATTTAAACAAAGGTGAGCTGTTAGCCCTTCACAATCTGAGAATAGATCCATATACTCTCTCAGTTTGACATATAGGCGCGCTGTGAGCCCTTCACAATCTAGGAATCGGCCCCTATACTCTCTCAGTTTCACATAATGACGATATCTGAGCCCTTCACAATCTGAGAATTGACTTCTTTCTCCTCTCAGTTTAATTAAAGTGAGCAGTAAGCCCTTCACAATCTGAGAATCGACCCTTATACTCCGTCAGTTTGGTTTATAGATGAGCTATGAGCCCATCACAATCTTAGAATCGACTGCTATACTCTCTCAATTTAAACAAAGGTGAGCTGTAAGGCCTTCACAATCTGAGAATCGATCCCTATTCCCTCAGTATGATATAATGTCGACCTGTAAGCCCTTCACAATCTAGGAATCGATCCCTACACTCCGTCAGTTTGATATATAGGCGAGCTATGAACCTGTCACAATCTATGTCTTGGCAACTATTCTCCATCATTTGGATGCATACACAAATATACACCTAAATAAACTAGCCAATTCTCATTTTATAATGCAAGACATACTACAAACAAGCAATTCCCAGATTGTGATCATTCCCAGATTGTTCAGGTCTCACAATCTGCAGATTGTTTAAACAATCTAGGAATGAAAAATATTCCTAGATTGTTCGAACAATCTGCAGATTGTGAGCGAACAATCTGCAGATTGTGATCATTCCCAGATTGCTCGGAACATAAACACGTGAGATGACTAGGAAACAAACGTGCATTTGTCATTCAGTAGCTATTGTCCCTAAATCCGTTGCGAAGAAATTGTTGATACGGAAATGCAGACAAATTAAACTCAAGAACTTCCTAAGAATTTTATTTTTTAAGATACGGTGGTAAATATCTTGAGGCACACAACTGCCACTTTTATTGGATAAGTAAATAGGAATTTGAAAAAACAAAATCCACAGAGCAAAGCCTGACTGTAATTAACCCCAAAATGAGACATAAGAACATTCTTATTCCTGTATCGGTAATAACCTCTAACCAGACATTATTGTTCACAGACATAAACTTATGAAATATTTCATATTTTGGATGACATCAACCAAAATGCCGATGATGAAAGAAGTTGTCTTAGATGACTCAAACGTGGGGGTATGCACGGCAGTTTATACAGTGCCGCGAATGAAAGTTATGCGTGTTGAGCGATGGCTTACACTACCGTAGATTTGCTTGAAAATATTCATTCTGAGAAGTGATCAAGAAGTGCCAATGAAGATGTGAATTGATATTGTTCGATATATATTGTGATGTGTGATTGGTTTTACTTAATGGCTAGAAGCAAAACCTTAGGATCATGAAGAATGTGAGTCTCAATTGATAAACATAATAAAAGCACAGTACCTTGCCACGATTATAGGATTACGGCAAAATTATGAAGTTTTCAAAAGCTACAACAGCGATCATCCTCCGTGTGAACGATTTTTTTAAAGAATGAGCTCATTAAAAATAGCATTTACTATTCTATCTCAAAATACAGAAAAAGGGTAGATTTGGCTTTTGGGGATTTCTGAAGCCAAACTGAAGCATCTGATTCAAAAGGTTGCTAAACTGGACTATAAAGTTTTTGTACAGATTGCCATTTTTACCCTTAAGTTTTCTAGAGAAATACATGCAAACATAGTTTAACTTATAGTGTCAAAACATTGTCTTTGCAAATTACTAACCTCTTTTGAATATAAGTACAAAATGTGATATGGAGAAAAAAGTCATGTTTATATGAAAGGAAAAGAATCATTTAACTGAGACACAATCACCTTCGAACAATGAAAAGTGTGAGTAAATGCAAGTTACACAGCACAATAGCAATGGATATCGTCGAAAGCTTCTCGGAAACTACCGATTGGTAAATGTGCAAGAAACATCATCGTTCATGAAGGTTGTAAAATTACAGGCTTTCCTCAAAGCTGTCACCTATTCTTCAGCACTACCACACTGAAATAAACAGTGAATAGTGGATTCCAGATTTGCCGTGTATATTGCAGCATGGGAGAAGATTATATCCAAAGTTGGCACATGTAATCGAACATTCATGTTAGAAACGTGATGCCTTAAAAAGAGCAACAGAATCCTTCAATCATATCAGTGGGCAGTGATAACAGTTCAAGTGACACAATTATTTAGATTAAAAATGTTGAAACCGACCCTACTTGGTCCCGGCGTTTCATTCAATGTACCTACCCTTTGTAATAGAAAATAATAAAAAGCATTTTAAACTATGATCGTTTGTTTAACACATTTTCCTACGTTGACTAAAATTCGGAAACTTAAATGTTGAATTTGCGAAGTAAGATTATGAGGATTTGGAGTGGTGACCTCACTTTATTATTTATATTGATGTTGTCATTGAATATGTTGATAATGGCAATAATGAAATTGTTTTCATGATATAAAAGTGATGTTGTTCATGATAGTGATGTTGTTCATGATAGTGATGCTTTTCATGATAGTGATAATGTTCATGACAGTGATGGTGTTCTGGATGAGCATGATAATGGTGTCGATGACGTTCCTTATGTTTATGGTTTTAATGATAATCAAAATAATGACGACGGCTATGGTGACTGTGATGGTGATGGTTATTCTGATGAAGATATTAATCACCCTAAAACTGATGCCTAAAATTGATTTACTAAATGTATTTGTTTGTGGTTAGAGGAAAAGACTAGAATATGATGTAATTAGACTTAAATTATAAAATATGATATCTGATTCAAAGAGCCCAAAACAGTCGATGTTGACACACAAGGTTATAAACTCATACTAATACGTCGCGCAGATGAAGGGGGATATGAATCGGAACAAGAGAACCATTGTTGGGTGTACTGTGTCAGTCCGTTATGAGTAAACTGACAATATTGCCCGGATGAAATTGTCCCAACATCTTTTAAGTACTGATCAGGTGATCATAGTCAAGGCTCGCGACTGTGAAACTCGTGCATATTTCCCCTAATCACTCGTACCTCGTTGGTTATTCTCTAAATATTTAAAGAATCCACTAAAAAGTAGCAAAGATAGACTATATTCCCCAAAAGAATACTGAAAGCTACTAATTGATCAAAATATTTATAATGAGAGAGAAAGCCATTCTCAATGTAGAATAATGTTTTGACTTCTTCAAGAAACTAAATGAAACTTAGGATGATAACAGATGACGTCGCATATGATGAAACTGATTATAATGATAAAGGTGTGCATAATGATGTAATTGAGGATGGAATGGAAAACGCTATAAAACACTATCTAGTAACAAATGCCTAGGGTATCGATCTTATTGAAAATGATTATTTTAGAGATGCAGCGAATAAGCTTACCCCTCTTCTTACTTCGCTTTTCAATCAAGTCCTGACGACAGCCTATGTCCCGAAATCTTGGCTTTCCGATTTTGATTCGACCAATTTATAAGTAAAATGGGATATAAATAATCCAAATTACTGTTTACCGATTACCGCCCTGAGTTGTTGAAATTATTCAAAGCTTTCTGAACGAAAGGCTTTCATTACTTACAGAGAAGTGTCTTAGTATAAAAGGAAATAAATTGTACGCCTTGTTTATCGATTTTAAAAAAGCATTTGATTCGATACAGAGAGCAAAACTTTGGGAGATAATGGAGGCACACGGCATAAGTCCTAAAATGTATACTTTGTTAAGAAGCATTTATGACAATGTAAAAGTGTGTATCAGGAATAACCATGACGTTTCAGATTCCTTTACTTGCAATGTTGGCTTATGACAAGGTTGTATTTCAAGCCCGTTTCTGTTCTCTATGTTTATAAATGAATTTGCTTCTATGATTCAAAATAGCTCTTCTCATGGCGTTCAGTTACACCCGTATATGAGAGAATTGTTCCTACTGTTGTTTGGCGACGATATGATTCTATTTTCGACGAGTATTGTCGGGTTACAGCGACTTATAACTGAATTAGAACGTTATTGTGATGGTGCAGGGCTAACTACCAATATGGAGAAAACTAAAGTTATAGTATTAAAAAACGGAGGTAAGCTGTCAAAAAAGGAAAAGTGGTGTTTTAAAGGTCAGCCGCTATTTGTTACGAAATCATATAAATATCTTGGAGTTTACTTCTCAAATCGCCTTTGCTTCTTAGAGCATGCGAAATATTGTTCCACTCAGGCCAAAAGGGTACTAATTGGTGTTCTTAAAAGTATTAGTAAACTTGTTGATATTGATTACAAATCATTTTTCAAAATATTTGACTCGAAAATTCTTCCGATTCTATTGTATGGATCAGAAGTGTGGGGATTTAAAAATTTTGATGTTATTGAGAAAATACACTTATATGCATGTAAAAAATTTCTGGGAGTGTAGTCAAATACCCCTAGCAGTATGGTATACGGAGAATGCGGAAGATATCCAATTCACATTTTAGCTTAAGCAAGAATAATAAAATTTTGGATTCGCCTTTTAAATATGCCTTCTTATCGATATCCACTACAATGTTACGATATGATGAGTTTGTATGGTAAGAGAGGAAAGACGAATTGGCTATCAAACATTCGGGAGTTATTAAATACAATTGGATATGGGGATATATGGCAGAGTCAAAATGTTAATTTCCATTCAAATTTTGTTAATAATGTCACACAGAGACTGAAAGATATTTTAACACAAGCATGGGCTACGTCAATATCACTTTCAAGCAAATGTTTTTACTACAGAATATTTAAATCATATTTTTACAGAGAGTATTATTTGAGTTCATTAAATATAAGAAATTTCAGGAATGCATTTGCATGCTTTAGGTGCTCATCACACGATTTAGCAATAGAGACTGGAAGATATCAGAACATAGCAAAAGAAAATAGGATTTGTAAGTTGTGTAATGTAAATTGTTTGGAAGACGAATATCATTTCCTTTTAATTTGTCCTATGTATGCTGACCTGAGAAAAAGCCATATTCCTCATTACTATTTCATACATCCAAATAGGTTAAAATTCTCTCTCCTGTTAAAATGCTGATAATACTATTCTTATTCGCAAGTTATCAACTTTTATTTATCATGGTATGCTACTTAGAAAGAATTCTATCTAAATTATATAATTGTACTGTATACTTTATAGACTGTTTTGTTTCTTTACGATAAATTGTGATAACATAGATAGTATTTATGTATATTTGTAAATGTGTTATATGTTTGACATGAATGCATATTAATTTTTTCCCTGTAAAGGTGTTTTTATATGTTAAATTCTGTTTTACATTTGTAACATATTTGTACTATAGGCCTGTGGCCTTTAAGTTTTGAATTGAATGAAGGATACTTACAGAGCGCAATAAGATACTTATAACCGCACCAGCAGAAGCAAGAAAAGGTTTTTCAATGGCCTATATGTTTATTCTAAATATTGTTTTAGAAACACTTAAGTTATCTATGGGTAAACTTGAGTGTGTGCTCGTTGACGTCACTAAAGCTTTTGACACAGTTGGGCGCACAGAGCAATGCATGGTATATATAGTTATTTGCTGCTGATGCCGTCATCCTTAATGAGTACCAAAGGAGCCCAAGAACTTCTTGCATTATTTCTATCCATATTACTAGAAATGGAAACTTACGCCATCGAAATCGATACATGTACTATAATACTGAAATTGGTAAATCGACCACTCTAGGTCAAGGAGCATAACTCCAAAACTATTAATCGCATCATGCCAAACATACGATGTGCGTATTACTATTAAACATTCATAGAGTGTGTAAATTAAAAAAAAATTTGGTAAAAAACTGTTTGACGAGTTGATTTTGGAAGACAGGTAATGTCATTGAATCCATCTAAGTCAAGGGTCGTAAATATCGAAAATTAACTTGATCAACTCAAAAGTTTTATAAGCGCGCATAAGTGATCTATAGTCTGCGCATGTTCCGTGTTTGGGAAATATTTATCGAAAAAGTGTGAGGAATTTTTGTGGGAGATTTTTGCAAGATAGGTATTTATGTAAAGGACAGACAGACGGGCGGGCAGCGCCAGGACAAGATAAAGATTAAATGATTTTATTTTTCAAATTGGATGTCAATAACAACTTTTGTTTTCTGTCAATTAACGCTATTAGCTACCGCTCTATGATGGCAAAAAATCAAATGATAACTGCGATATTCGCATTACTATAGACTATGTTTATATTTTCCGACAGAGCAGGCAATTAGCAATAAAGAAAAATAGTATATATTGAGTCTTTTTGATGAAGCAATTGCGGTGTCATGATACGGGTGACAAGATACGATTAATGCTATTATCGTTCATCGAGCAGTGCGTTTTGTTACAATACACAATCCCGATCTCACTTTAGCGTTCAACTCACAGTCTGTCCTGAAGTAGATCCTCACTGTAGCGTTACGCACGTCTCTCTCCAGGTCCACCTTCCACCAGGCGAAGGACTTTCCCGACGCTGTGTGCACTACGTTCGGATATGTAGTAGTAATGTGACCGTCAACAGCCCCACCGGCATGTAGCGTCGGTTCTCCAAAGTAGGAACTCATATTGGCTGGTTTGTTCAAGGCTACATTCTCTATTTCACCTGTGGACAAATTTCGAAAATGTCAGACACATTCTACATACACACATTGTCTTCTGTTATTGTATCTCTTTACGTGTTTGTATCCGTCTCTTTCTGGATTGCTAATCCGAATGATATCCCAAGTTCCAACTGTTGTTTAAAAATAGTAGTGAGTGTAAAGTGTATGTGTAAACAAGCCTGTGTGTTTAACTGTATTTTCACCTCGGATATAACTAGAAGTGTTCCCGTTCATAGCTGCACCAAATGCCACTTTATGTTAAGGTACGCTGTTTCGAAAAACCAGTTTTATTTCCTCACTTGCTCGTTTAGAAAAATGTAATCTACAGTATTGAACAATATCATATTTTACCAAGATCGTTTTGATTTGTATATGATAGTTTAGCTAATTTCAATTGATAGTTTTTATCATCTTACACCGGTAGTCCTAAATACAGTTTGACATTGTTTTCCCTTTTCATATACTAATTATATATGGACAATAAAACATCGCGAAATATTGTGGTTATAAACGTGAAGAAAAAAATAACAGACAAATAAATTGGTTGACACAATTTATTACTCACAGAAATGATTAATGATGAGTTACTATTTAGAGCTAAGTGTGTACGCCGATATGCACGTTCGATGGGCTTTGTAGATATGAAAATTGCACAGAGCTTTCTCGTTATCTGATAGGCCAAGTTTGTCATGTGTCGAGGTCACATACAGTGCTGTCAGGTAAAGCTGCGCACCTAAGAGATACATGTTCATACAGTTTATGGGATAAAAACAAAGTTACCGTAAAAGTTTAGAGCTTAACTGATAATAGTAATGTAAAATATACATGTTGAAATTTGTTTGTCATTGACACTAAAAGTTTTCCTACGATTACCTGAAAACGACATGTTTGCTAGGAATTTTGTCAGTTTTTACCAGTTTTGTGCCATTAATCAACAATTTAGTCCGTTTTTCCTCTTCCAAAAGTTCATATCTTCTCAACTGCCTCAAGATGCATATACATAAATCTATTACAAGCTAACACTCATCCTTTTTTACTAGTTTTAGTTTTGTGCGAGTGCGTATCTTTACCCTTCACGTATCTTTATCCGACAAGGCTGTACGGGTCAATGACTTTGTTAACTAAACCTAACATGGACGTACAAAAGTTGCACGTAGAATTGTAAGTGGACTTTATGATTGTGGAAGAAAACATCTTTCTAGTCATGAAAATCGGAACGACATGAGACTTAGCATGTGCAAGATGAAGGACATTGATCTGGCTAAACTGCCCCCTTGTGAGGACACGTTTGTGCAACATGTTAAAAGGGTGATGTGGCAAACACGTATTTGGACAAATGCACACCTACCAAAGCCAGAACTCGGATATCCAGATAACTTTGGTTGGAAAAAATCAATAATGTTCTTGTGCCTGTTTATTTCGAAGATCAATCTGCATCAGAACTTCTTGACTGCTTGGTGTGTACATGTAGACAATCATGTTCAAGGGAAAAGTGTTCGTGTAAGCTGAATGGGTTATCCTGCATTGAACTGTGTATGTGTAAAAATGATTATGTCAGCACAATCAGGCATGAAGATGAAAATAATGATTAGAAATAAAGATGATATAATAATGTATAATACTGTTTGACAGAAAGTGCAGAAAATTGTGTAATGACATTGTGTCACTGCCATAACGAGTTTTGCTGAAGATGCACCTGCCTTAAATCACATTTGATTTATTGATGATCTTTCAGTTGTGAGGTATCTATTAAATAGTACAAACTTTAAAAGAAAAAATTACAACTTGAAAGTTCAATATTTGATTAGATAATTTATCTGACTAAATATATAGTGTCGTTTTGAAATTATTTCAATGGTTTTCGGGATTTTCAAGGCATCACCTTTGACCTCTTTTTAAAAATAATTGTCCATAATTAATCTATAACAACATATATATTCTGAATCAGTGGGTTCTAAGCTTTCAAATGATATATGACATAGGTATACCTCTCATTGTTATCAAATGACACCCAAAATCTTGACCCGTTTCCTCGGCTAAATTACATGAGAACCAACAGGTAATTACTATTAGTATCACTGTAATTTTCTGCATATACTGTTCACCAAATTTTTGCTATTGCTTAATCGATATGCGCGAAAATTAAATCCTGCAAATCAGTCGTTTTTTATGTTTGCGCAAAAATAACACCCATCGAAAATAAATGATTGTTAAACTACCAATCCAGGGAGCCCCGTTTCTGAACTTCACTGCTCACAGTCAACTGAGCAATGGACAGGACCACGTGTCACCACCGCTTGCAGTAAGTTGTAGTCACTTTCACGTAATCACCAGGTTCATGACATCATATGGAAATGTTCTGACATCATGATGCTGGCCCGCCAAAGCGTATGTTAACGGTAACAATCACCAATCTATAGTTATTTGTTTCCTTTGACATGTATTATGTTTATCTGGTTTTAAGAGAATGAAAGTAATTATGAAGTTGTCTTCTACCGGATTCGATGAGATAGAAATGTTATTTATCAAGGGAAAACAAATTGTCCTTCTGTTGTTCAGACTTTTCTCTTTCTAATCATAGATCATCCGTCGGGAACTAGACAAAAAGGCTAAATCCTACCTGATACAGTATGTAGAAGGACGAGCTGTGTGAGTATGCTCCACACCGTCTCCATGTTGTAACTTCAAATCAAGAAGGAAGTAAAACAACAGGTAGCTGGACCAAGTGACAAAATATATATTAAACACAATTACTATATGAGTAAGAGGAATCTTATCTAATGTTATTTTTATCACTTTGCTTTGAAAAAATTATCTTGGCTGATCTCGAGTAACTAAGACATTGCTTTGATCAGGATAATATATAGCTATACATACAGAGGTACAAGTTACGCACGTTCTCGAGATGGAGATCAATGGCGATAATATATTTTGTCCTCTAAGGCTATAGAAAAGTCATCGCGACCGTATGGTAATTCAGTTAATTCAACACCTTTAAGCGAGAAAGGTTATGACTATGTGTACTTTTGTAAACACGTTTAATGCGACATTGTTTACACTAGGAGTTAATGCTGAATTAAACATCCTTAAAAAGGAGCTTGTATGCATGTTGTAATTTAGAGTAAGTGTTTGGAAACAGTTGTTCTACAAAATGCACTATATAGAAATTATAAAAATAATACGCTATGAACACGAACTTGTGGTTATTTCTGTATATAAACCCTTTAATGGGTTTCCTTAAATTTGAAAATAAAACTTTCTTTATTATGCCAGGTTATTTTGTAATTTCATACAAAATTTCAAATATAAAGTTGTTCATAGACCTAATACAAAACTTAAACTTTCTAATGCATATATACATAGTCAATAGCATATTGAAATTTTAACCCTAAACAAAAAACTAAACCTGTCATACTCATTTGAATATTCAGATGTAGTACATAAGGAAATGTGTTAGGTACTGTATTGTGTGTCCGAATTTTCTTGTATAAGGAAAACGGACATACATGAATATAGAAATAATTGGATAATATTTCATGTTTCTGTTGACTTAAAGGTTTCATACTCTTATATGTATTGCATGTCGCGTGATATATTTCTTTTAAGTATGTTTGAGAAAGTTACTGTGTTTAGTAAACTGAACACAAAAAGATGTGTTCTCTGAGAAAACATGGTTTGCTGATTGTTTTTAAGATCCCATAAGTTAAGTATTTGGGCTAAAGTAACAGATTTCAGATTTACTGATATTTACATCGCCGGGGTCAGTTGTCATATTAAGACATATCATAGATAAGAAAGTAAGCAAATATGTTATTTTCTACGTTGATAATGCATGCAAATTTGTTGAAAAATTAGGTATACTTTATTTTCTTTGAGTCTATTTCGACTATTAATGAAGCTTTAGCGCATGTCAAAATGTTATACATTGAGTTTTGTTCTGAAGAATCATGTTCCCAAAAAGGTAGCCGTAGGAATTATACCTCTCATGACAGTTTGAAACGGGCATTCAAGGCCCCTGTATTCATCATTTCATACCATAATTCGATACAATGCGGAGATTAACAGCAGAAGAGCGGGAAAGAGCCATTGGTAAGCTGCAGATTAGGTCTACTGAGTGACGATGATATCGCTGCATTCGGATGTCATTGTTTAAATATTCTAAGGCTGCGTAGACATTTGCAGTAGACTGGACCACAAGACTGACATAGAAGCGGGAGACCACAGGTTACATTCCCACATGAAGGCAGGTACGTTCGTCAACTTCGCATCAGAAACAGGTTTAAAACAGCAACAGTGTGGGTTAATACAGAATAAGGACGTTCAATTAGTTTAAAGACAGTTAAAAGATAACTGAAAACAATATGGACTGAGGCCACATCATCAGATGCAAGAAATGCATTAAAATGCGCCAAAATCGACACAACCTTAGTGCGGATACTCGGCAATGCAACCACAAACCTTGTTTGTGGTATATTGACAGGCTCCTATAGCCAGTGGTAATCTCAGTAATGCAACACGCTATACTAAAATAACAACGTTCGAACTCATGTGCCAAGACCAACGTTACAGTTCCTCAAAGTCAAATCGTTCTGAGCAGCTCTGACAATGACCGAACGATCCGGTTACGACGGCAGCAACTACATAAACTTAAACAATTATTGCTGCATTGATGGAAGAATGATACTACCTGCTTTCATCAGACGACTCACCATTTGTGTGAGGTGAAGAATTCAAGCACGTTTAAATGTGAACAGCTGGCATACCAAATGCTAATCAAAGAGGGTATGTCATTAAACTCGTGTTTTCTTTCTATGCAAGTGTTGTATTTATGATTATTATCGAAAATACGAATACTTCACCCTGCCTATGAAAATGGACATCATCATAAGTAAATTTCAAGACTATTTCTTTTAGCTTAAAATACTAAACCTATGATATGTACAAGCACAACAAACCAGATATAAATAGGTGTAACCTTCTTTTTGTGTTCAGTTTTAATGATAATGGTATTTTTCACCAATTAAGATTTGTTGGGTCAAATGAAATGGTTTTTAGATTGCATTTATAACTCATAGATAGGTTAGACACATCAAGCACATATTTTTTTCATCAGTATTAATTTTTTTTGTAAATATCATTGCAATGCTTACAAAGAATGTGTGTTACCTGTTATCGTGGACATTTAAAGTAAATGTGATACATTAACTTTATAACAGATTTAAGAAGCTATTATTCAAAACAGGATTTAATTATATTACATTACAGATTTCTTAAAATGACAAAAAAGAGGATACACTATATAAAAAAAGCAATAACAGCATTTTGGAAGATAAAAACCAATTTTAGCTCGTGTGTCCATCACATGATTAGTATCGTAAAAATAGCTTTAAAATGCTTCATACGACCATCCCACTAGAGCTAAATTCTGACCTTTATTAAACTCTTAACTCTTTGTTCTAATTCAGAATCTTCCATTGTCTATATACCACGCATTTAAAATCAGACAGTGACAGTAAAGTAAATTATATATTTTTCTTTAAAATCACATCATAATTTATATGCATATTAAATAACTATATTCTGCATAATCGTTCGAATTGTACTACACAGCTGTAAACCTGTGGCCTCTTTTTGTATTGAATGAGCAAGAATGAGTGATTGAAATTTGGATGTTCAAGAAAACTACTTAAAAAGATAATTGTTAATGTGACCAAAACCAGTTACAAATTTGCTACTCAAACAAAGTTACAATGTTTGATAACCATATTGCTTCAAGTTTACAAAAAAACATCTTTTGTAGTAGCTCCTCTACAGCTGGTTTCAAGCTAACCTACTGCCAATGGCCCGCATCCTGACCTAATCCTGATCCGACAAGTGTCGGGAGAACGGGCGGGCCACTGGAGAACGTGGACGTTGTTCTGTTGCAGGACGTTGACTGTTGCATATGCCGTCTGGGATATGGCATTATCATGCTGGACCTGTGTTTGTATAAAAGGGAACATAACTGGTTGGAGAACTTGATGAATGTGCTGATGTGCGTTAAAATGTTCATTTATAACGACCAGTTGACACACACCATGACACTGCCACCGCCGGAAGGATGGACATTTTAAACACATTTAGCGACTAAACTCTCACCACGGCACCTTTACACTCTGTGTCTTCCATCGTTATGATACAGACATGTGATATGTATCATGTGTTTTATGGCATGGCATCATTTTAAGTATCAGTAACATTTGATATGATCAGAAGTTAAAATTTTTTATCAATATGAAGGACCTATACTTTTTTTTGCCTGTAGGTCTTGGATGGCCGGACTCATTGTTCGTGATAAATGTGTATTAAAACTCGCATATTCCGCCTGTGAACACACTAGCTCTATACTATAGTGCAGTCTTGTTTTACCGGCCATTGAACATTCTCGTTGTAAATCGTATGAAAATATATTTGATGGATCATATAAAGAATTGTTCATGAAAAGATACCCCTAAGTGTCATATGATTTTTTCGACAATCTCAATCTCAAACACAACTTGAACACCCTCTCTCTGTAATCTTGGTCAAACAGGCGATATGAATTACTCGTTTTATAAAAGGTAAACAAAGATGTTGATGTGTAAATAAATGATTAAAATTACTGTATGCAATAGGGCGGAAAATTTTACATCCCATTTGGTCAATAAATCCCTATGGCGACTATTTGCATACACCGATACTCAGGTATATGTATGGGTATGTAGTGTTTTGACAAGCTAAGATTATTTGTATGTAAGGGCTCTTTGTGAAGAACATGTTTCCTTTGGAATAATAAATCTGTATATAGTTCTTTAGTGATTGTGTTTCTAATCCTTTTCGAAGCAGTCACGTAGTTGTGTTTATTCTGGAAGTTTCTTTCATTATGAAACATCTCTTATCAAGGAATTACACTTAATTACACAAGGAAGTTACGGCGTTCTGTTGTTTCGTTTTAATACATGTTCGCCAATCTTATGAGTTTTAAAGGTAAGTAAATATTTAATCCCGAAAGACGGGGTATCTAAAACGTCTAAAAATTCAACTTAGTCCTTGCAAATAGTTCAGAGGTTTCCAAAGCTGAAATAATGGACTGTAATATATTGTAACACCAGGACTCCTGGAGTTTGGTTGCAAAATAGAAAATCTCCATGACCTCGAGTAAGAGAAGGAACAAGATTTGACTTCTTAGCTGACTAGATCATTGGTGTTCCTCAAACATTTTAACAGTTAATCCAACCAAATCTAACGTTTGTATTTTCCAGTGTAATGACACACGTCTGGAAATAGCTTGGAGCTACTCTTTCTTGGGATTGCTGTTAACAGACTACACTCGGATGGGAACAGTGGTGGCAAGCTCAGCAAGTCGAGCTTTTGGACTCCTGATATCAAAAAGCAAGATTCTAGGAAGGATGGGGCACAGGCCCTCGGATCATTAAAAAAAAACATTAAAAATTAAAAAAAAATATTTTGAGAACACCCCCTGATTAGAATTGTTCCTCTGTTAATAGTATATGGAAAGGCCAGACACTCCATTCGCCCCCACCCGCTTTCTTGACCGAATGCTACAATAAATACGCACACAATCAATATAAAATCTATGCAGACATGATGTCAAATGGTTTGCCTTTCTACTCCAACTCACATAAACAAATTAATCTTTGGGGTTATTTAATGAGGACGGCCAAAAGACGATTTCCACGCCCAACTTAATGCTGATGGGACAAATGGCCGCCCGTCACCTTGACCTTACGGGGTGTGTGGCCGCAGCGACAGATCTCATTGGTTTGATGCAAAGTTAGGAACAGATAACTCTAATTCTCCCTTCTTGCAACCAATAAGATCTGTCGCTGCGGCCACACACCCCATAAGGTCATTGTTTTAATCTACAGTCTGATTACAATGGACCATATGCCGAGGGATGAACGTTTCAAAGTTTTAATTTTATCAAGATTCGAACTTGTCTGTCAAGGGCTTTCCACTTTACAAAATGCATGGTCGTTTTTAATCAAACTGGTAAATCTATGATGTAGACCTACAGTTTGGATCTTTGGAAGTTTAGATCAGTACTTCATCATGATGTGAGGATATAACAGTTTGTCCCACACGCACTTCGCTATTCCTAGATAAATACATGCACCCAAGGGCTGAATGTTTGGATTCTCTTTATTTTGTCACTCTCCAAAATCAGTTAAACTTTTCCCAAAACTAATAATCGAGTTTGTAATGAAACAACTACCCAATAAAGTGGCTCCATAGAAAACATGAAATAAATATTTGTAAAGCTGATTTTGAATTTCTCCTATACAACTAAATGTCTCCTAAATATAAGCGAAAATGTGAGTAAATAGCTTGAAATAATGGCTACATATATAATTGGTACATATGTTTTTGTTGGTGATTGCGAAGAGTATTGGAACACTTGTTAACCACGTTACCAAGAATTAAGATATGCAGGCTCATCAAATTTATCAAAACCATTTTAGTTTCCCTTTTTGGTAGTTAAATAATTGAAGCACAATAGAATTTATTTTAATGTTAGATAGCTTTGTGGTGGGCCTAGATAAAATCAGAGGTGGCTGATTGTCCTTGTTTGTGACTGAGGTTTTATGTTCCTTCTTTGGGGAGATGCCCTAAAACACAACATCCGTTCGAACAACATCGACATTCGTGGAAACGGTCACTCAGATTTCAAAATCAAAAAGACTTTAGAAGCAATGAATATTTTGAAGTATAACATAGCCATGAACAGAGATCAAGGCTATTACATCCCAACAACATACTATCACTTGATCAAGACCCTCTCAATTAGTAACTATCTCAGTGTCCATCTTGCGTCCTATCTATTTGAAAAAAATTTGTGTACATCAACCAATTGTCTTATATAAACATGCCTTAACATATGTATATAATCACAGTATTGTAACATTTAGTACACGCATGCTTGATGAGGGTGTTAGAACCTACACCACTGTTAATCCATATATTTCCTTGTCATACCAACTTCTAAAAATGCCACTCAAAGTAGTTACCAATTGCCTCTCGCACATCATAACACCTTATACCTTGCAAAATAAGGGTGTGAAATTTCAGTTACTGACAAGAGGATGAACGAGTCGAACTGCGGAGGGTCGCTGTACCTAACACACCAAACATTGATGAGCCGTCAACCATGAGCCAAGTACTGAGTAAGACCATGAAGTTGAAAAGAGTTTAAATCCATGCGATAATGCCTTACATCATCTTTTTGAGTGTACACTGTTTCAAGTTCAGCCGCAAAGGTTATTTAATGTGATATCAAATGTAGCTCGAGGGAAAGTGCCCTCATATTGCAGTTTAGTTCTTAATGGTAAAGTAGATATTTTGCTTCGTAAAAACGAATAAGTATTCAAACTTTACATGTGTAGATGCGTCTTAACAACACAATTCAAATATTCTCTCTAAATGTTCTGTCTGTATCATATGGTTTCATTCTGACTATATACACAATCTGCATATGAGATATAAATGTATGGAAAAAGCCTTTGGAAGTTGGAAAACGTGCACAAATC
This sequence comes from Phorcus lineatus, assembly GCA_921293015.1. NCBI lineage: Eukaryota > Metazoa > Mollusca > Gastropoda > Trochida > Trochidae > Phorcus > Phorcus lineatus. The sequence continues at coordinate 933,248 of OV121083.1, read as the reverse complement.
GTTTCACTTCTGTACAATAACTGTTTAAATCAAACCTGAGTTTAAGAATACAGTTGAAAATGTAAGAGCTAATATGTCTTTTGACGTTGAAATATAACAGTGTGTATCAATGTAGGTTAATTGATGTAAACTAATTAAGGAATAAACTTATTGAAAGGTTATTGAAATGAAAAGATTTGTACAACTAACGGTAACGTTATTAAAATATCATGACTTCACTCATTGTTTGTTTGAAGATTTAACGTACACAACAGGTAGTTATGCAGCAATTTGGTGATGGATATGTTTTTCTCAAATTAAATAGACCTTAATTACACCGTGGAATGTTTGCTAAGAATCATGAATATTCAATCAGTGATCAAAGAATACATGTTTCCTTTACAACAAATGATATAGAGGTTATTACCCAAGGAAGTGTATCACATGACTTTTCCAAATCGTGTCTGATTTTATTTCAAATAAACTAAGAGTGAATGTTAAATACAAATATGTTTTGTAAAAAGTCATATGAGACACTTCAAGTGTAATAATTCCTTTATGAGCGATGTACCCATTTCGTAATTATTTCACTTCTAATGTTTCATACTGTGGGTAATACATTATAAAATCAGTTTTGACCACAAAGTTACATATGAATACCAGTTAACTGTTTACAACCACTTCAGATTTTCGGTCTTAACGTATATGTCTATACAAAAAAGTTGAATATTGCTGTGCATGACTTGAAAATAGTTTCCAAATGTTCAATTGACATAAAATAGGAGAACTCGCGAAAATCTTATCTACAGTACACCATAAATAAATGCTCTTGATAAAAGTAGGCAAGTAATTGACGATAATCATTTGCCTCCAATACAATACACTAGTGTTATTTTTAAAACTTCGTTAATGATCTGGTATCAAGGTCTATGTTGTTTGTGAGGTATGAAATTACTAATTCGTGTTAAAAAGAATTACATTTAAGTTCATTAAATATGTACGATTAACTTCACAATTTGTAATCACTGCAGAATTGCCAATACAAAGGTTTAGATATTTTGATACTGTTTGTGTTGAATGACGTCATATTCTTTATTGTCTGCGATTGTATTAGAGTCTAAAACAGCATAGACGTTGTTGTAAACGTGCGCATGCTCAAACACTTCAGGCCGTGTATCCACACTGCTCAGTTGGGTACTCTCCTGTAATGACAAATGCACTGGTTCCTTGTGATCAGGACTCTGCACCCACTGCAGTCTAGGAAAACAGAAATTCATCAACTGAAAACGTTTGTCTCACAGATAGTTCGAAACAACTGTTGAAATATTCTAACTATTACGCAACATAAGTGTTTATCTCCAAGGTTTAGAAACATAAATTAAAATTTGAATAATCAAAGTAAAAAATCTAAAAACAACAATTTGCTCACCGCCCTTGTCTTATGAGACAGACAATTATTCCAACACCAAGCAACACAACGAGGACGATACTGCCAATAGCTGCACCAACAATTGCTGCCACACACGTACAGAGTTGATCTTTTTCAGGAATGCCTGAGGGAATGATGAAAAAATGATATCTTATAGAATGCCATAAAATATACATGCAATTCAATTAATAAACATACATTATTTCAGTTTGCTTGGTATTATATACATTACTCAAAATATTAAGCAATAAATGCATATTTCCCTTGAACTATCAAAAATTATAATTTTGAATTATTTTGAATTCCCTTCTCAAATAAAGTACAAAAACTTAATGAAAACCTAAATGTTACGGTTGCTCGTTAAATACCAGAGAGTGAAAAGCTCATCCAAGTCTTTTAAAGTTTTCAAAAATGAAATTGACTTTTTGTATTTGTAAAGCTTTATAGATAATACAGTTCTACTGGTAATGAGATATTTGATTTGCACTGTCGTTGTAAGACACACTTTAAGTTGAAGTAAACATAATACTGCAGAAACACCACTGTTTCGCCCAATGTTACTTGTTACGAAAGGTGCGATAGAAATTGCAGTGGACGGCAAAAACTGAAATAAGCGAAAGGTTATTGTATTTCTAATTACCATTTCTGGTCATGTTGTACATTGCAGTTATTGAAGAAATTACCTACCTTTTGAAGGCAGCGCCACGTCACACCATGTTCCATTGTATCCCTCAAGACATCCAGCTGGACACCTCCCGTCAACACTGTCACAGACACCGTCACACTTACCACACTTTTTTGTACAGTCTTGGCCGTAAGAACCGTCCTTGCAGCCTGTTTTCAAACGATTTTTATCTTCAAGTGACATGAATATTATTTATTCATAATTCGTAATTGCAAAACTAAACATTAATTTATGCAAAATGTGTTATCTTAAGAGTGCTAAACATGCCATTACTCAACCTGACAAACGTCGCTTGGATTTTCTTTATTGTCATGTTGTACATTGCAGACGTTGCAGATATTACCTACTTTTAGTAGGCAGAGCCACGTCACACTTTGTTCCATTGTATCCGTCCAGACATCCAGCAGGACACCTCCCATCCACACTGTCACAAACACCGTCACACTTACCACACTTCTCTGTACAGTCGTGGCCATAAGAACCGTCTTTGCAGCCTGCATCAAAACGATTTTAAAATTCAAGTGACATCAAAGGTGCAGAAATAGAGAATACTAAACGACGTCCCGTTTAATAACATATTTATGAAACGAGTGTGTGGTTTTGTATTTAACAAGCGAAAGCGAGTTAGATACCGATACTATTCACGAGTTTCATAAAAATGTAATTATATGGGATTTAGTTTAGTATTTTATCTATTACTCGCTGATTTATATCAAAGAAAAAGCATAAAAATTGTTGCCGGGCCGCTAACATTGTGACGTCATGCTCAACGACTGCGACATCATGTGACGTCAATCGACACGCGATGTTATTACACAATAACATTGTAGATTTATTAAATGGCGGTATCTTCAAAGGGCGAGTAATACGCATGTTTTCAAAACTTTGTATTTCTCAAATTTGCTAAACTTAACATTTTTATTTGCAAAATGTGTTATGTGTTATGTTCAGAGAGTCAAGAATGCCATTACTCAGCCTGATAATTCGTAGTCATAGAGAAAATATCTAAAGAGCAAAATATTAGAAAAGTGTGTCCAAAAAGAGGTATATGACAATGTAATGTTGACAATAGATTGCACAATGCTTAGTCTTAGCTAACGAACATAACCATCCAATGTCATTATCACTATGATGTCACAATACTGTGGCAGTGACAGTGCTTTGCTCAGAGATGAAATTTATTGAAAAGGAAAAAATGTGTTCCATGAGAAAAATAACTCGGCACGCTTCGCATATTTGTAACATTTTTTTAAAGATACTGTATACTGTAAAACCGTTTAATCATTTGAAGTACAGAAACGGAATCACATACCTTAACCAATCATGGTACGTTTATCTAAAATTGCCTCTTAGGATCTCAAAAATACTCTAAGTACCTACAGTAAAACTGTAACAGTAAAAAGACAGTCCCGATCAGCATGTGAATATGATTGGATACCTCAGTCTCCTGCACTAAAGTCTTACTACACAGCCGTCCAATTAAATCATACGACGTGATATTTGTTTTGTTAAAATGGTGCTCTCTCTCTAAATGCAACTTTACCATTAATTAGAATTCTATTCCTCAATCAAGTTAAGCTGCCTTCATGTAAAGGTCACACTCGGATGTATCCGGCACAAATTGGGAAATACGTATTACTGTCGAAATCCATTTAACTCCCTTTTAACCTTCCAGTGAACAACAACAATTGAAATTGAAAAACTATACACATGCTACGCCATATTCTCAAAAATGTAAAGATACGTAACTGCGCAATATGTCAATGTAACAAAATAATGAAAAAAAATGGAAAAACAGTACTTCTAGAGCTCAACACATGTTTCACACAGAGAGGATCATGATTAACTAGATAATTTGCAGTAATTACTCCTTCTTTGTCCATTTCGTTTTTGGTTTTCAAGGTGAGCTGCTTAACTTTGTCCTACTGCAAAATGATGATGTATCTGGTTGATTATGAATAGGATTAGGTTCTTTCAATGTTTCAAGATTAGCGTAACCTACAATTGTTTTTCAATTTCATGTCATTTTTCTCATAAGGAATTAATGTCTTTATTGGTTTTATCTATTACTTACCTTTCCTAATTTTTCCATATGTTGCTTATTTCTTGATACTCTGTTTTATATAAAATTTCATATATAAATACGTATAAAGCTTACTTATTTGTTAAGACAATATCAGTATATCAAACATGCCAAACAACCATTTTATTACTAATTATGTCTTGTTTCTTGATACGTATATGTTAAGTAGTTTTATAGGTATCTATGTATCAGATATCAAACCTCCTTGGGCTAATGGAACCCTTATGTGCTTAATGAAGAGAACACTTTAATGAATAGTTCCTATGGTTTAAGTGTGGCGTTAGTGTGCATGTATGTAAGTGTTTGTTTAATGAATGTGTATATATTTACATGTCACGGCGAGGTTCGTTTAGTCATGTTTGTAAAATATTTATTAAAGGAAGGACCTTTTTATGTTAACTGATGAATGAATGAATAAATGAAAACTTCACGTCAAAAGAGATAATGGTAAGGTTGTGACAGAGTATTTAGCTATGATTACGATCAGAAGGTAGATCGTCTTCCAACCATCGTTATGTTGTTTTTTAATCTCAAGTTAAAGATACCTTGTTACCTCTAAAAGTAACCATTCTGCCTATCCTAAACACCTATAAACAAATATTTACACCCACACACACACACACACACACACATATATATATATATATATATATATATATATATATATATATATATATATATATATATATATAATAAAAAAATAATATAGATTAAATATAACATACTTCAAAATAGATTATATAGATTAAATATAACATTAAATATAACATATTTCACATAAGTCGTTTGCAGAATCATTTTAATCATTTAATGTAAAAGAGAAAAGAAAAACTAACTCAACGATATGTTATAATTGCACTCAAATGATAGTCTATTTGATTCATTACAAATAAAACTACTATCAAACATGCCACGTTACTGTTTAAAGACAATTTTCGAAATTGATAAAATGATTTTAAGTGTTGATAGATAACTTTCAAATCAATTCCTTAACAATTAATCTTTTGAAATTGAAAAAGTATTTCCTAAAACCTTGTAGTTACAGCAAATATCTATCTATTGTATGTATTAGAAAGGCACGTATAATAGTACGTTTTTGATTAAACGTAATTATTTATACTTACCTGTTGACTAGACCTACTATGCCTGCCTCCTCTAGGCATGCTTTATTTCAACCTTATTACCACAGACGAAACTTGAAACAGTGGAGTAAGGGATGCGTAAAATCCCCCTCCAAGGGCGGTAAGTCAGTGGTCTCGTGACGTCACTCCCAGAAGCTTTCACTCTCCGAACAGGCCCATAAAAGGCAAGACAGACCAAGCGGGGAGGATGGGCGGGACTAGTGCGTAGGTCTAGTCAACAGGTAAGTATAAATAATTACGTTTAATCAAAAACGTACTATTATTTAAATACATATCTGTTGACTAGACCTACTATGCCTAGAATTCCACTGCACGGAGGTGGGTCAGTAGATATATGGGAGAGACGAGACCAGCGACAAGCCCTGAGTGTAAGCTAACCTACGAGTCCTCCACCCTGTGGTGAGGACAAGGTACAGCCCGGGTGACACTATCTCTACCGCTAAGCGGATCGAAGAGACAACCCAGCCACTCAACTCCTGATTAACACTGTCCCCGACCCCTATGGTGGGGAAGTGTAAATAGGAATAACCGACAAAGAACAAACGATGCGAACCGAAGTTTTGCAAGGAGCATCGAAAGACACATGGGACCCTCCTCCTAAGAGGACTGTCCCCTTCTCGGTCTGGTCGGGGGGACCACCTTAGCCTGAGCGAAAAGCTGCGGACCCAGCCTTGAGATGCCTTCGAGATCTGATGTGGAGAGATCTCGTAGGTAATGATTGGCGAAAACCTTTGAAGAACGCCAAAAACACCCCGCCATGACGTCCTGGACCGCGATGTTACAGTGGTAAGCCATCGTGGCTGAGACTGCTCGGATCTCATGCGGGTTTGAACGCGACGGGGGTATCAGGTCAGAGGCCTTGTACGCGTCAATGACTGCTGACCTAAGGTATACACCCAACGCTCGCTTGTCCAGCTCTCTCGTGCTCCTCGGCAAGAGAGGCAAGAACAGACGACGCCTGCCATCCCTCAGCCTGCGTGTACGCTGCACGTAAACCCTCAACGCTCTAACCGGACAACAGAGAGAGATCTATCTCTCCCGATTCAGACCCCAGTGCCGGAATAGAGTATGTACGGCCCGCCTCATCAGCTGCTTGGTTTTTGAAGTCGGGAGCTAAACCAAGTAAGGCTGACCCCCCCCCCCCCCCCCCCCCTTCATGACCTTAAGTACAGAGAGGATAGCCGACAGGTTGGTGTTAATTGATGACGCCTTAAGATTCCTGGTGTTGCGTAGGTACACTAAGTACTCTCCTACCTGAGGAACGGAGGCCTCTGCCGGGACGAAACCCCGCTGAGCACAGAAAGAGGCGAAGGCCTGCCACTGGAAATCATAGAGTTTCCTAGTGGTCGTCCTATGAGAGGTAGCTATGGCATTGGCGACACACCTAGAGTAACCACTGCTCCTTAACTCTCTCTAATACAAGCCACACGTGAAGGCAGAACACCTGAGGGTTCTCGTGTAACCTTCCGCTTGGCCTGCTGAGGAGCAGATCTCTCCGTGACTGAATCGGAACAGGGTACTGATTACAGAGACGCAGGAGAGGAACAAACCATGGTCGGGCTGGCCACCAGGGGGCGATGCCACCAGGGGGCGACCAGAAGAAGTCGAAAGACCCAAGTTTTCCCTATCTTGGCTACCACCTGAGAGAGGATGGCCGGCGGCGGAAAAGCCTAGGCGTCCCTCCCCTCCCACCCTAACGAGAGCCCGTCTTAGGCCATCGCTCGAGGGTCTGGTACTGGGGAGACATAAGTCGGTAGCTGATGATTGAGACACGTCGCGATTCAGTTGCCACTCCATTGCGGCATCGGGTCGCGACAGCGCGTCCGCCAAGATGTTCTTCGCCCCTCGAACAGCCGGAGCGACACGTGAAGCAGAGACTGGGGCCTTCGTGGACCCCTGCTAGTTTATTAACCAAGCAGCCGCTGAACTGTCCGTGTGGACCAGTAGACAGGGGCTTCGCAGGGGGGACTAGCCAATGTTGATTGGCTAGGCGGACTGCGTCCAACTCGAGGACGTTGATGTGCGAGTTCTTCTCTGACTGAGTCCAGACTCCCGCCACCTGCTTGTGACCCAGATGCGCCCCCACCCTTGAGTGAAGGCGTCTACGAACAGGTGAGCTGAGGGGGGACGAGGCCAAAGAAAAAACCCGGAGAAAACACTCTTGTCCACCGCCCCAAGCTAGGAAGCATTGCAGATCTGGAGTCAGAGCTATGGCGTGACGACACCGCGCCTCCCTGATGTGGGGGTTCAGGAACACCTGTAGGGCGTAGGAATAACCTCCCCCTGCGGGTCAGGTCCTGAGCTGATGTTAGCAACCCCAACACTCTCTGCCACTGACGTAGGGAGAGTGACGCATCGAGAGTGCGATCCATTAACCAATTGTAACGAGCCATCCGTTCCCTCGTTACGAACCATCGGAACAGCTTAGTGTCTAGGAAAACCCCTAAGAACTTTTGACGAGTCGCAGGGATCAAGTCCGACTTCTCTAAGTTCACCTACCATCCTAGACGACGGAACAGGTCTATCGTGAACCTGAGCTGTTGTGAGCGAGCCCATCGTTCCAATGTTCCAAGGTTAGTTGGAGCCGGTCCCGTGACAAGGGATGCTCCCTTGGAGCACCAGTAAGAGGAGGAGGAGACGAGACAGGAATGCGGAAGCCCTGACGCAGTATTCGACAAACGAACGGTTCTAAACGTAACTGCTCCCAGTTGCTGACAAAGCACTGAAGCCGACCCCCCACCGACGGAACGAGCGGAGGAGGAAGCTGAGGGTGTGACCACGAGTGACTTCCTCCTTCTGAGGGGTACGGCCCTCGGCCCCAGGATGGGGGGACTTGGGAGATTGCTGACTTATGGATCCGCGGCCACGACCTCCCCGCCGAAAGTCAGCCCTGGCTTCCTTAGGGGTAGATTGACCCTGCCCATGACCCTGATGGTAGTTAGCCGTCGCGCTCTAAGTACCTCGGGGATACGACCCCCAAAGAGAATTTCCGAGTTGGCTGGGCCCTGCCGGAGGAAAGATCTCTGGTCGGGTCAGAACGATGCAAGTGGTTGTCCCCACGCAGACGCTATACGCGACGCCGATAGCATGATATGCGCGAGGAGCACCGGGTCACCCCACTCCATGACTGCCCGCTTGGCGCAGTTGAGCATCTCCTGACAGGTGAACGTCACGTGATTCCCCAACCCCAACACTGTGCGAGCCTCTCTGTCGAGATGCGTGAGCTGCTCATCAGTAACGCGATGGGGTGCGTCGGGGGAAATCAAGCGAGACGAACCCTGATTGAGAGCAGGCGGGACAAGTTGAAAGGGAGCCCGATGCAGTGGCACCTGACGCCGGCGCTTGTCAGACACTACTAAAGGTGGTAGCAGACGGTTAGGATCAGCAGACGAGATGACATGCTCCATAACCTCTGCGGCGTCCAACAGGAGCCTATAAGGAGGAAGAGCGAGTCGCATTGGAGGTGTGTCCCCATCACCACTAAAGGAAGCCCTCCTGGCCACCGACGAGCGAGGTCCCGAGACGCGGACCTGACTGAGTGGTACCTCCGCGAACGAAGTCACTTCAGTCAACATGGCGAGTCCACAGCCGGAAGGTCATCCGATGACCCCGTACCTCCGCATCCGCCACTATACTGATGAATGGAGGGTCGGTTACGTCCCCAAAGCGGGCCTCCCGGCCATCCGAGTCCAAGGAGGAGTCACGACACCACCGCGATACGACGTGTGGGGGTGCGTGAGGGACGCGAAGACGAAGCCAACCCGGAGTCTCTTAAGAGAGCGTGACGCGAGTCATGTGACACGCTGTCCCCCTCTGAGTCTTGACCTATCGTAGTAGCGGGAGCGGTACGGCTTGGTGACCCCACCGGACCCAATCGAGCATTCAGCAGAGAAGATACCATGTCCTTGACGGACGCAAGAAGCAGCTCCGGTTTGAACTTGTCAATCTAAGCTGTCTTCTTCTTCTTCTTGCTCTTGGAAGTAGTGGGTTCGACGACTTAAAGCCTCAGCGGAGACGTACAACTCTCACCCTCCCGACACGAAAGGGGGACAGAGAGCGACGAGCTCCAGAGCGAGAGCAGGAAGAACCACGATGTGAGAGGGAGTCCCTCGAACCCCTACCGGATTCTGCTCTTCCGGAAACTCCTTGTCAAACTCATCCGTTCGTTCGGTGATCACTACATCCACCCACGAATAGGAGAAAACTCTTGATCGCGACCCGATTCACCTGTCGGAGCTGTTCGCTTCAACACATAAGCCCTACCAGTAACGGACTTGCGAATGACCGAAACGTAGGCCTTGAAGTCTAAAGACGAGAGAGGGGCACACTCGTTGCAACGAAACCCCCCCCCCCTCACACAAGTCCTTACACTTCCTTCACAGCAAGTGTGGGTCCTTGTTAGCAGACTTCCGACCTCCGCATTGTGTACAAAACCTAAGTACATGGCGAAGCTAATACGGAGGTAGTCGACAAGACGAACAAGGCGAAACCAGCGAGTGAAGACCGGAGTCAACGACGCATGAAAGCCGGACCAGGTGAGTGACAGTCGAGTCACTGACGTGCGCTAGACGAGGTGAGTGACAGTCGAGTAACTGACGTGAGCTAGACGAGGTGAGTGACAGCCGAGTCACTCACGCGAGCTAGACGAGGTGAGTGACAGTTGAGTCACTGACGTGCGCTAGACAAGGTGAGCGACAGTCGAGTCACTGACGTGAGCTAGACAAGGTGAGTGACAGTCGAGTCACTCACGCGAGCTAGACGAGGTGAGTGACAGTCGAGTCACTGACGTGCGCTAGACGAGGTGAGCGACAGTCGAGCCACTGACGTGAGCTAGACACGGTGAGTGACAGTCGAGTCACTCACGTGAGCTAGACGAGGTGAGTGACAGTCGAGTCACTGACATGAGCTAGACGAGGTGAGTGACAGTCGAGTCACTCACGCGAGCTAGACGAGGTGAGTGACAGTCGAGCCCCTGACACTAAGTAGCAAACCATTCTGATAGCTAACCACTCCAAACAGAACAAGTGTGTAAACTCACAAAGCGTAGAAACGACGAGACGCTTAAGTAAGAAAACACGCAAGTCTAGACGATGGAGACTATCGGGAGGGCCGAATACCGGAGGGTCCGACACCGGAGGATCCAACTATCGTAGGGTCAGACTACCGGAGGCTCCAAAACCGGAGGGTCCGACTATCGTAGGGTCAGACTACCGGAGGGTCCGACTATCGTAGGGTCCGACTACCGGAGGGTCCGACTAACGTAGGGTAAGACTACTGGAGGGTCCGACTATCGTAGGGTCAGACTACCGGAGGGTCCGACTATCGTAGCGTCAGACTACCGGAGGGTCCAAAATCGAAGCACCCCCAAAGACGAAAGACTAGTGCCAGACGAAGGTGAAAACCAACCGAAGCAGACGACGAGCTGTCGGAAGACCCACCTGACACTAGACGACGAAAGAACTGTCAGAGGCCGTACGAACCAAACAGTCACCCGAAGAAGCCGGAGGGCGGAGGGTGGAGGCCGTACGACCCAAGCAGTCACCCGACGAAGGCAAGAGAAAGCAAGAGACACGAGTTGCACGTGCAGAGCATGCAGCTTCATGCTTGGTAGCGCCCAGCCTAGCACATGTCAACAAGGTCACTCACTCACTCAAACCTACAATAAACAACAAACAAATAGAACGCCGAGCGTGTAGATAAGGCGTAACAACAAACCCTTTAATTGAATACGAAGTAAGGTTAGCAAAAACAGCGAAGAATAACGCTAAAAATGCCCAGAGTCGAGAGAGAAAACATAAACAACTGTCTTGCTCTGCAACTGAGAGGAGAGTGAAAGCTTCTGGGAGTGACGTCACGAGACCACTGACTTACCGCCCTTGGAGGGGGATTTTACGCATCCCTTACTCCACTGTTTCAAGTTTCGTCTGTGGTAATAAGGTTGAAATAAAGCATGCAAAAGAGGAGGCAGGCATAGTAGGTCTAGTCAACAGATATGTATCTAAATAATTGTTCACATTTCGTACTCACCGACAGTGATGTTGATTGATTGACGGACGCTGTAGCTTGTCCCATTCACTATGTTGCTGGCATGACACGTGTATGTGCCGGTATCACTCAGTTCAAGGTCGGTTAGCCTCCATTCGTGTCCGATCATGGTCATGTTGACGCGGCCTTCCTTCACCCACCTTAAGTGCGGAGGGGGATTCCCTTCCACCGTGCATTGGAGCGTCACAGTGGATCCAACATTGGTGTTTCCTGGAGGGTTTTTACTGATATAGATCTCCCTTAGTCGAACCGGATCTAGTGGAGAGATAAATGAAACTGTGCTTCATAAAGACTAAACTGAAAGTAGCTTGGACAACAATCCTGACTTTTGAATCTTATGTTTTTTGACTAGCGATTAAGACTGAATTGAAGTTCAAGTCTTGTTTTTAAAACCTGCTCAATCCAATTACAAAACAGTGGTGTAATGGAGGTTACAACCTTCACTCGCAGATCTCTTTGGTAATTTATCAATATCAACTTCAACCTACAGTGAACAATGATGCGTTGAGTCTGGACACAGGAGGTCTCTACACATGTTTCATCAGAGGTGGCGATTTTTAACGATTGGTTGACAGAACACCTGAACGTGAACTCGTTGTAGTAGCGAGTAAGGTTCAGTGTGAGAGTGCTCTCCCTTGTGAAGGCGCAGTATCTTAAACCAGTTGCAGACTGCACCGGCGGTGTCTCTACTGCTTTCGATGTCAGATCCACAATGTTGTCCCCCTTGTAGCCAAACCAGAGCAAGTTACCGGCCGGAAGTCCCACGTCTCCCCCGCACTTCAGCTGCAGAGTTTCCTCTTCTATAAATGGTCGTTGGTTCGGGTTCTCGCTTTTGAAAATCGGTTTGTCGTTGGGTTCAGCTGAATACAATAGTTCAATAGTTAAGTTGTGTTCCTTTTGTTATGTCATTTAAACGATAAATATTAAACAAGCAAATCGTCATATTGTTCCCACGTATAACAATGAAATATTTACGTACTTTTGGCTACGAAAAATGGTGATCCATGCCTATTCCCAGTGTGATCAAGCAGCTTTCCCCCCAAAGCCATACTCCCAAGAAAAGCAGCTATATAGCTGCCTTCCTAGTAACACTGTATGAGAACGGAATGCATGGAAATGAATGTATGTATATGTGTATGTATTTGTGTATATGTGTATGTATGTATGTATGTATGTATGTATGTATGTATGTATGTATGTATGTATGTATGTATGTATGTATGGATGGTTGTTTGAGTTGTATGTATATTTGCATGTTATCGAATGCTATGCTATCTAACTTTTGTTACTTTGTAATATGCTATGTTATTTATGCTATGGTGTGATATGCTTTGCTATCTATCCTACATAATGCTGTGTGTGTTAATTATTTGATAGCTGTGGAGAAAGCAGCTATGAAGCGTACAAATTACCATCTTTCCGAGAGGGGTGGTAACAATTTTATTCCGCGACACATTCTGCCATATAGTAGTTCGTCCGGGCCAACATTTGGCTGGGGCAAAATGTACCATTTTTACACCCTAAACTTGTTTTGTATTACAAAATGCGTCAATTGTCGACATCATCAGTTGGGAATCCCGTCAAATAAGGTCAAAGTTAGATAAGAAGGAGACTATGAATGCGTGAAATTTGTCATAAGTGTTATTTCTTTTAGATATAAATCTTTCTATTGTGAGTATGTCAATTAAAATCTTTATTAAATTCTGGAATATTTTGGATTTTCATTGACCTCCTTGCAAAAGGAGCATGTTGCATTATCAATTAATTTCATGCGCAAGAGCTCTGTTTTAGTATAAATAATTCCATGCAAAAACTTAAACTGAAAGTCTTGAAGTTTGACATCTTGAATGTTTTTTCTATAATAAGTAAAGAACTTATGCCATTCAAAATCATCATTTTCAAACAGATTTTCCCATTTGTGGCATACTGGCAGCTCAGCGTTTTCAGTCATAAGCTTATCATAAAATCTTCTTGAGCCCTTTGTCAAAGTCTTAAAGTCTTTTTGTATAGTACTGACAAAATCTTTTCTATCTATAATATTAAATCCTATTAAGGTTTCCTTCCATGCTTTAGGTAAAATATGGAAGATGTAATCAAGATCTAAGTATGTAACACTTATCAGGTACTTTTTTGACAAATCTGCAAAAGAAAGTTGGCCATGTTATCCATAAAGATCTCTTACTGTAAGAATTCCTTTCTTAGCCCATTGTTTAATATAGTGGTTCGGGTTTTTTTAAGTTATGGTTCAACCATATGGGTTGAGATAAGATTTCATTTAAGTTGTCATGCTGTATTGTAGTCTTGATACAATATGATTTCCAGGCTAACAAGACATCATTCCAAAAGGGGTTGTCTATTTTAACAATATTCTGGAAATTAGCACCATAATTCAATATATCTTTTAATGGAAAATTGCATGGATTACTTCTATTTGATTTCTTTAAGTAGAGTCTCAATGAGGATAATTTCATGGCCATGACAAAATATTTTATGTCGATCATGCGCAAGCCTCCTTCATTAATTATAAATTCCCTTTTCATAGTACTCCTTTTAATTTTGTCTACTTTATCATTCCAAATGAATTTAAAGAAAGTTTTCTCAAGGGATGAGATAAATGAATCCGGAGGATTAGGCAGAGTGTTGAAAATGTGAACCAACTTTGAAAGGGCCAATGTTTTTATTACAGTAATTTTTCCAATAAGTGTCTTTTCCTGATGACATTTTTGTTATGTTGTCAACGCACTCGATATATCGATATCGTATATCGCATACAAATCTACTATGCAAATCTACTGTAGCGTTAATGTATCGATTGCCTTCATTGATTTTGTGTTATATCTAATGTTTGACAGTTGATAAGTATGACAAACCACATTTTACTTATCACATTTAACAAAAATAGTAAGAAAATGCAACAATATATTTGTCAAACAATATACACAACAAATTAAGGATAGCAAAAAAACTTTCAGTCCAAATCTTTCTTCAGAGTACATTCTTGTTCAGGACAGCCACCTCCGAGAAAACAGTAGTCATAGTAAACTTCTCATCTTGACCATAGTCACAGTAGAATTGTCATCACGTCATGAAAGTTACTAAACAGTAAGCATAATATCATTACCACAAAACAGTAAGAATCAATCTAGGACCTACCCTCGATAGTCAGAACCATGGAACTCTCTATGGGAAAGAGAGCCTGGTTTCTATTGTACTGGAAGATGCACTTGTACGTGGCAGCATCATCACACAGGATATTATTGAGTTGTACCGTGGCTGATCCGTCCAACAATATCAGGTCTGCACGGTCTACAAGATCGGCGTCTGCATAAGACGATGTCTCGGCTGGTATGTTGAATGATACGATGTTACTAAAGGATCCTTCTGTTACTTTTCTCCTCTGAAAGGTCATCGTGTCCGCACTCTCACCTGTGTCTACTGTGTACGTGCACGTGATACTGACGTTATGACTGTCTCCTAGCCTTCCTTGTTTATCGTCCCCAGCTGATACTGTCGCGCTCTTGACTGTAAGTGACAAAGAAAACATAGAATTACTGTCATTTTTAAGAAGAAACTTTTTTTAACAAATTTATAAGTTTAACGTAAGAGTAGATATATACGTTTAGATGTATTCAATCATTCACCACGATTGAAATATAATGTAAAAGATGTACAAATACAATAGCTTTGAATTTGAAAAAAACAAGTAATACAGGAAATAGAAATCGCTCCCCTGAAACTTCCTTATAACTTTAAACTGACTTGAATGAGTTACTTATCAAAGCTTAAAGCACAATAGTGTAACGACAACTATTTATTACAGGGATAACTTGTGATAAAGTCTGAAAAAATGAAAATGTAAATCTAATAATACCCTTTTAAGAGAATGCTGGAGCAAAGAGGGACGATTATAGAGGGAAACCCTAGAGTACGTCAGTTTATGATAAGATTTGTAGAGCCCTAAATTCCTAAAGCAAGTGTCACTCAATGGAAAGTAAAAGTCTGTAATTGAGTCGAAATAAATTAAGTAATCCATACTTGATATTTATATGCTTTGATGAGTCATCGTTTTTATCTAGTTTTTACACCAAGAAACATCACATATATTCACGTTTGTGGCTTGGCTAACCTCCATAAAAGGTCTAAATGTTTAACATGCCCACTCGACCCTCGGATTGTTCATACAAACACAGCCTCGGATATTAATAATGTTGCCAACGGGTCATGTTTTACGCATTTATAAACGGCCAATGAGTTATAGATATGTTGAATTGATTGACAACGCAAACAAAGAATATATTCCAACTTAAAATTCCACAAAACCAAAGACAGGATTTTTTTAGGTAGGTTTGGTGGTAGGGAGGGAGATCGGTTAAGATATCCAAGGATAAGTTTGAATTTTGTCCAGATTTCACCTACATGCGTCCTGCAAAAAGTCTGTTGAATAGATATATGTGGCAAAGCACAGAAGCCATGTAATACTATAATAGCTCCCTAATACAACTTTTTAAAGTCCGAAATAAGGTTTTCATATTGTTGACATTTTCGTTGGTAGACAAAATAACAAACGTAGAATAATCACATTATAACTTTTGAAAAATAGTGTACAAAGAAAGTATAACTATATTCTGTAGAATGCCTGGATTTATCATCAAGTTTTTGTTCTTCAGATATACAAGAACAAAATGCGAATTTGCTATCAATATGTCGTTAGGTTCATTTTAAAGCTGATGTCAGTTTATAAACGGGAGATAATATAATGTGAAAAGAACGACTCCAACCTCTCACTGTATGTAGAAGAGCGATCTGTGTAAGTACAATCCATAGCGTGTCCATGTTGTTTACTCCAAATCAACTAGGAAGTAGAAAAAAAGCCAGTCAGACCAGGTACAACACACACACAACGTTTTGGAATGTTTGTTTACTTCTTTCTTAATTCTGATTGTCTAAAACCTTTCATTATTTATACGAAAATGAAATTTAGAAATTCTAGGAAAATGACACCAACTTGCCACAGTTTGTAGAACAATCGATGTGAGTACAATCCACTCCTTGTTCATGTTGTAACCTCACATTCACCAGGAAGTAAAACACCAGGACGAGGCTAGGTAACATTATAGTGAAGTAGTCGCTGGTACAGACACCACCATTTGAGCAGGACAGATATCTCATTTCATTTTTGACACACTCGTCTTATTCATGATTTAAATGTCATTTCTGTTAAAGAATGACATATTGCTGTCACATTTTGCATTCTCCTAAAACGTTCAACTACTGTACACTTATCAGGCTATCTGTGTCCCTGTTACTCAATAAAAAAAAATTAATAAAATAAAATTAAAATTAAAAGGGAAAAGGACTGCGGATTCTTACTAACCTTTTATAGGCCAAACATAAGACAATAAAGATCGTGCTTTCGGCATCATAAAGCCAAGGTTATATTTTTATCCCGTAGTGTTATATGCATTGAGTTGAAAATTACAGAATAAAATGCCGCTTTTGAAAGTTAGTTTAAAATTACAAGAATTATAATTTTAATGTCTGTATTCACTGGTATCACCATAACAATATTTAGAATAGAAAAAAGGATCATTAGTTTAAAATATGCTAATTCGGAATGGTTTCGTATTAATCTTTTATAATTTTGATTGAGGTGGGAAAACACTTTCATCGCTGTTTGAAATCGACCGAGAATTTCTGTTAGTGAATGAATGTGAATACAGTCATATTTTCATGGGTAAACATGTCAGCTCCAAAACTCCATATTCATCTTTGGTTTTACTTACATATAGCTTCATGTGAATTCGAGAACGAACAGACCAATCCTCGGTCTGAGTAAAATATGCTCTCTCAGGATCACACAAAAGCAAATGTATGCGAATTCGAATTTATTTAAAAGTTTTCTGAAGTTACCTCAATGTTGTTTAATTTCCATCTTCATTTATCATTTGATTATACTAGTAGTAATTAATAATTGTAAATAATAAGGATCTGACCACAAATTTTAGTTGAGATAAGGACAGTTGTGAATGTATAGATATTTATAAGGTGTTCGCCGATAATCAAATCCTCGTTTTGTGCGTTATGTACACGCTCAATCCAGAGGATCGAACAGACAAAACTTGTTAAGGTTAAATTGAATATAAAGTTGCGTAATTATTTTATAATAACATACTAATGTTTGAGAAGCTCCCTATACTTAAGATCTATTGCAGGTGATGTCGGGAGTATGCTTAACCTAAGAGGCATGCGTTTGATTTTGAATCATATATGTTTTCAATTGTTGATCTATGTCAGGTTACAGGGATGAATTTTCATGTTACGGGTAATTTAAACGTATTAGTAAAGGGATTTGAAGACTTAAGTAAGTCTAGGCCCTCTGGCGAAGGGTAGCGTGACACGTTACCATCCGTATACAAGCGGGATGCACGTGCAGGGAACCTTACAGTCAAAGTTCACACCAAGTGTGTGTTGGGTGGTGTACCAGGAATGTTGGCGTGAGTATTGCTATGTTTGCAATGTTTAGTAACTTTAGTGTGTCATTATAGAAATGTTTAGTTTTGTAATATGTAGAATACTGATATAGTTTGTATAGAGATTTTATCTAATTGTGTAGATGTGATATATCATGTTCATTTTGCATTACATGATATTGTGTTCACGTGGCGTAGCATATCATTATGATATTGTGTGTAATAGTTCAGTTAGAACTACATGAAATTAGTAATCGTCCCTAGTAATCGTCCACAGTAAGGAGCAAGTGTTTATGAATGTCATTACTATGATATAGTGATGTATGGAGTATTCAACCCCTATGTCTTTGCGAAGAAAGGCTCGCTAATGGCTAGGCGGTGAGTAGCAGGTGTTGTATTAGAGTGTATTATTACATTCGATGTAAGTATATTTAGCATCGCTAATATACAGGAGTAAGGCAATGTGACTTTGCTTTGTAGTGTCCCGGTCAACTGTTGATCTGGTGACTGTGGAAGTCTAGATTGGGATGCTCCCCGAATCTAGCGCAGGGTAGACGGCCTTGAGCAGTCTACGGAAGGGGAAAGGTTAGGCGTGGTCCGGGACGTCCAGCAGCCGCCTGACTCCGACTATGAGTACCTACGACGGTACAGGTGTCCTCGTTACACTTGGCAAGTACAACGCCGCAGAAGTTCAGTTTCATGGAAACCAACGCCATCTGTGAACCGTATGTTTTATGAACACGTGTTTTGTGAATTGTATAAAACCAACGCCATATAGGAACAGTATGTTTTATGAACACGTGTTTTGTGAATTGTATAAAACCAACGCCATTTATGAACTGTATCTTTTATGAACACGGGTATTGAGTGTTTTAAGTTGTGTTAATAAGTATGTGTGTATTAATGGAGTTGTGTTGATTATTTCATGTGGTTGTATATATTGTATTGATGATTTCATGTGATTGTGTATATTGTTTGTACTTTTGGGTGATATAGTGGGAACAGGTAGTATTGGTAGTTGCTTCGGGTAATAGTAAGGGTAGTGTAGGTTAGATAGGTAGACTTTTGGGTGGGTAGTTGATTTATTTTATTTTTGTATTGTGTAAATAAAGTTATTAATTCCACTCTCGGGTTTTCCCTTGAAACGTGACATTTTGGTGGCAGGGGTGGGCTATTTTTGTTTTTGTTTTGTCACTATCAGGGGTAATAGTACGCTACGTCTATGGCGTATGAGGTGTTACTTGCAAGTTTGGTGATTTGAAAGTACCCTTATGGCTAGAGGCAGGGGTTGACATCGCAGCCGTTGTTCTCTGCACCCGTTGATTGGTTGTTCAGGAATCTGGGTGGTTGGCGTTAGCTCGTTCCTTGGTCAATTTTGATTGGTTGTAAGTATATGTCGCATTTATTCAAGTGTTTGGGAAAATTCTTTTGGGATGTTTGGGAACTGGTCAAATTAATTTGGTAAGTTTATTCTAGAATTCATATTGGGTTTTGTCATTTATTTGCACTAGTACATTTTACCGAGCAGAATAACATCGCCCCATTAGCCATGGATCTTGAGAGGATTATTGAGCTTGGTAAGAGTTTGGGTTATGATGGTGTGAATTTACAAACGTTTGTGAACGAACAACAGGAGAGGGAAAGTGTGAAGGAGAAAGATAGGCTAGATAGAGAGAAAAGGGCAATTGAGTGAGATGCGAAGTTAGAAGAAGCCAGGTTAGCGAAGGAAGCTAGAGAGTTAGAATTAAAGAATGAGAGAGAGAAGAATGACAGAGATGCGACATTGGAAGGAGCAAGGTAAGCACATGAAGCTAGAGAGTTAGAATTGAAGAATGTGAGAGAGTTAGAGGAAAAGGAGAGAGAGGAGAGACTAGAGAAAGAGAAATGTCAGATTGAGAGAATGAGATTGGAGAATGAGAAAAAGCTTGAGATTGAAAGAATGACCTTAGATAGATTGAAATTGAAGATGACCGAACGGACAGAGAACGAAAGATTACAGTTGGATAGAGATAGATTAGAGAAAGGGGTAGAAGTAGGGGCAGTTGGGGAAGGAGCTAGTAGATTGAGTACTTTACCTAAGATGCCTAAAATACCGCCATTTGATGAACATAAGGACAATATGGATGCTTATTTGCAGAGATTTGTGAAGGTAGCATCAGTACAGAAGTGGCCGAAAGAGAGTTGGGCAGCATATTTATGTACTTTGTTAAAAGGGAAGGCGTTAGAAGTGTACTCTAGACTAGGCTGTACAGACGCGGATGACTACGACAGTGTTAAGACAGCATTACTCAGACGATATGAAATGACTGAGGAAGGGTTTCATCAAAAGTTTAGAAACGCTAAGACGGGTTCAGGTGAAATTTTCTCCCAATTTGTAGTTAGAATAGAGAACTATCTTACTAGGTGGGTAGAACTTAGCGGTACTGACAAGACATATGAAGGACTGGTTGATTTGTTGTTGAGAGAGCAGATTGTGAACGTTGTTGGACGAGAGTTAAGTGTGTTTCTGAAAGAGAGAAAGCCTATGAACGCAATGGAGATGGCTAAATTAGCGGGGCAATATCTGGAAGCTCGAGGATCATTACCAGTGAAGGGTAATCGGACAGTTAGTGCTGGACAAGGTGAGAAACTTAATCCTGGTAATAAGCAAACCAATGATAAAAGCCAGAATTCCATACCCAAAGAAAGGTCCGTATTTTCCTGTCTCTGAGAGAATGTGCTACAAGTGTAAAGAAATAGGACATCTTGCTAGGACATGTCCTAAATCAAATTTGAAATTGGCAAGCATTCAGGTAGGTGATCCAATTAAGTGCAAATCGCTGTTGTCTGAGGTTGGCGACGTGAGTATGTTATAATATGATGTTAATGTATGACAAAAATGGACAAAAAATTTGGGTATCTCAGTTTAGAAACTTTTTATTTGCTATTGTCTTTGGAAACATTTGGATTGATTAAAATGTAGAATTTCAATCACTATTCATTAATTCCCTAACTGTTCGACTTAAAGACATTTATCTTCAAACATGGTGTGATAAAAATCATTTGTCAAGTAAATGTTTTACTATTCACATTTTAAAAACGACTTATTCAAAGAAACCTACTTGGCATGTAATATGTACACTTTGTATTTTAAATGAAATAGAAGACGAATACCATTTTATTTTTATCTTTATTTGTCCAGTAAAGAAAAAAAAAATATAAAGTTTTAATATTATACTAATGACTGTGTAGAAAATCGTTTATACTGGGAAGCTTTGAGAAATGCAGAAACATGAACCTGAACATGAAAAACTTTCCTTCACTCATCTCAGTTGGAAATGTTTCATAACTCTCTCCTTATTAACAAAACTGACTTTGTGGGGATTGTGTAAATCTACGGTCTGATTACAATGGACAATGAACCGAGGGATGAACGTTTCAAAGTTTTAATTTTATCAAGATTCGAACTTGTCTGTCAAGAGCTTTCCTCTTTACAAAGTGCATGGTCGTTTTTAATCAAACTGGTAAATCTATGATGTAGACCTACAGTTTAGATCTTCAGTTTAGATCAGTACTTCGTCATGATGTGAGGATATAAAAGCTTGTCCCAAATGCACTTCGATATTCCACTTTGGATTCTCTTTACTTCGTCACCTCTTTAACATCAGGAACTTTTTCCCAAACTAATCATCGAGTTTTGTAATGAAACAACTACCCAATGAAGTGACTTCATAGAAAACATGAAATAAATGTTTGTAACGCTGATTTTGAATTTCTCCTACATATTGGCGAAAATGTGAGTAAATAGCCTGAAATAATGGCTACATATATAATGGGTACATATGTTTTTGGTGGTGATTGTGAAGAGTATTGGAACACTTGTTAACCAAGTTACCAAGAATTAAGCTATGCAGGCTCATCAAATTTACTAAAACGATTTTACTTTCCCTTTCTGGTAGTATTCACTTTTAATCAATAGAGTTTTATAATTGAAGCACAATAGACATTTTTTTAATGTTAGATAGCTTTGTGGTGGTCCTCGATGTACTCATATCGTAAATATTTCACTTCTTATGTTTCACCCTGTGGGTAAAAAATCTAATATTAGTTTTGACCACATAGTTACAGACGAATAACAGTTCACTATTTACAATCACTATCAGATCCATCAGTGTTAAAGTATATGGCAATAGAAAAAAATTGAATATTACTGTCCATGGCCTGAAATAGTTTCGAAATGTTCAGTTTACATAAAATAGGAGAACTCACGAAAATCTTATATTAGCTACAGTACGCCATAAGTAATTGCTCTCGATACGAGTAGGCAAGGAATTGACGAAAAACTAAACTTGCCCAATATAATACATTAGTTTTCTTCGTAAATGATCTGGTATCAAGCTCCAATGTGTTTGTGAAGTATGAAATTACTAATTGGTTTCATAAAAAAACCCAATTACATTTAAGTTCGTTTAAAATGGACGATTAACTTCACAACTGTTAATCACTGCAGATTTGCAATTACAAAGGTTTAGATATTTTGATAATTTTTGTGTTGAATGACGTCATATTCTCTGTCTGCGGTTGTATTAGAGTCCAAAACAGCATAATCGTTGTTGTACACGTGCACAAGCTCAGAGACGTCCGGTCGTGTATCCATACTACTCAGTTGGGTACTGTCCTGTGGTGACACATGCACTGGTTCCTTGTGTTCAGGACTCTGCACCCACTGCAGTCTGGGGAAACAGAAATTCATCAACTGAAAAAACTTGTCTTACAGATAGTTCAAAACAATTGTTGGATATGCTTACCGTGTCACAACATAATCTATTTCCGATGATTAGAATTATTTAATTCAATTTACAAAAGTCGATGCAAAAAGGGTGAAAAAGAACAATTTGCTCACCGCCCCTGTCTGATAAGACAGAAAATTATTCCAACACCAAGCAACGCAACGAGGAGGCCACTGCCAATAGCTGTCTCGATAAGTGCACACGTATAGACTTGATCTTTGTCAGTAGTGTCTGAGGGGGATGACAGGAAATGAACGCCACAAAATGTAAATACAAATTAAACAAGTAAAGAAGTGAGCACAGCTTATATACCCCCGCTTCAAACTATAGTCTGGCTTTCTTTGTTGGTGTAACCCTCAAACAGCTCACTTAGGGATCATGGTTGATAAGTGTATTAAGTTTGTAGAAGCTAGCATGTATAGTTTAGGAGATATGCTCAGGAAAAAGCACTTTGTCAGATAGTCATTGTTTTAGTAACGTTTCCATGTAAACTGCAATAAATAAAAATATTTTTTTGGTCCCACCCTCAAAAGGCGCACCAATAGATCATGGTTGATAAGTGTATGAAGTTTGGTGAAGATAGCATGTACGGTTTAGAAGATATACTCCGGACAAAGGACTTAGTCATAAATTCACTGTTATAGTCATGTTTCCATGGAAACCGCAAAAAAATAATAATTTGTTGGTCTAACCCTCAAAAGGCACATCTAGGGATCACGGTTGATAAGTGTATGAAGTTTGGTAAAGATAGCATGTATAGTTATGAAGATATACTCTGTACAAGGGACTTTGTCACTGTTTTAGTCATGTTTCCATGGAAACCGAACAAAATATAAATCTTTTGTTGATCCAACCCTCAAAAGGCACATCTAGGGATCATGGTTGATAAGTGGATGTAGTTTGGTGAAGATAGCATGTATAGTTTAGGAGAAATGCTCCGGACAAAGGACTTGGTCATAGATTCACTGTTTTAGTAATGTTTCCATGGAAACCGCAAAAAATAAAAATCATTTGTTGGTCTAACCCTCAAAAGGCACATCTATGGATCATGGCTGATAAGTGTATGAAGTTTGGTGAAGCTAGCTTGTATACAGTGGCGGACATAAGTCTTGGGCGTAATTTTCCATTATTCCTGTGACGCTATCGCACCATGTAGTTTAGGAGATATGTAAAGATTTGTGACGGACGGACAGACGGACGGACGGACGGACGGACAGAATGAACGCTATATACCCCCGCTTACGCTGTAAGGCGGGGGTATAAAAAACATACACGTTTTTATTTTGTGCTGTAAACTTTACTCTTTTGCTGGATATTATATATCATAATACCGAGCCATAAATGCATAATTATCCTTGAATTATCAAAAGTGGTAATTTTGAATCATTTTGAATTTTAAAACATTTTTCCCTCCTAAACTAAAGAAAAAAACTTGAATGATTGAAAACCTATACGGTTGCTCGTTAAATACCAGAGAGTGACAAGTTTATCAAAATCTTTTGAAAATGAGTCGTTCAAAAGTGCAATTGACTTTTCTTACTTGTAAAGCTTTATAGGTCTTCCGGGTCTTCTCGTACTGTCGCCCTTTGTTAATTGAAACGCTTTATTACCGTGGTAATTTACTCTAGAAGTTGCAACATGGGACGGGGAAATCTTAAATCAAGGATAGATATTTATATTTTTAATGTTTTACATTGCAGATGTTACAGATCTTACCTACCTTTTGGAGGCAGAACCACGTCACACCATACCCCATCGTATCCGTCCAGACATCCAGCAGGTCACCTCCCATAGACACCGTCACAGACACCGGCACACTTACCACACTTCTCTGTACAACCAAGGCCGTAAGTACTGTCTTCGCAGCCTGTTTTAAAATGATTTTAAACTTCAAGTGACATTAAAGGGGCAATCGCACGTTTTTTAAAAATTTTGTATTAATTCATAATTGCTAAACTAAACATTATTTCGTGCCAAATGTGTTATCTTCAGAGGGTCAAACATGCCATTACTCAACCTGATAATCCGAGGGAATAACTGCAAATCAAGCAAAAGCAGTGGCGGCTATTTTTGCCAAACCTTTAAATCATTTGAGGTAGAGAAATGGAAAGAGCAATAAATTTCGCGGAAATTATTAAAAGGTTTACATCACACCATTGCTCCTAATACGCCCTTCTCAAACCCCGTCACATTGCAGCGTAGTCTTGGCAAGTTATATCACACAGATGCTCATCATTGATCATTTAAGTTGCCTTGGTTTGTTCTAACATCCGAAAGTGTGTCTAACAGGAGATACTGTCTGTGTGATATCATGTTGACAGTAGATTCCATAATGCCGTGATGCATATCATTATGATGTCACAATACTGCGACATCACTGCACTCGAAGTCATTTGGCAGTGTGTTATTCAGAGATGTAATTCATTCATTCATTCTAAGCCGTCCAATGAAATCATTCGACGTGTTATGCTTTGTTAAAATCATGTTTTTCTCTGAGTGTAACTATACAATTAATCGAAATTCTATTCTTCGATCAAGTCAAGCTTTACATTCATATACACATGTTTCACAAAGAGAAGTTCATGATACACAGGATATTTTGCAATAAATACTCCCTGTTTGTCCATTTTGATATCGGTTTTCAAGGAGTTGAACGGTTTAATCTTGTCCTACTGCAAGATTTGAATATAGCTGGTGGATTATGAATAGGATTCAGTTCGTTCAATGTTTCGAGATTTAGGTAATCTACACATTTTATTTCAATTTCATGTATTTCTTTAATCAAAAAATAATGTCTTTATTGTTCTTATGTATTTCTATACTATCCTTATGTTTCCAGATGTTGCTGTTGCTTAATTCTTGATACTCTGCTTTATATGCAATTTCAAGCTTATGCACTACGTACATAGCTTAACCTATTTTTTCAGACAATATAAGTAAATCAAACAAGCTAATCAACCATTTTGTTAAGTGAAGGTTTTTTCTTGATTAGTTTCAGTAACTACATATCAAAGTAGTTTAAAAGGTTTCTGGGTATCAGGTATCAGAACTCTTTTGGCTTATGGAGCCATAATTAAGTATACATATTAATTAAGAGAACAATTTCATCAATGGTTCCGTTGGTTTAAGGATCGCGTTAGTGTGCATACATATATGTGTTTGATAATTGTGTGTATAGTTACATGTAGATGCAAGTTGATGTTCGTTCGTACAAAATTCATCAATCAATTAACCATCTATCTAACAGGTTATCATTTCGTTAATCTTGTACGAACGAACATCGACTTGCATATACATGTAACTCCTTACGAACATTCGACATTACTGTTAAAAGACCATTTTGGAAATCGATTAAAAGATTCTAATTGTTGACAGATAATTTTCAAATCATTTCATTAACAAACAATCTTTTGAAATGGAGTAAGTATTTCCTAAAACCTGGTAGAAGCAGCAAGTAATTAAAAGACACGTATCAGTTCTTCATATTTCTTACTCACCGACAGTGATGTTGATTGATTGACTGACCCTGTAGCTTGTCCCATTCACTATGTTGCTGGCATGACAAGTGTATGTGCCGCTATCGCTTTGTACAATGCTGGTGAACTCCCATTTTCTTTCGTCCATGGTCATGTTGACGCTGCCTTCCTTCACCCAGCGGAAGCCCGGAGAGGGATTCCCTTCCACTGTGCATTTGAGCGTCATTCTCGACCGGACATTTGTGTTTCCGGGAGGGTTTTTACTGATATAGATCTCTCTTTGTCGAACCGGGTCTAGTGAATAGATACATGTAAACTGGGCTTCATAAAGGGCAACTGAAAGGAGCTTAGACAACAGTCCTGACGTTGGTGTTTTGAATTAAAAATTTACATACAATAGCTACAATGACTGAAACGTATGATTAAACATGATTGGTAAATCATATACATCAACTTCAACCTACATTGAACAATAATACGTTGAGTCTGGACACATGAAGTCTCTGCACATGACTCTTCAGGGTTAACAATATGTAACGACTGGTTGACAGTACACCTGAACGAGAACGCATTGTAATAGCGGGTAAGGTTCAGTATGAGAGTGCTCTCCCTTGTGAAAGCGCAGTATCGAAAACCAGTTGCAGACTGGACCGGTGGTGCCTCTACTGCTTCCGATGTCAGATCCACAATATCGTCCCCCTTGTAACCAAACCAGAGCAAGTTACCAGCCGGAAGTCCCACGTCTCCCCCGCACTTCAGCTGCAGAGTTTCCTCTTCTATGAATGGTCGTTGGTTCGGGATGCCGCTGTTGAAAGTTGGCTTGTCCTTATGTTCGGCTGAATAAAATAGTTTTTCACTTATATCCCTTTACAATGACATTTGTGACATAAAATAGTATTTGTAAGTCGTGCATATAGTGCCGATTGATAACAGTGAAAGCTTGGCGTTCTTTTGCGGTCTTCTCTAACCACCTCCCACGATAAACCGCTTTATAGATGCCCTCCTTGAAATATGAATTTGGACCATTATAGAAATAAAAAATCATTGTACAAACATATCATTCCTACTATTGTCAACCTACCTCACGTGTAGTGCTATATTTCAAACAGCCTTGTCAAGATCGTATCACATGGCTCCATTTCTACCCCCAACCCTTTAAAAGTGCTTCATCTATAGTTGCATATTTAATGCCTCAATATTACATTATTGAGGGAGACACACTGTTTACAATGCAACAGTGCATCGAATGCGTGACATTTTTCTTATGATGTCAACGTACTCAATATATCGCCTATTCCATATAACTCTACTATACCGTCAATGGACAGTTAGTATCGAATGCCTTCATTGTTATTTTTTATATTAATATATAGTTGACAGTTGATAAGTTAACAAACCACACCTACTCGAACTTAAAATCTGTGGTAAGTTGTATTTTTCTTTTTCATATCACAAAATAGTAAGAATATGCACAAAAAATATATTTGTCAAACAATATTGACAAACAAATTCAGAATACCAAAATAGCTTTTAGTCAAAATCTTTCTTTAGTGTATATTCTTGTTCAGGACAGCCACCTCCGAGAAACAGTAGTCATAGTAAACTTCTCATCTTGACCATAGTCACAGTAGAATTGTCATCACGTCATGAACGTCACATTACAGTAAGAATAATATCATTACCTCAAAACAGTAAGAATGAATCTAGGACGTACCCTCGATAGTCAGAACCATGGAACCCTCAATCGGGTAGAGAACATGGTTTCTATTGTACTCGAAGATACACTTGTACGTGGCAGCATCATCACACAGGATATTGTTGAGTTGTACCGTGGCTGATCCCTCCAACAATATCAGGTCTGAACGGTCTACAAGATCGGCGTCTGCATAAGACGGTGTACCGGCTGCCATGTTGAATAATGCGATGTTACGAAAGGATCCTTCTGTTACTTTTCTCCTCTGAATGGTCATCGTGTCTGCACTCTCATCTGTGTCCAGTGTGTACGTGCACGTGATGCTGACGTTATGACCGTCTCCTAGCCTTCCTGGTTTATCATCCCCAGCTGATACTGTCGCACTTTCAACTCGAAACATAACTGAACTATCAAGTTTACATTTATCTAATTTTAATGGAACCAATTTAACGAAAGGAATATATCAAACATAAAAATATGTTGTGATTAATCAAGTTTGTCAACACGACTGAAATAATCATAAATATATTAGTTCTGCCTTAGTAGCACAGTGCAGTCATCACTTCTTCGCTTCACTTCTTGCTTTGCTTGGGCAAAGCACATGGACTTTTGATTTCTAATTCTAACTTGTCATGAAAATAAAAGTGAAAAACAACTTTATGATTGGTTCCTCATTCATTTTTGGTATAAATTTTCGGTCAACGGCAAAATATATTTCAATATCGAATAGTTTTACTGCATTTTATAAACCTTGAATTGTGGTGGATATTTTGTTTGAATGAAGTTGATTTTAATCCCTAAATTCCATACCGTGCTCTCTCACTTCTCTGAACCAAAGTAATGAACATGTGTCACTCTATTAGAGTTATGAGAAACAATTATCATTAATACATGACATATAAAAGAAAATGCGCTAAAGTCAAGACATTTTGGATTAAACAATATTTGTAGATATCTGAAATAAAAGGCGGTATAAAACATGAATATTGAAACTATTTATTCAAAATTTGCTGGCGGGTAAACAATGTTCACCATATCTGAAGTAGGAGAGAGTCAAAGAGAAGAAGGAGTAAAATGTATTGCATTTTTGTTGTATCATAATGTGTATAAAATCTTGAATATGAATTGGAAGACAATCTGTGAACTGTTGACGGAAAATGAAACATGAATGAATTATAATTGAATTATGTTATTCGGGGACCGGGGTCATGTAAAATTAAGTCTAAAAGTTGCTTAAGTCTGAAAATTTAATCTTAAGAAATAAAATTGTCTTAAATCGATGATAACGTACATTTTTTAATCTTAAAACTTAAGACAGATCATTTTTGTCAGAAATCCTTAGACTGCTCCTGACCAGTCTTAAGACAGTTTTATTCCAAGGAAACATGGTGTAAACGTTTTGAGACGCATTAGAAAATTCAAGAGGCGAGCTAGAGTTCAAAGGACGTTCCGGAACAGGTTAAATCCTATAAAACTGTAGTCAGACAGTGAACTCTTTCAACGGTACCGATTTCGGAGGCCAACTATATGTATGTTGGTTAACCTCGTCACTGATCAAATTATCCATGAGACGAAGCGTTCAATGTCCCTGCCACCACTGATACAGGTGCTAGTTTTCCTACAGTTTGTTGCGACAGACTGCTTCCATTTGCTTGCTGGTCAAGCTTTTCATATAAGCAAGTCCACGGCAGGTATCTATGTGTCTGACGAGTGGCCGAAGCATGTTGTCAGCACTCGTCGGAATTCATAAAGTTCCCCTCCGGCCAGCGCCTCCTTGATGTGAAAAGGAAATTTCACGCTATTGCAGGTAATTATTATCACTTTTTCTTCACGCATTGATTCATGCATTCGAAATTCTGTGAACAACAACTGGATATGATCACGATTAACAGACGCCATTACTGTTGTTGAAATTCCCGGCTGAAATTCCACTGACGTTGCCGAAAACATCGTCTTATATTCAAAATCTACTACACTATGAATCAAAAAGTATGTGTGTGATGTTTTTCAAAAACTTATAAATTCACTTGATTTATTATTTTTATACTTAAATTTGAAATAGAGTTGCGTCCCTTATCTGTATCGAAAGGAATTTAAAAGTCCTAATCTGATTAACTATAGTGAGACAAATTTATTTTTACATGAATTTAAGCATTTATTTCATCACTCTAAATAAATTTTATGTAATTTATGTAATGAGTAGAGAAAGTGGGAGTTGATTAAGTATTTACATAAATTGACATCTCAAAATATATTTGATTTAATATATATATTACAACAATAATACAACAAAAGATTTGTGTACAATCAAGATTTTTATTTCATAAGTTTCTTGTGACACATTAATTTAACTAAAGTATGTTCAAATTGATGAATAAATATATTTAAACAATAGTAAATAATTATTACATATGCATAGGGAGATTATGTGTTCTCCTATCACAGAAAATCATCATTGTCAATACAATAATATTAATAATCAACATAATAATAATTATAATAATATACTCCATTAAAACAGGAAATTCTAAAAATAAGTGACATTGACATATCTTTCGATGGACAAAGGAATTTTTATGTTTTTCACCTTCAAGAAATACCTTTTGTTTGAGAAGGAAAATATGATAATTCTAAAATATATGAAAAAGAATTATTCTTGTCCATATAAATTAATGAAATATACAATTTTAACATTAGGAAGTTGAATATTGAATTGACTACAACAATTGATTACAATTGAATGTGTAATTTGATATAAATCTATTTCAGATGGTATGTGACCCTTACTTTCTGATCACAAACTGTGTAGCGAACTGGCCAGGGTCATGCCATGACTCCAGGATATTCAGAGAGAGCAAACTGTCTGAAAACTTGTTTTTATTAGCTCGATTTCAAAAGGAACAGTACATGTCAGATCTTCTATTAATAAAATGATAGAGATAAGATGTTAACGTGAAAAATTATCTTCACAATAAACATGTACAGTTAACATTATAATTCATTGTCACCGACAGATATTGTTATTAATGCTATAAGTATTTACAGTGATTCACAATATTTTAATAAAAGTATTTTTTTAGCCAAAGTAACAGTGTTAATTTCTAGTACTAAATTGTAACTTTTGATAAGTTAAAATAGATATATGATCACATCCATTAATGAAATTTTGATTACAGTTTATTCATTTTCCAGGAACACATGGTGGCATCTTCCTAGGAGACTCAGGTTACCCATGCCGGCACTATTTAATGACACCCTTTAACACTAATAACAACATTCGGCATAAAGAGAAGTTTAATTCTGCATTGTGTTGGACCCGTGTATTAATAGAGCAAACTTTCGGCATTTTAAAAAGAAGATTCCCCTGTCTGTCTATAGGTCTGAGAACAAAACAATCAAGGGCATGCAAGTACATTGTAGCTTGTGCAATCTTACACAACATTGGTATTTTGCAGTCTGATATAGTTATCAGTGATGTGGAAGAGTTGACAACCAGCCTCTGCATTTCCATGTCACTGATGGATTGGTATCAGAGATGTAATTGCCCAAACTTTTTTTGCATGAATGTTCTTGTATGAATATTTAAGGAGGTTGGATATAAATATTCAAAAATAGAGCAATTAGTTATCTATCCAACTTATTATTTTAGAAAAGTGTAGCCTAATAGGGGTCTTAGGGTAAACAAATATACAAATAAAAAATCACTAGTTAGGCAGTATTTACACAAGATTTCAGTTTTTGAGTCAATTGTTCTAGAGATGATGTCGAAATAGCTAAAAAGTGGACCAGCGGACAAGCAACATATGAAATCTACTTATTTAGCTTTTCAATTGAAATTGAAAAACAATTAATTATACTTAATAGATCACAAGATTTTGGAATTTTGGAAGTAGAAGACTTATATCTAAACAAAACCATTCAATAAGTTTTTCACAGTAAGAAAATGTTTAAATAAAAAAATACATAATTAAGTATACAGCCAAGTCATATTAAAATTCTTCATACTTATAAACAAGAGGCAAAACCAGACCATGGAATTAATAGCCATAATGAATAACAAGTATATCTGATGGGGGTAAGCTATGTTGAGATATAAGTTACAATTTAAATCAATGATGATAAACTTATTCTGAAAACATAACACTTCATTGAAGTAATATTTATTCATTAACAAAGATTAAATACTGAGATGTTTGTCTTCTTAATACATTTTCACAATTTTTAAATAAAGGTTTGCTCCAAATGTATTTCGACTGTTTTAAAGATTTCATTCGTGTTGACCGACTTAATGTTTCTCTTAAACTTAATAAATAATGAAAATGTTACTGAGTTTTCATCTGAACAGTTAGATTCCAAAAAACGTACCCATTACACCTTGTGTGAAATGCACGTAAAACAGTTGGAAACAGGTATATTAAACATGACCCGTGGGCATTATTGGCTTGTTTTATCCTACACATATTAATACCATAATGATACGACTCTATTATCTTAGCAACTGGTACAAAATACTGCTTGAGTCAAACGAGGCAAAAATGATTTATAAATTTACAGTTACAAAATAGTTAAAGTCTGTAGTCAATAAGAGTGAGCGGTATTATCGGTATATCGGTTTATTGCAATACAGGAACAACAAGATACGTACCGGTACACTCTTCTGAAAACATCCAATATATCGGAAGTTTTAAAATTTACAATTTCCATGTAAAATTGCAGAGAAACGTAACAAGAAAAAACGTGATTTTACCAAAAGTTGTAAACAATGTGTGAACTCGCCAGGTGAAATAGCACAGACATGTTAAAAGTCCGAAACCAATCACTGCGTTATCTTACTTTACAAAACGATGGCCAGTGGAGCATTGATCACTGATATAATTACTGCTATTTAGTCAAGAGAACATGCAAAAAATGAAATATGAAAAGTACCAATATATTGCAATATATATTGCAATACGAAAATGAGGAGCGATACCCATCCTTAGTAGTCAAAGTGATAACTTGGGCAATTATGAGCTTAAGCCGAAGTGAAAATAAAGTCATCGTAAAAATGATATTTTCCCAAATTTCCCAACGATGACAAAAATTGTAGATATATCTTACACTACATGGTGAATTGGTTTATCAAAGACAACATTACAAAAAGGCATAAATGTCTACCAGACAAAATTTCATAGCATTAAGCATGGTTAAGTTTGCAAATTACTTTCAACAGGGAAATACCTTGATAAATGTTCGGATCAGACATGTTTCAAGATTTATGGAAAGGGATGATCATTTTTATGTTCCAGGAGTTTGGAAGTACACCGGTATCAAGGATTTTGTTACACAGTTGTTTCACGTAAGAAATGATAATATGTGTGATACATTTAAGATATTCAAGCGAAAGACCATTCTAGCCCGCTGTCTTGCCACTATTTAAATCAATTAATGCTTGTTTGAAATAAGATTCAGCAATTTCGCCTGAGGAGAAAGGCGTGTCAAAACTCAGAAACATTTTAATCGAAATAATTTAAAGCACTGTCATTTAGTGGATTCAAAAGGTTATTGAAATGTTAGAACCAAACATCAGGGGAAGTATTAACTGGTTGTATTTTATCTATTGAATATGTCTAATTAGCATTACAAAACACTCATATTTGCATCTACTTAGATTTTTACCCATTTCTATTTATACTGATTTTTTTAAAGCATGTTTTGCAGATAGATAGACTTTTAAGTCAATAACTAATGAATGATCTGAACCGATCCATTTCTTTGATAAAAGCTGACAACATTCCTTTATCAAATCATCGCGGTTGTTGTTGGAACTTTCGATTTCTTGACAATTTATAGACTACTCCCGCCATAACAACACAATAAACCAATATTTTTTTTTTACCTCCACAGGGTGTACATCAGTTTGTAAAAGTAGGAATGAAACCTTTAAGCATATAATTACATTACATTTTCTGATACAAACATGTTCTTGATATGATGTTCTTGATATGAACTATTAGTAGTCTATATTTTGGAACAAAGCAAAGAGTAGTTTCATTGGTTAATATTTGTATGTGTTATCTTTGTAAATATTTTCATGGTAGCGTTATACTGAGAAATTTCCAGACTTAGTTTGGTTAATAGATTACAAATCAGAAAGAGAAGAAAAATATCAGATGGCACAATGTAAAAGTAGCCAATAGTATAGTACCACACCAAGAATGGTAGACATATCTGTGATATACATTACTGTCTGTAAGACCATGAAAAGTAGGATTTGATGAGGGTTTTTTTCTAATCCATAAACTCTTCCTCAACGTTTTTTTTCTTGCAGAAAAGTGAGACGCTGTAATCTTGAGCGAAACTATCGAGGTGGTCAGTCATGCAGCAGACACAGGACATATATAAGACGTCAAAATTAGGTCTAGATCGGGTGTAGAAGTATATTCAATATATTCTGATATTGGTTCAACGTCCAATAGACGTCTTAAGGTAGACCTGTTCTTTCATACACATTTATCATAAATCTTTGATATTCCCTTTGCTGTATATAAAGAAACCTTTCTAACATTAGGAATTCCATATTGAAGGCTTTCTGTCACTTTACATGAATATTACAATATGTTTTGTAGACAAAGAAAATATTTGCATCACATGATTTACAACACTCAAATGGAATTCATATTACATCCTATAGATCTGTCAAAAGTACAAATTTATAAGAAAAATATTCTGAAATATACTTGGTAAAGAGATTCAAACTTCAATTCGGATCGAAATTGTAGTCAATGCAGTGCACGGATAGTTTTTCTATGCAGAGGTGCGACTCTTACATCTCTGCACGTATGCGCTGTAAAATAGGCGCCATTTTCAATTAATACGTTCTCAAAAGAGATAGGATTTCTCGATATCACCGCATCTGAAGTGGCGTTCCTTAAAAAGTTGTTGGAGTCACATATGCTAAACGTAATCAATGGTGTCATTTGATCGCTGTTACTAAAAAAACACATTTTAGAACTTATTGGGTTTTTTTACAGTGACAATATGGAGGTTGAACGTCGCAATTATGATCGAAACCGGACAGTGGCGCGCGTCAAATAGTCAAACGTAATTTTGGAGACAACTGAAAACAGCCAGGAGGGCAGTTGGGAGTTGATAGTGTTTATTAGATTAGTATCCATGTATATTGGACGTGATATCTACACCTATGTGCATTTGTCGGGCTGTTGATAGATTTTCATGGACAACCCAAATGTGACAAATATATGTCTTTTTGACATGAAACTTTAAGATGTTTTGATATTATATCACCACATATGACATTTAGGTTCGCATCAAAGGTAAATCATATGTTATGAAAATCACGGAGCTCTTTAAGGTTTCTTTCGTCTACAGTTTGCGGTAAGACTTTAATTTCTGTATATAGGACACGCTATTTAGTTTTACATCATAAATCGAGATGCTCATTCGACAGTATCTTTCCTTTGTTTACAATTTGGTAATGCAGCTAATTGTAGAGCCTCTTCTTCCATTAGTAGCTTTCAGCTCGTAATTTTGTGATGCTACTTCAAAACGTGTGTAGTGTTTTGTTCGTACTTATATTTGCAAGAAACATAGCCTTCCCTATTTTTTTTACTGAAACCAATTAATTCTTGACCAAATTCTCTCGCTAGGTATTTTGATATCCCGACCTTTTGTGTTGGAATATTATTAATACAAGTAATACAACAAATTAATACAACAAATGTTGATCTTGATCATGAGTCGAGATAACACGGTTTCAATTTATTTTCAGATGCTTTCACCAATCTTTATAAGGACACAATCCAGGATACAATTCGTAAGAACGGCGGAAGTCTTTTAACATGCTCTTTGAAGATGCAGGAAGAAAATTGCCTTGAATCAGGACATTTACCCTATAATAATTACTCCCAGATTGGTACAATGATATAAAGATTCGACTAATCTGATTCTTAGTAAAGTTTGAATTTAACACATGTAAAGTCAAATAGTTTACTACAGTATATATGTACATCTTAATATTGAATAAATATTCTAGCTTATTTGAGCTTTTTTTTCTTGTTTATTTTCAAAACACAATTGCTTATCAATTAGTCTGAAAATTTGAATCTAGTCGTAAGCTAATATAGAACATAAAATGGTATTGATTATGAGTCATTATATTGTTTTAAATAGTGGAATAATAGGCTTGAATGTGTCCATTTTCATGTAAAATTTACCATTTTGCCTTCCAAAACACAGATTTTGTTTTGGAAGCCCTAAATCATGATGAAGTTCCCACTGCATAACATTATCACACTGGAGTAAAACTCCACAACTATAAGGCACGTGTTAAACCTACCTTGTGTAGGTATTTGAACTTCTAATAGAGATCTAAGACGTCTAACGTCTCAAATAAGGTCTCAAATAGTCTAATATTAGTTTTAGTTTTAGACGTCTTTCTAGTCCCACAGATAAGATTAAATTAGATGTGTTTTCAACATATTAGGTAGGCGTCTAATAGACGTCTTTGTGCCTCCTGGCCTGCATGGGCGACCTGTTTAGCGAGGTCAGTAATCTATAAGAGCAGTCTATCTATCCCCAGCAATGCTATGGCCAGATGCATTATTAAAAGAATGACGGGACTGTAATTACCACACATTCTTTTCCAGGTAAGCTTATTCATAACAGCTGCCATATCAGAGACCATACGTGACCACACCGGCGTTTACCAATTATCATTTCAACTTCAATTGATTATTGTGATGCTTTATTTCAATTACGTAGAGCCAAGGTAAAGATGAAAACATGTTTTGTCGATATGTCAATTTTCACAATTTGTTCTTGCATACTGTTTTAAATTCACATTATTTCACACGATCAACTGTTATTATTGAAAGAGATTTTATTCTTACAAGAAATGGAATGGACAAGAATTATCCAGCTTAGGAATGCTTTTTCCAAATAATTAAGACATTCATATTAACAAAATGTACAAGTGAGGGACAGGGAGCTATAGGATATGTACAATAGCCGTCAATGAAACTGTTTTGTATGCGAGTTATAGATGTATACAGAATTGAAAACATTTTGGTTTTCAGAAATTGAGAGACCTGCATTACCATGTAAGATAAGATGAATATCAATAAGTGTTCTACTTTTAATAATCGTTTTTAATGATCTAAACATTTTGTTCTCTTTGAGTAAGGAAGAAGTGAAATAAACATTTCTACAATTATGCACCATGCATCAATGTAACCTGAATTCTAAATTAAACTTAATTAGATTAACTCATCATATATCTGAATCGTATGTGTAGGACATAAAGCTGCATATTATACTTTAAAATGACTATTTGATCTTAATTGTGCATTAGCGTCTCATTTTGACTGATAAGGGAATACTGTTCCATAATCAAATTGATGAACGAATAAAAAAGATTTTAAGTGTTTCAGTCGTGTACAAGGTCGGCTGAAATTATTTGCGTTTCTTAAATCGTTAGTTGTGCTATTGTCTACTAAAAGGAAGCAAATACTGAAGAAAACTTGGTGTCAGAGCTTTTTGGATTAATAAATTGAAGTTAATTTGCACCTTCCTCTCCTCTCAAAGAGTACAACAAATCCTGTTTGAAGTGTTAATCAAGGAAGCTCTCCTTTATAGCATTAGTCTTTCTTGGAACTTATAATAATGTTTGTTTGCAAAGGTCTGATATTTAAAACCTTGTTGAAACTATATCTCACATGATCTCGCTTGAATTGAAATCTGTAACCAAAAAAAAGAAAAGAAAAGGAAACTTGCTGAAAAAAAACACCATTTCAAAAAGCCCCCCCCCCCCCCCCCAAGTCCCCCCCCAAGCCCCCCCCCCCCCCCCCCCTGTGATCCAAGAAACATGCTTCCACACAAGGCTGTATATATCTTGGGTTTTATTTACAATATGCAATAACCAGTGTGACTGCAGTCGCACGAGACCTCATTACGCTTTTGGCGTTATGTCACCGTCACAAATACATATTTTCTCAAAGCAAATCTCCTATCATGTATGAAAAAAGTTCTATTTTGCTCACCTGTTACTATATTGAAAAGGACGAGCTGTTTGATCCACACTGTCTCCATATTGTAACTTCACATCAACCAGGAAGTAAAATACCATAGTCAGAAACATTCATCGTGTCCCTGTAACCAATCCCATTAAGGCGTCATGGTCTGATTGTTCCCAGTCAGAGTTATGAAAGCTACACAGTGAGTGTGTATAACAACCCTTATGACAACTGTGCCTATGTTCTATGTCTTGTAATGCCTGGATATATTTTTGTATTTATAAAGTATTTATTATTTATGATGGTGCATTGTTTTACAAAGCAAAGTAAATATGATATAGTATATTTGAATATAAACTTTGTCAAATGTTTAGATTGTTGTGTTCAATTAAAAAGCTTACAATTCTTTTACAATTCAACGTTTCAACGTTTACAATTCAAATTTGAGGGCGTTGAATAGCAATGAATCCCGGAAATTTTACAAACGCAACTATTTATCGATATTGTAACATGACCGTTAGTTATTAGAAGTTAAAGAGCGAACTCTGTTTTTGCGTACTTATATTTGCGTGGAAAGGACTTTACGACTGTTCTATTTCTGTAAGAGGTGAGATAATGTCTAACTAATGTGAATTCACGGCATTATTTATATTACAAACGTCTTTGTGATATTAGCAAATAGTGGCACTCGTAACAGCGAGACCTTACAAAATATTTGTTTAATTCGAGACCGAAATCAGCAATTATTTTTCTCGTAGAAAAATATCGGAATACCCCGAGTACAATAGTCTTGAACTAGCCCAATACCGCACCTGATACATGAGACGTAGTGATCAGTTCAGGGTCTTCTACTGCAGAATCTGTCATGTATCTATCCAAAAAATAATCGGATAGATATGCTGGTCGTTGCCTCTCGCGAGACGAAAACCGAACACCTCTCTCGGCAGGCAGACGAATGTCATGATTCTCACCCTTACCAGCATTGGCAGCGTTCATCGTCAATAGTAACTGTAGGCTAGGGCTATCATCCGCTTCGCGGGACCATGTTGAATATATCAGGGCACTTCAATATTCAACTGTTAATCTTCATAACTATAGGCAAATCAAAACACGTGGTCAGCCATTTTATATTTATTACCCACAAGGCAATTGGTACAAAAAGGAAAATAGACTCTCATTAATCGGGCCAAACACATAAATTAAATAAAGTAAACATACGGGCATATTGATGCTATCTTCTTGACAGCAATGATAAAGAGTTTTTTTGCTTAAAACTGTCTAAGCTTTTCAACACTGACACCCACTCTGTAAGTCTTCATTCACTTCCTATATCGGGTAAATTGGGTCGACAAACGATTCAGTCTCTCTGCATGAATGAGTACATAAGAGTCAGGTTTGTATAGATATGGGAACAAATACCATACAGAAAAGCAGACAATTTTACTTCCTGGTTGGTCACTTTAGACATATATAGCCATCGTCGTGTTACTCCTGACGTGAAGTGGTACACAGCATGTTGTAGGTAGGTTCGATTGCGACGTATCAAATGATTTAGTATTTGTATTCTCGTGATCAAGAAAAACCAGATGTGAATTGAAATTAAGGATCTATTATTTTATATTATGATATCCAAAGACTGTCGTGACCTAAATTATTTTGAAATCAAATTATTCATACAGAAAACATGTGATATTTCTCATCAACCTTCGAGTGAAAGCAAGGAAGTTCGTGAGCGGCGGGGAGTAGTTACTACTATCTGGGACGGGCGGGGAGTAGTTACTACTATCTGGGACGGGCGGGGAGTAGTCACTACTATCTGGGACGGGCGGGAAGTAGTTACCACTATCTGGGACGGGCGTGGAGTAGTTACCACTATCTGGGACGGGCGGGAAGTAGTTACCACTATCTGGGACGGGCGGGAAGTAGTTACCACTATGTGGGAGGGGTGCAGAGTAGTTACCACTATCCGGGAGGGGCGGGGAGTAGTTACCACTATCTGGGACGGGCGGGAAGTAGTTACCACTATGTGGGAGGGGTGCGGGAAGTAGTTACCACTATGTGGGAGGGGTGCGGAGTAGTTACCACTATCTGGGACGGGCGGGAAGTAGTTACCACTATCTGGGAGGGGTGCAGAGTAGTTACCACTATCTGGGAGGGGCAGGGAGTAGTTACCTCTATCTGGGAGGGGCGGGAAGTAGTTACCACTATCTAGGAGGGGCGGGGAGTAGTTACCACTATCTGGGACGGGCGGGGAGTAGTTACCACTATCTAGGAGGGGCGGGGAGTAGTTACCACTATCTGGGACGGGCGGGGAGTAGTTACCACTATCTGGGACGGGCGGGAAGTAGTTACCACTATCTGGGACGGGCGTGGAGTAGTTACCACTATCTGGGGGGCGCAGGGAGTAGTTACCACTATCTGGGAGGGGCGGGGAGTAGTTACCACTATCTGGGACTGGCGGGAAGTAGTTACCACTCTCTGGGAGGGGTGTGGAGTAGTTACCATTATTTGGGAGGGGCGGGGAGTAGTTACCACTATCTGGGAGGGGCGGGGAGTAGTTACCACTATCTAGGAGGGGCGGGGAGTAGTTACCACTATCTGGGAGGGGCGGGGAGTAGTTACCACTATCTAGGAGGGGCGGGGAGTAGTTACCACTATCTTGGACGGGCGGGAAGTAGTTACCACTATCTTGGACGGGCGGGAAGTAGTTACCACTATGTGGGAGGGGTGCGGAGTAGTTACCACTATCTGGGATGGGCGGGGAGTAGTTACCACTATCTGGGAGGGGCGGGGAGTAGTTACCACTATCTGGGACGGGCGGGAAGTAGTTACCTCTATCTGGGAGGGGCGTGGAGTAGTTACCACTATCTGGGACGATCGGGAAGTAGTTACCACTATCTGGGAGGTGTGCGGAGTAGTTACCACTATCTAGGAGGGGCGGGTAGTAGTTACCACTATCTGGGAGGGGCGGGGAGTAGTTACCACTATCTGGGAGGGGCGTGGAGTAGTTACCACTATCTGGGACGAGCGGGAAGTAGTTACCACTATCTGGGAGAAGTGCGGAGTAGTTACCACTATCTAGGAGGGGCGGGTAGTAGTTACCACTATCTGGGAGGGGCGGGGAGTAGTTACCACTATCTGGGAGGGGCGGGGAGTAGTTACCACTATCTGGGAGGGGCGGGGAGTAGTTACCACTATCTGGGAGGGGCGGGGAGTAGTTACCACTCTCTGGGACGGGCGTGGAGTAGTTACAACTATCTGGGACGGGCGTGGAGTAGTTACAACTATCTGGGACGGGCGTGGAGTAGTTAAACTTTATGTCAGGAGTGGAAAGAAGCAACACTGTTAAGTGTGAGGAGAAGTAAATCAGTCTGTGAAGAAAGAAGATACATATAGATACAATACTCAATTTATATACAGTCACCATATCTAGCTGTTTTATTTGCAGCCTAGGTGTATACATGTTTTGTTTGGAGTAATACTTAACTCATTACACGTATAACACATGTACACATCCATTGAAATGGTATTGCAATGACTTAAGTCCATTAGGACCGTCCGTATGAATATTGTATCTAGTAACTAAACTAACGGGCAAAAGAAACGATACCAAACTTTCAGATCAAATATTTTTTATATGTAAATACACGACATTGAAATGATTCCCCTATGTCAGTAATCATATGTGTCACGAAAATTGTTGCGTTTTGGCGATCCGTTTCCGGGAAATTGCATTAAAGCGAGATTTTTTTACATGAAAATCACATGTTGCACGGGCATCATTTGGGTATAAAAGATGTGTCTTATCATTCGACGACATACCATTTTTCAACTGTACATGGAAACATGGCAAGATTATCACCAGAAGAGAGAGAGAGGGCCGTCGGGATGATACAGATTGGTGCAACGCATGCACACGTGGCTACGACGTTGGGTTGCAGCCGTATTACTATCACCAGGCTTATGAGACGGTACAGGCAGACAGGGAGGACAGTAGACTTGCCGAGGAGTGGAAGACCCCGCGTAACAACCGCCAACGAAGACCGCCATTTGCGAATTCTTCATCTGCGGAACCGCTTCCTGTCAGTGACGGAATCAGCGACGAATAGCCTTGGACATGCTGTCAGTCGAAGAACAGTGGCCAGACGTCTGAGACGACATGGTATTCGCGCCTACAGACCCGGCCGTGGCGTGCATCTGACGCCTCGACATCGACGTCAACGTCTCCAGTGGGCACGTAACGTTCGGCAGTGGCAGGCCCGGAACTGGCGAAGAGTCATCTTTTCGGATGAGAATCGCTTCCAACTATTCAGAAATGATGGAAGAGCGAGGGTGTATAGACGTCGTGGTGAACGTTGGCGACGTTGTTGTGTTCAGACTGTGGTACCCTTTGGCGGTGGCAGTGTCATGGTGTGGGGTGGAATTAGCGGACAAGGGAAGACTGATCTCATTGTGGTTGATGGGAACCTCAATGCAGAGAGGTACATCGATCAGATTCTCCGCCCAGTGCTCCTACCATTCCTGCAACAGCACAACAACAGAACCCTGTTCCAGCAGGACAACGCCCGTCCCCATACAGCCCGTATTGTCAGGGATTTCATGCAAAGAAACAACATCAACGTGTTGCCATGGCCTGCCAGGTCACCTGACCTGTCACCCATCGAACATTTATGGGACCATTTGGATCGTCAAGTCCGTCAAAGAGCCGTGGTTCCAGGAAACCTCCAAGAGCTAGCCCAGGCCCTGAGAGAGGAATGGCAGAGAATACCAGACCGTGTTATCTTACGTCTGGTGTTCTCAGCACGACGAAAAGTTCGGGCATGCATCGAGGCCCGTGGCGGCCATACAAGATACTGAAAAACCTGTTTTTATGGGTGTTGTATTTTTAGGTGCTGATCGAATTCAGGACAATTTCATGAGTGAACTTTAAGGAGTTGTACGTCATAACACACTGACTTGAAAGATTCAATATGTGATTGTTTGATGAACTTGTTATCTGTTTTCATAATGGAAATGAAATAAAAGATGTGTCATTTATGTTCTGTCTTTTATTGGTCAATTATACTTGGTATCGTTTCTTTTGCCCGGTAGTTTATATTTGTTTATAGTGACAATTTAGGTATTTGAAAAAAATCAAGCTAATCATTAATCATGTCTACAATAATTTATATGAACTAATCGTTGTTTGGTTAATGTGAAAATATATTTGTGTAATACTAAAGTAGACAGGGGTGACAAATGAAATTTACGCCAATATGACCCCTACCATGTTTAAAAGGGCGTTAGTGTGTGAAAAACAAGGTATGTTTGTTGATTTTTACGTATAACATATCTTAGATATCGATTAAGAATTGTAGGCTATCAAATATTTTTCCAAAAAAATTAAATTCAAAATTTCAATTTCCAAAAAAAATTGCAAACACATGCATACGTATTCTTCGATTGATAACTAAAGGGCTGCACTGTTCGATTTTAGCGTACGACGTCTAAAACTTAAAACATTTGTAATCGAAATTTATATATATGATTAAATCAACTTAGGTGAACCTTTCACCTGACAGTTTATTATAGAATAATTGTCACTAGACAGTAGCATTTTTTTTCGGCTAATTAAATTATCATTTCGAATCAAGTGTTCATTTAGTCCTTAATGATATCTTTCACAACAAATGTAAAATCACATATAACTATGCATCACGTGTTCACGATCTAATTGCCGTGTATCTCTAACGTTTTCAAACACATATTCAAACTATGTACATATAACTTCCCCAAAGCGGAAATATACATATTTTAATTTGCCATTCTTATGATGCCTACAGTGTACAATGTAGTTTTTCAAAAGTGTAACTAACATCAATAACACTCATAATTACCATAGTAGGTATAAAAGGCAGTTTCTGGACCACGGGAAATTTTTAATGTATTTCTAATGTATGAATTACATTAAAAACCTACTTTTTAGACACACGTATTTTTTAATGTACTTTGTACATTAAAAAATCATGGGGTTCTGGACCACGGGAAATTTTTAACGTATTTTATACATATTTTTTAGACACACATATTTTTTAATGTATGAAATACATCTCACTATCGGTCGGCCCTCCTCTCCTAAAACAATATTAGTATGCATAGATATTGTAGT
Source organism: Phorcus lineatus (assembly GCA_921293015.1). Taxonomy (NCBI): domain Eukaryota; kingdom Metazoa; phylum Mollusca; class Gastropoda; order Trochida; family Trochidae; genus Phorcus; species Phorcus lineatus. The sequence continues at coordinate 889,316 of OV121083.1, read as the reverse complement.
AACTCTGATCCTACTCTCACTTGGGCGGGTTATTGTAACCTCACCTTCTAAATTATGATTTATCTCACCAGGAGTTATAAGAATATACAGAGACTTATTCGGAACAGTCCATTTAATGTTTAGTCCGGGCAATATTGTTACAAAAATCATCGGGTATTTTGCCTAATTCCATTGCTAGATAGATATATTTACCGTAATTCTTTTCATCAAATTCTTCAAACCCTGATAGAAAAGCTGGGGAATTAGGTTTGAATGAATCATTTTTAGATAAACCATACTCCCTATTATCATTAATAACTTTGACGCTATTCTTTTTGTTTGGTGAATAAGATACTAATGCGCCTCCACTGTTTATGATTTTATTGAGGAAGTGTCGCCTTCCAATTATTGTATTCACGGGGTTTAGATAAATATCTAATTCCCATTTAGGTTCTACGATATATTTAAGTTTTCTTGAATTATTGGTGTAATATGGTATTACCTTCTTTGGCTCATCCAATGTCTCGAGAGCTGTAGTATCAAAAGCGTTTAATTCCTTCTTATTATAATTACCATTTTTAAATAAAAAGCCATACGTTTTATCCTCGACACCATCACCTTTAAAAATATCAACCGGATCAACTTCTTTTCTTTTATAAACTCCAAAATTAGTTAATTGAATGGCATATATCTTCCCTACTTCTCCGGGCAAATCAAACGATTCTGTATCGCCTAAATTTGCTATACCCGTATTCAAACACCTGCCAATTGTTTGATGCGGGCCACTTGACTCTGTCATATTTATTAATTATTATTTATTCCTTTAATTCGATTAATATCTATTGGCGCTAATAGCTAATTCTGGATCAAAATCGCCATGAGCAGACGTTAACCCCACAAATGATATATCATTATGTAAGTAGATTTTATTAAACTTGATAGAATCTCCCACTAGCTCGTATTCAAAGTTAATGGGGCTACTACCACGCGCATAGCCGGTACCAAATTTAACCAACCATGGGGCGTAAATCTCATCATACACAGGATCTACTATATACAACCAACAATATCCTGTTTGTTTCCATTTTATTTTTAACCCGGGTAAAACTATAACAAAATCCTCGGGCTCCTCTCCTAATACTAATTCTAGTAAAAAATTTTTACCAAATTTAGTAGGGCCTTCACTTTTAAATTCTTCAAATTCTTCTACAAGAGATAGAAAAACTGTATCACGAAAATTAGGTTTTTGATATCTCTTCAACATTTTTATGTAAGAATTTATAAATACAATATCTACAAAATGTGTAGCTACAACACTTCTCAAAGTTGGGGGTTTATACGATACCATCGCTAGGCCTTCATTTGTAATCTTCTTTAGAAAATGTTGTTTCGTAGCCAGGAGTGTATTCCTCGGAGTAACCCTAATATTTAAAATCCACCTAGGTAAGTGGCTAATCACGTATCCAAGGCCTGGGCTTGCATAAATTGTATATATCCCCTCACCAGTCATTTCCATAGGATAATTTTCTCTATCTATAATTCTAATATCCTTTAATTCATGTTCAACCAGTTGGTATTTTCCATCTTTATATCGAATAATATATTCACCGTTTTCTTTCCCAGCATTATTAAAAAGATTTGTGCTGGAAACTATTTTCGTACAACTTTCGTTTCTAGGTCCACCAGAATCCGTCATTTTATTAATAATTATTTATTCTTTTAACCCAAGAAATGCAATGTTAGAGTCGTGTAACCCATATTTATTAGTTTGTTTTCTGTGTCTAATATTGAGATTGTTAAGTTAGGTATTTGCCCGACCTTAAGTCTTTTATACTGAAGATTAGTAAATGAAACGTACTTTCCACTGTTTAAAGTTTCATTCTCCACAGGTATAATTCTCAATATGGACGAAGGTTTTTCTCCAAAAATATTATCGCTAGTGCTGATACAGTCTAAATGAACGCAAAGTTCTTTGTACGGTGCCAATTTAGGTAAAGAGTTTGCACGATGAATGCCAGTAATATCTATCGAAGAATCAACCCCAAAGTTTTAGCCAATGGAGTTGGTAAGGTAAGCCCCACATCTCCAATCTTTTCTATTGTTAGTTTTCCATCAGCCATATTAATCGATACTTTACAACCATGCTCTTTAAAGTAATCATTTAGCATACAAACATTATAATAACCATCCGGAATAGTTATAGTTGTTTCTCCCTTTGTAAACTTATTATTCCCCTCACTTATGTTATACCAATTAGGATAGTATAAAATTTCGCATAATCCAACTCGTATCTCTCCATCGGCATTGTCTAGAGCTCTTGCGAGTTCTAAACGTTTGTCCATTTTCAAAGTTGGAGATAGTTAAATACATTTCTGTCCTCGACATTTTTTAATATTTAAAAGTTTAGTCCTTAAATAATAATAAAAAATGGCAGCCTACAAGTAAAACGATAAGGCAAGTTATAAAGCTGGCGGCGTATACGATTCCTATAGTGAAGGTGGTAAAATAATTCAACGTAGTTATGACTATCTTTCACATCATCCTCATTATAAACCCGAATTTACCAAAACTAAAAAAGAAATAAACCTAATAAAACAATCGATATGGGTAGATACTAAGGGCTCTAATTTTGGGGTAAAATTTATCGATATTTTCAAAAATTATGAGGTAACTATTTCTAATGAAGATGAAATAGAAAAATGGAAAAATAACCCCATACAATTTTGGCAAAATCAACTGCATTTTGCTGTGTGGTGTGCTACGACGGGGTGTGGTATATCTTATAAAGATCATCTCTCTTCGAAGAGTGGGTTAACGAAGGCAATATTTTTATTTCATGTATATCATCAAATTAGGCGTATTTTAAGCGTGATGGAGGTTCCCTTACCTCAAGATAAATCATGGGAAGCCAATAATAATCCTTACAATGTCGCAGTATATGAAAGGATCTGTAATGAATTTAACGTCCCAATAAATACTGATTGGCGTGCACGTGGAAAGAATAATGGAATGGGATACATATTTATACACAGCGAAGGTTTCGATAATGATCCTAATCATACCTCGTACATAAAAAATGATTACTCACCTTCTAAATGGTCCTTTTCGCCGCAACCAAAACCTAAATTAAAATTTAATATAAGGGATGCGTATGCCATGAAGAACGGGGGATTAAGTAAGCATATTAAACATGAATATGTGTATCCTGATAAACAACAAGTTGTAAAATTTCAACAAATTTATGAGCATTGGCAAACCTTTGTTTTGGATAAATCGAATGGGTTCACTAAACCGGGTGTCCAAAGATTGAACGATTCTATTAGAACGTATGTCTGGGCTTTATTAGGTGCTCAAGGGCAAACTAGAACTAATATAGTGGGTGATGGAACTGCATTAGATGCCCAGAAACAGTTCGTTGCCAATGTGGAAGACGCCATTGCTAGACCAGTAGATATCCCTGAGGCTATAAAAAGATATGAAGATGTATTAAAATACGCCAGTTCTAGATTAGATTATGCTATAGGCTATAGCCTATACATAATTCCTAGCGATATGAAACTTAGGGTAGGTAAATCTGAAGGGTATAACGATAAAATTGTAATTGCGACCCCCGATAAAAATTTAGGTAAGAATGTAACTCTAAAGCACAATATCCCGCGGATACCGATGGGGGATTTAATATATAAGAAACCAAAATCTAAGAGTATATTAAAGCACAATATCCCGATGGGAGATAAGAAACCAAAACCAGGGGTACTCAAAAACCATAATTATAAAAAACGTATAATTATATTAAGTGGAGTAATAGTAGGGTTAGTTATGATTTGGAGATCTTAGTTTTTATAAACAGAACTATTATACCTCCGATAGCTACCATTAATGCCCATATATTTTGACTTAGCCAAGTCGCTGTTTTAGACAAGAAAGTTAAAAGCCAAGATAAAATACTTCCTATTATTCCCGGTAATGCCGCTGCGGCTTTCCCCGCTAATTTAGATAATGCTTTACCTATATATTGTAACCACTCTTTAATCTTATTAGGAGATTTCTTATTATTAGGGGGCACCGGCCGACCTCCTTTTCCTGTTACTGCTTGTACTATGGTTGAAATTATAAATCCTATCGCTGTTATAATAGAAGCTATTGTTATACCCTGTTCTCAGAATAATGTCTTAAGACGCTCGCCTAACGATTAATCTTTGTCTGCGAGTTGGCTAATAGACTGTTTTATATGTTGAATTTGTGAACTTTTATTTGCGGATGCGGCTTCCAACCTAGCTGACCTTTCGATTTCCAAATCACTTATTCTTCCTTTAATGCGTTCGGTTTGTTCTTGGTCTTCCGCTTGAGTTAATTTAGTTTTTTCGTGTTCTATTTCTTCATCCAGGTGGGTTAGTTTAGCTAAGTTATGAATTAGTTCCCCTTTTTGGGTTTGCATAGCTCTATCGAGCCCCCTCAACTCTCTAACAGCAGGTCCTACCCACTCAGTATCTAGAGGTGGGTCAGTTATAGTTTCTATGACATTGCCTACTGCATTACTAGTTTCATTAATGGATTGTACTGGGTGTTCGGCGAAAGAAGTTTCTGCTTCATCCACTTGTGCCGCTTGGTTATAAAGTTTTTTTAGTTGAATCGGGTTTGCAAATTTCCCCCCACTTTTATAATCCGTAAACCCTAATTCTTCGCGAATACCCTCTACCTTCAGTTAGGATTGTAAACTTTTTAGAGGCTTTACTCTATCTGTATCGCCTTTTTGGTAATATAAGTTCAGTTCGGGGTGATTTATAAGTTTAAGCTTTCCATTCTGGTCTACCGTAAACTTAGAATAATCTCTACCCCCACTAGGTTGATCACCAAGTTCATTATGTTGATCATAAAAATCATCCACTGATAATTTAATCAATCTTGTGCTTTGATCTCTTAGTTCATATCCTGTTTCATCTCGTAAACTAGTCACATTAGGCGATAATCCATGTCTCGGGATTGAACTTTCAGAAGAAATGCTGTCATCGAGATTGCCCATTTCATAAGCTTCATCTCTGTCATATCCGGTAGCCCCGTCATCAAAACGATTGAAGTCGTCCATTTTTATAAATATTAAATATCGCGTAATTTTAGAGAGCCCTATGGTATAAAAGGAGAAAGGTCCAGTGTTAGGGTAAGTAACAACCCGAGTACTATTGATCAGAATGAACAACTATTAGTTCGATTTCCTAATCTTGGAAGTCACGATGTCATAGTCCCGGGTACGGTCAGGTTGGCTTTCGATTTATTCCTAACATCGGATGGTGATAAAGATGCTAACAGTAGCATTGTACAGAATATTGGCCGCTCCATTGTGAAGAAAACAACCGTTAAGATAAGTAGTAATGAAGTATTGTCTATAGATGATAGCGATATATATTACACTTACGTCGATCTTTGGAGAACTACACAAGAAAGAGGCAGTTTACATTATCAAGTTATTGACACAACTACGAATCGAAATGCCACCAGGTTAAGAATGGGATCTGGTCTTGGTGATGCTTCCGTTGTAGAAGATAAAGCCATAGCCGATAACCTAGGAAATCGCTTTTATATTCCTCTAGATTTTGAATTGTTAGAGACTCACATGCCTTTCTATCAAGCTGCATTGGGAGATAGATTAGAATATGAATTGACATTTAATGATTATAAGAATGTAATTACAGGAGATGACAATATGAAGTCTGAAATTAAGAATATTGCTTTGGAATTTGATAAAGTCAAGGAGTCAGAATTAGCCAGCGAAATCCATTCGATGTATAATAGTTCCATACAAATACACTATAATCGCGTACTTCGGCACCGCATGATACCTTTGAATAAAAGTGATACGGTGTGGAATATTAACATCAATGTACCGGCCAAGTCTATGAAAGGAGTTTTGATGTTATTTAAAGAGCCCACCCCAGAGTTTGGTAGAGTAACCGAGTCATTTTACAATCCTAAAATTAATAACGTGCAAATGACCATTGAAGGAGTACCAAACCAGTTGTACAGTCAGGATATGCGTAAATATAACTTATGGGATGAAATTAAGAAGCTTCCCAGCATAAAACGTAACCCATTAACTAATACGGTGATGAAAGATCTTTGTCTTACGGATATGACTATTGGTAAGTTCTTAACCGACAAGCATGCTCTATGGCTCGATCTTAGGACAACTGATGACGATGAATTGCACGGTTCTGGTAGGCGAATTGAGAATGGTAGTGAAGGAATGACGATAGCAATAACTAAAAAAGCAGAAACAGCTGGACAAATAAAGGCTTACGTGTATGTCATTATGGATGCTAAATTGATTATCAATAATGGTAGATTTGAATCAGCTATTTATTAATTTTGCTAGTTAAAATAATTTCAAACTCAATTGTGTTTGAAAATTTTTAGCAAACTTTAGCAAAATCCGAGCAAACTTTAGCAAAATCAAGCTAATCTAGCACTTTATACCATGGTGGTGTGTCGGTGCATAAGATAAGTTTGGAGTATTTCCTGTTCAGCCGTTTTCTAACCTTTTCTATTTCGGATTTACTTTCGATAACATAGTTCTCTCGTAAACAATCATCGAAATTATCTTTATCCTTACATTTAAATAAGCAAATCCAGCGAATTTGCTCTCTGAAATCTGTGACTATAGAATTATATTTCTGGGAAAGAATCAAAACGCTATGTTTAGTATGCCTGCCCGAGAATGCTAGCTTAGATAATTCGGCTTTCTTTCGAGTTAAGTCCCTTTCGGCACTGCAGTCATCGATTATGAACAAGGTAGGTTCATTCTTGAATTTCTCGTGAAAATACTTCAAACAATCGTTGAGTCATTCCCCTGGAAGAATTTTATGTACATTTGGATCATTATTTACCCACAATTTAGACTTGTAAGTTTTGTTATCATTAATGGTTGGACAAATAATAATAATGTGTTCAAAATTTTCGTAATAATACGTTTCTATAAGGTCTAACACGAATTTAGTTTTTCCGCATCCAGTCTTTCCACAAATGATAGCGCAATGCGGATCTTTAGGTAGCATCTCTTTTATAATTAAAACATTAATTCTTAAAGATAAATGTTGGTATTATTACTGATATGTTTAGGTTTTGCACTACTCGCGGGCATAATGTTATTGTTGATATGTTCAGGTTTTGCACTACTCGCGGGCATTATTGCTTTAAGAATTTACCGCATAATATATAAAATGGAATTAAGCGAAATCATGGGGGAGATATCCTCTATATATCCCCAAGAAATGATTGAGGATAAGAGAAACAAACTAACAAATGCTGTCTTGGGCGGTGGGAAATTTGTGGATAAAAAAATTTCTATTGAGGTAATAAACAGTATGACCGATGAAGAAATAATAGCAGAATATGAGAAATATGAACGTAGGTTGGGCGTAGGTTGGTAAGAACGTTAGGGAAATCTTTCCTACATTTATATTCCAACGCTATCAGCCACTTCTTCAATATCACTCCTGATAGTAAAACACAGCTATTCCAAGAACTTAATGAAGACCCATTCATCGATATTGCTACGAGTAAAATTTGTTGTGACCTTTATTCTAAGTGCGGAATGTACCTGGCTCCCATTACAATGATGATTACAACTGCTAAGCACGTTGATTTTAAGAAAATAAGTTTTAATAATAAAGATGTCTTCTCTGAAGCCAGAAATGTCGAACCCAGAAATATCGAATCCGGAGACGATATCGGAGATGCCACCTTCGAATCCAGAGACCAATGAGGATGTTCAACTTAGCGATGAACCTCAACAAGTCACTAAAAAGGAAGAAAAGAAGGTGGTTAAGAAACGTGCTCCAAAAGCTATTGGAGATGAACAAAAACTCACAGTCACAAAAAATCCTAAAAAGGTAGAAGCAGGTAAGAAGGGTGCCATGGTTAAAAAATTAAAGCGCGAGGCAAAAGAGACTCGAGTTATAAATCACGGTAATCTAGCACTTCCCATCCTAATAGGAATTCTAGGTATAGGTGCAATGGTTGTCTACACTAAATTGAGTAAGCCATCTACTGATAACAGTAATGATAAAAACACCTTTAAGAAAAAGGTTTATGATATATAAATATGAGCGAAGAAAAGAATATGGTAAATACTCTCTATCATGCCGCAATAGTTACTGGACTAGCTGCAGGTTCGGTAAAATTAGGTAAAATGGCATTTAAAATGCCTACACCAAAATTAGATTTCCTTCCCCAAGATATTGGAATGGTGGCGGTTTATATCTGGGGAGCAATGATGCTTAAAAATTTTCTAGTAAAAAATAAATATATTCCCGCTGATATCACTCACTGAGTGAATAACTCCTTAAGGATATAATACATTATTTATAAAATGGCAACTTTTGTAGTAATGGCGGTTGGCGCAATAGTTAACGCTTTGGCCTTCTCCGGAAGTAACTATCTATTTTCAAGACTGGGTAAGGCTGAGAAAGAAAAACATGAAAAAGCTTTAGAGGATTTATCAACCGCTAAATTTCAATGGGAGAAACGTAGAAATGAGAGACTCGATTTCTTAAATGAGCGACTAAAAAAACAATATCATTCTATTCAAACTTTTAATGATGTGGATAAGGCAATGCGTGAATATCATATTAGATTTGGTAAGTCCTTACAACCATTAGAACCTCAACCAACTCTGGAAGATTTTTACACTCCTTCGAGTAGCCAAATGGAGGGAGAAATAATATTCGTTACTGTAAGTATGGTTGGACTTATCATATATGTTTATAAAAGCCTTTAAGGAATTCGAAATATATTATAAATGTCAGAAGAAGTATGCCCCCATAAGGAAGTAATAATGTATAAAGGGAAAGAGTTTTGCGAAAATTGTTGCCAGTTTACTGATATCGACCTCACAATTTGTGTTCACAGGAATATAATCGATGGCAACAGATGTGTAGATTGCGGGTTTGAATACGAGATACTTAATTTTCACGAGCCATACCAAGTTAATAATAATAGGCGCAATATCCCTAATCATAGACAAAGGGATGTCCAAAAGATATTGCAACGATATAATTTGGGGGAATGCTTACAATTATTAACCGCAAAAAAATATACTGATATATGCGATAAGTTAAATTTAATTAAAAGAGGCAAGAATAGACTAGGATTGATAGGTGTTTGCTTAGTTCATGCTTATAAAGAACTTAATGTTGACAAAAGTTACGATAAAATCGCCAAAATGTTTGGTGTAAAAATTCGTCATATCAGTAAAGGTTTATCCTATTATGAGTTATATGAGCAAAATAAGGGAAAATAGCAATATTTTACGTGTGCTTCACCAATGTCACTACACTTTGACACCTATCTAATGGGAAATCTCATTAGATTTACTGTCAAAATATAGCAGTTAAAAGTCCTTTAAAGACTTGAGAACTGTAATAAAATGGGGTCGAGTCGTAGAATTATCGGATATGTGTCACGTTTTTTGGGGTTAGCAGAATCTTTTATAAAAAGAACATCTGTTTCCACCTTTAATCGTATGAAAAATATTAAGACTAAAATTGAAAATTATATTAAAACTGAACCTAAAAATGAACCTATAAATGAACCTAAAATTGAACCAAAAACTGAACCTTTAATTGAACCTATAACTGAAACTCAAAATGAACCTATAACTGAACTTGATATCAAATCTAATATCAAATCTGAAGAGTTTTATTTAACAAAAGCTTTTAGAGGTTATTTCCATAATTGGGAAATGGATCTTGATTACGATGATCTATTAATAGCATTTGAAAATACGGAAAAAGCTGTGGTAGAAAAATTAACCGAGGAATTAGAAAAATTGACTAATATTTAATATCAGTTAGCGATTAAAGTTCAGCTCAGTAGGGATGATGGGAAAACCGGTGAGAAAACTATTCAACATTTTTATTTTAGATCTAACCAGATGGTATTAACCAACTCGAGCGATACTCATACATCTTTATCCGAATGTCAAGAAAAGATAAAAGAAACATTAGAAAAATTTACGCATCAAGGGTCGGGGGGGAAGATAGAGATCATCGAAACAATGTGGTTAAATATATCGAAATATAGTCCGTTTAAAGGCAGCTCCTATATAGATTTGCCTGCATATTATAAGAATAAGAAGGCTATCATTAATGTAAAGAATAAGGACGCTAACTGTTTAAGATGGGCTTTGAGATCTGCCTTATTTCCAGCGGATTCACACTCCGATAGGCCATCATCATATCCTATTAATGATGGGCTTAATTTTGATGGTATAGACACTCCTACTCCAATTTCACAAATTAAGAAGGTAGAAAAAATGAACAATTTGGCTATTAATGTATACGGTAATAATAAAACAAATGATAGTGTTATTGTTTATCGGCTTAGTTCCGCCAATAAAGATATTGAAAGAATTAATCTGTTTTTATTTAATGAAGCTGACAAAAGAGAAGAACAACAGCCGAACAAGGGAGGAATTAATAAGGATAAGAAAAAATACGAGATCGATCCGGAAGACATTAAATATCATTTTATGTGGATAAAGAATTTCAATAAACTTATGTTCGATCAAACTAAAAATAAGCATAAAAAATATTTTTGCGAAAGATGTCTTCACGGGTATTCTAGAGATGACCTACTGCAAAAACATAAACCCGATTGCAGGAGTGTCAGTAAGACTGCTGTTAAAATTGAGATGCCTGAGGAAGAGGATAAAATACTCAAGTTTACAAATTATCAAAACCGGATGCCCGCTCCTTGGGTTATTTACGCAGATTTTGAAAGTATCAATAAAAATGTTCATAATGTACAGCCCAGTAATAATAATCAAAGTTATACTCATAAAATAGAAGATCATATCGCGTGCGGCTTTGGATTAATTGCCGTGAGAAGCGATGGAAAAACAATGGAGCCATTAATTTAAAGGGGACCTGATGCAGCGGAGATGTTCTTATTAAACCTTCTGCAATATGATGACAAAATTAGGGAAGAATTAAAAGATAAAAAACCTATGGAACCTATGACTGAGGAGGAACCGAGTCAATTTAATAAAGCTATAAATTGTTGGGTTTGTGGTAGGGGGTTTTCTAATAAAAAAAAGTGGGAAAAAGTATGCGATCACTGTCATATTGCGGGCAAGTATCGTGGTGCGGCTCATAGAAGCTGCAACTTACGACTTAGAATAAAACCTGACCGGATCGTAATTCCCGTAGTATTTCACAATCTGAAAGGTTATGATGCGCACCTTATTATTCAGGCTATTTCTAAGGTTGAGGGCTATATAAAATGTATACCTAATAATATGGAAAGATATATATCATTTTCTTTAGGCGATCTTCGTTTTATAGATAGTTTTCAGTTTCTTCTAATGTTGCTAGATTCTTTGGTAAAGGCTAATAGTAACTTCCCTATAACTGAACAATATACTCAAGAACTCACGCGACATTTATTATTGAAAAAAGGAGTATATCCATACTCGTATATGGATAATTGGGATAAGTTTGAAGAAACCGAGCTACCACCTATTGAAGATTTTTATAACAATTTAACCGAAAGTCATATAAGCGATGATGATTATAATCACGCTAAAAATGTGTGGAATTCGTTCGGCTGTAAAAATTTGGGTGATTATCACGATCTGCATCTAAAAACCGATGTATTATTACTGGCCGATATATTCGAAACTTTCAGAAAGACTTGCTTGAAACAATACAAGGTAGATCCCGCACACTATTTCACGGGTCGGGTCTATCCTGGGATGCTTTACTTTTGAAAACCGGAGTAAAACTAGAGCTACTAACCGACTATGACATGCACTTGTTTATCGAGAAAGGGCTCAGAGGTGGAATATCCATGGTGTCCAAGAGACATGCCAAGGCTAACAATAAATATGTAGAGGGATATGATCCTAGTAAGCCGTCGAGTCACATACTTTACTTAGACGCGAATAACCTTTACGGGTGGGCGATGAGCCAATATGTACCTACGGGTGGGTTTAAGTGGGTAGAATACGAGAATCTTGAAATTCGAAGAAGGGTTTAATTCTCGAAGTAGACTTACAATACCCGAAAGAGACCCATATTAGCCATAATACCTATCCATTAGCCCCTGAAAGACTTAAGGTGAAACAAGAATGGTTCTCCGATTATCAGAATAATTTATTACACGGAGAAAAAATGCCCGATGTAGAGAAATTAGTGCCCAACTTATTGAATAAAAGTAAATACGTAATTCATCACAGAAATCTCCAATTATATCTTTCATTGGGTATGAAGTTAACTAAAATACACAGAATTCTAGAATTTGACCAGAGCCCTTGGATGGAGCCGTATATTAGAATGAATACAGATTTGAGGACAAAAGCTACTAGTGATTTTGAGAAAAACCTTTACAAATTAATGAATAATTCTGTATACGGTAAAACTATGGAAAATGTGAGGAATAGAATAAACGTAAGATTATTCAGGACAGATGAGGAAGAAGAACCATTAAGAAAGGCTATTGCTAATCCTGCTTTTAATGAATTTAGAATCTTTGACCACGATTTAGCGGCTGTTCATATGAATAAGACAATCGTATACTTGAACAAACCAATATACGTTGGTATGAGTATATTAGACTTATCGAAACACTTAATGTATGACTTTTATTATAAGGAGATGAAGAAACAATACGGAAATAAATGCGAAGTTTTATATACCGATACGGATTCTTTGTTATTAGAGATAAAAACCGATGATGTTTACGAAGACATGAAAGAAAACATTGCCTTGTACGATACTAGTGATTTTGATAAAACCCACCCATTGCACAGCGTAAAAAATAAGAAGGTTTTAGGTAAATTTAAGGATGAATGTTCGGGTGTTCCTATTTCTGAATACGTAGGATTAAGGCCGAAGATGTATTGTATTAAAAAAGCTGAAACAGAAATAAAGAAAGCTAAAGGAATTAAAAGATATGTAGTAAAGAATAATACCAACCTTGAGCAGTATAAAGAGTCATTATTCGGTAAAAAGACTTTTAAACACGAAATGAATACTTTGAGAAGTGAAGGACATAACATGTACGCAATGCGGCATAAAAAGACATAATTATCTCCATTAGATACGAAAAGATGGATTGCCGATGATGGGGTAAATACATACGCATATGGCTATTCAAAAACATAATCCTTCTTATATAAGAGATGTCTTCTTCGAAGATGCAAAAGATTTATTATAGTCCCCAAGGGTATTGGAAAGGCCTAGCAGCTGTAGATAAACTCGCCAAGGCTGCAAAGGTCACTAAGGCAGAAGCGAAGAATTGGTTAATAAAACAGGCCATTTGGCAAATATATTTACCTCCACCTAAATACGTACCGAGGCAAAAATTTGATATATCCGTACCAAATGAGGTTCATCAAGCAGACCTACTATTTCTACCTCACGACCGAGTAAAAAGAAAGACTTATAAGTATGCATTAACTGTGGTAGACGTTGCCAGTCGATATAAGGAAGCAGAGGCATTAACTACTAAGAACTCCTCAGAAGTAGCTAAAGCTTTAGAGAAAATATATAGAAGAAGTCCTTTGAACTGGCCGAGTACATTTCAAGTAGATCCAGGGCGTGAGTTTATGGGAGATGTAACACAACTTTTATCAAAACATAACGTTAGAATTAGAAGAGGTGTAAAAGAAGCACACAGAAGTCAAGCCCTCGTAGAGAGATTTAATAAGACACTATCCGAACGCTTATTCGGTTATCAGTATGCCCAGGAATTAAAGAACCCCAAGGCAAGGTCTACCGAATGGGTAACCAGATTGCCCGAGGTTATATCAGCAATAAATAATGAAGAGACTGCTTGGCTGCAACTGCGGGACTTGCACTTGGTCACGGCGCGCTTGGTTTCCAGCGCTTGGATTAATTGCACCTGCGCTTACGCAGGCGCCTGCGCTTCTGTCTTGGGGGTTGGGGTGTAGACTTTGTGCCTCCCCGCTTCTAGGTCGGTTGACTTTCTGGAGAGTGAGTTGGTCGAGGCGCTATGGCGAATCCCTACTTAGGTTTCTGTGGAGGGTGTGGGTCTAGGAAGTTGGCGCGCTTCGACCCACACTCTCTCTGTCGCCTGTGTCGCAACCTTTGCGTCGAGGCAGACAAATGCAGGGAGTGTGAACGGCGTCACCGGCGGAGCGCTAAAAAGACCTAAGGGCGGAAGAAATTCAGGCCTCCGGAGTGAGAACTTGACGGTGGTGCTCAACCACCTCAAGTCGGACCACTACGAGCCGTTGATGGAGACGACACTTCTCCGTCTCACCATCAAAACAGCCTTTTTGGTTGCAATGGGGTCCTCAGCCAGGATTTCAGAGCTTCACGCTCTCCAGGCGGACCTCTTGCGTTTTGATGTGAGAGACGGGGGTTCGGTCACTCTTGGGTTGGCGCCTGAGTTCATCTGCAAGAACCAAGCCGCAGACGGAAGGGGTAGAACCTTTTCGTTACCGTTCCTTTCCGGCAGCATACATCCGACGGAGGAATCGTCTCCTTTGTCCAGTAAGAGCCCTTTGGAAAAAACACGGACACTACGTCAAGGGAGGAGGAGACTATTCATCCCGCATTCCCAGACTAGTGTCCGGGAGATAGACAAACGACAGCTCTGTGTCTATGTCCGCTCTCCGGTGTTGGATGCCTACAAGCGAAGTCCAACCCGCACGAAATCAGGGCCATCTCGGCTACGATGGCTCTCCACAGCAACATGGCGGTGGCGGACATCATGGCTGGCTGCTTCTGGAAGTCAGGCCTGGTGTTCGCCAACCACTATCTTCGAGACGTGTCCAGCGAGGACATACAGGTAATTCATCGGTTGGGCGCACAGGTGTACGCCCAACAAAGAGCTCCGACGGCCTCGTACCGAAGGAGTCACCCCCTCCCTCGTTGACCCGGCTGGTCCTTGGGCCAGTTGGGAAACAATAAATCGATGAATTAAGTAGCGTGTTTGTTGTGTTTTCATTAGCTGGCGACCATGTGGTTGCGGGACCCCTCGCATAGCCAGGATGGGTCAAGATTAACCTCTCCGGTTGACAGTTGAAGCCCGTCGGGGATCATACTGGTTAAATCGAACTATGGTTCACCAACTTGACTCTTTGTCAGACAGAGCTATCCCTCTTAGTGGCCTCTCGCATCCCTCCACCACAGTGGTATTGGGGCATATTGTTAACTATCACGGAGAGTATATTAAATAATAGTATGTTTTTGTTTAAACATCATCATTTATACTCACCGTTGATAGTTAACAATCGTAAACTACCACCCGGCCTCCCCTCGGTTGCGTTAGGCTTCGTGTCTGTCCGTCAGAAGAAGCAATGACCATAAAAGGTAGGCCACCTGGTGGGGGCACTGAGTGCAGTTCACTTGAGCGATAACTTTGTCTTTACTCTGTGTAAGGATTGTCGGATTAAGACAGATTAGGATAATTGGGCATATTTTTAACAATCAACGGTGAGTATAAATAATGATGTTTAAAAAAAACCATACTATATTCTACTTAGATAAGACAATAAAGACACTATCTGAATCATATCAATTTGGTAGCAGTTTTGATTAGTTTGTAAAACATTTATCTTCTCGTCGATGTGTGTATAGGTTTGCTGTCAGCTTGGCCTACCGAAACGCCGTTTTGATTGCCTGGTACTTTACTCCCTGGTTGTTGTGAAGTTACAACATGGAGACGGGGTGGATTGTACTCACACAGCTCGTCCTTCTACATACAGTGTCAGGTGGGTGTTAGTCATTTTGTATTTATTTTTTTAACATCCAAAACATACGTTTGAATCACACCGGCGGTTTCTTGAACCTAGACAATGGATGGTTTGCAACAACCAATTCAAACTTACAAGGTTATATGGTGCAAAACTATGGATGGGATTTCTACTGATGTTCTGTGTCACCATATGGTGCAATTATGATTTTAGTTATGTTCAAAGATTCACACTTTCTGGCTGATGGGATGGATTCTACAACTTGAACATGAATCATTTTCAGAGAAGGTTGAGGTTGTAATTGTACAATAAATTCTCAGATAGCATAAACGATACAAAAATAAGTTCAAATAGACAATAACTTTGGCTACAATTACACTTATTCTAGATAACTAAATTTTGTCCACAGGTGAAAAAGTGAATGTTGCGTTGAAGAAAACAGCCAGTATGAGTTCCTACTTTGGAGGGGAGGCGCTACGTGCTGGTGGCGCTGTAGATGGGAATTCGATTTCAACTTGGGGGAATGTCCTGACGACAGGAGATAATCAGCCCTTCGCCTGGTGGAAGGTGGATCTGGAGAAAGAAGTGCAGTACGCTATAGTGAGGATCTACTTCAGGACAGACTGTGAGTTAGACCATAGTTAATCACTGTAGGCTAAACAACAGTTACTTTTTTCATATAACAATCGAATTAATACCATCTTTTGAAACACTTTCTGTGAAAGAAATACTAAATCCTAAAAATTATGAACTTTAACTGTTCCCATGACCATGGAGTATATTTTCATTTATCATAACACAAGAATACCTCGTAATTTTTCTGTTATCGATAACGATTAAATACCCTTCACTTCCATTTGTACCTTCTTCATTCTCCCTACCGTGTTTCATCATCGGTTGATCTCACCAGGGAATGTATGTGTCGGTAAAATATTTACCAATAGCCAGTCAGGCATAAATATTTCCATAGTTGTTACTTGATTGAACTTTGTATGTGGGGGTTTCCTATTTTCATCCCACAAATCATGTTAAATAACGCATAAGTTTATAATGAAGTTGTTTTGGAACTCTTTCAATAGTCATTTGTACATTAATTATTTAAGGAATTAAAAATGATAATAAAACACACTATGTTCATGTTCCATTTAATATCACTTCCATTAACGAGTACCATGCGATGAAAAAATATACGATTATAGCATAGTGACAAAATATACGATTATAGCATAGTGACAAAATATACGATTATAGTATAGAGACAGAGTCCTATTACTTAAATAATGGATTTATTTTGCCAAACCGAGCAATGCAATATTCTTGTTCCATATTTCATCTCAGAAGAACCCATTATAACTTGTATATATTCATTAGATTTAAGCTCATATTGTAATATATGTTAGACCTGATAGAAAGGCGCTAAAAAATCAAAAATATAAAATCTTAAGAAATGTTTCTTTGCTATAGCTCGACCGATGTTTTGTACCACAGTAATGTTTTAATCTTTAGTCTTATCCGATGTTAAGAATAAATGAAAAGCATATCTAGCTCTCCTTGGAACGATTACATAATGACTTTGGTGAGAAGTTAATTTTGGTTGATAGTACTAGGGTTATTTTGTTACACTTACAGAGGACCCAATTCCTTTGACAGTAAGTTGATGCAATCGATTGAGTTTATGACCACAGAGCGTCATTTTAATTTAGATATGTTTTATATTTGAATATGTAAATCTTCGTTAGTAAAATGGACAACTGTTGTCATTTTAATGAGGAAGAAGCCGTTTGTGGCCAGAGCGATTCTTATGAAACGAACATTTTTTATTATGCCACCACTCCACATAGGTCCAGACACTATGACTAATTCAATTATGTTTCTAACTAGCTTACGAGTATATCAAGAAATGCTGACATCAACACAAAGGGAGAACGATTAAACCCGGCACAAAACGGTTTTTACAATGCCATTGAGTAATATGACGGACATTGATATACACGCATTAACCCTCCGACGACGCATGGAGAAAATCAAACGTCAGGAGTAAATAAGGGGTCGGATGATGCTCCTTTACAGCTGCGTGCCAAAGGTTTGTTCACATATCTAAATATACAGTCTAATGCAAATATCATTATGTTCAAATATATCATATCATATTATATCAAATATGTTATTTGAGATGCCCATGAGGTATCGTAGCGTTGCGAAAAAGAAACGTATAATATTGAATTTTCAATACGCATATGCAGATCTATTCTTCTTTAAGACAAAGTTTTATCGTACCCCTCAATTACCCTTTACAGTTTTGGCAGGTCAATGCAGTGACCAGGGGTCAAAATTCCGAAAACACTAATTTTTATTTTGTTATATATATAAGTTATCAACTTCTTAAAACATTAGTCACGTTTGTTTCTAAGCACAAAGTCAATGTTTTCATGTTGGTTTTAATCTCAGAGAGTCGATGTGGACCATTTTATTCGAAATTTCGAATATGTGACCCCAGACCCCCCTATGTAATAGAAGGATGCAACAAATTTGAAGGAAAACAGTGCCTAATAGAAGGAAAAGCTTCCATAATGGAAGGAAATCGGCTTAATCGCGAAACAAACACGTCAACATCGGTGAAAAGCGGTAATAACAGAGATTTTTAGTCGTTATCGGAAGCAACCTCGTCCCCCACTTAGGAGGAAATCGGTTGACTTCGGAAAGAACATCGGTAATATCCGGGAATTATGCCGTAACTGTCATATTTGGTGTATGTTTACTATTATTTCCTCTCGCCATGTCACTGGCTTGACATTGGGGACTCGCTTATAAGCCTGCGCGAGGCACACTTCTAAATAAATACAAGAGAAGGTTTTTCTATTATTTTATTACAAAAACAATCAAAGCATCTTGAAACTTCACATATAAAACTTCACATATAAATCCTTTCTATCCTAACTCCCCATACTTACTATACTTCCCTATAAATTACCCAACGCTATCCTATCCTCACTGGCATGGCTTCTCTGGCTCTGATGGCTTTTCTGCACTGTCCAGCTTCCTAACTTTTCTGGTTTCCGCTCTCGTCTCCCCCGAAACTACCGTGCATCCCCTTTTTAACCCATCTTGTCATTAATAATTTTCTGGGTGTGTTTTACTTCCATCCAATCATATTCCCTATTTCCCCTTTTGACAGCAGTCACTCAACAGTGTTGTTTAACCTATAACCTCTACCTACGCCCTTTGACCCTGTAACCTCTGTAATATTAGTCTTATGACGTCACTAATAATTCCCCATTGGTTATCCAATTTCGAACATCTTCCCAGTTATTCATAGTTTCACGTCAATGTTTTGTTTTCTCTCTCTTCAATTCTACTTGTCTCGTAGTATTTGGCATCTGAAATGGCTTAAGCCCAACTTTCTCATGAATAATAATTAGATAATGTGTTCCCTACTTCTAGTCTTACCCCAAAACTCATTTTATATTCTTGTTTCGCATAATTTACTAACCCAATGTCTCGCATTTTACCGTCTTAATGTCCTTTGTTCTCTTGATTCCTTTTCTCTACATGTTTGCTATTTTCAAATAATATCTCTCTATCAAAACCTTATTTTAAGCATGCTGAATATTTTCAAGTAACTACTATTCTAACTAATTCTCAATATCTCTACATAACATAACTACTTAATTTCATAACAAAACTCTACAACCCCATCGTTTCCTTGTTCAATTACGCTTTCAATGCAAGCATGTACAACTAAATACAATTAAAAATCGCACAGTAAAACATAAAAACACACTCACCGAAGCATGAGACTGCTCAATCCAAACTATTTTTAGATGCGTTTGCTTCCGCTGTCGACCAGAATTCACGGATAACGACTAAAAATCTTTGTTATTGCCGTTTTTCACCGATGATGACGTGTTTGCTTCGCGATTAAGCTGATTTCCTTCCATTATGGAAGCTTTTCCTTCTATTAGGCACTGTTTTTCTTCAAATTTGATGCATTTCCTTCGATTATTTAGGGGGCCCTGGACCCCTTCTGTCTATATTAATATGCCAAAATTCTAATTTTTGCACGAGTGACCAGACAATGCCAAAATGAGTTCAACAATGGCTATTTCACACATGGACAGTGGGTGATCCATTGTCAGTTTTTGTTAAGTTATATTATTGACGTTGAAACGAAACCCAAATTACATAATCTTTGCATTACGATTCAGTGGCAAATGAACAAATTTTCGGTATGCAGCTGTAGATGTATTCTGATGCATCGCTCATTCAAATGCAGCGTAGCTCATTAATAGGCAAATATATGCATGACGTCACAGGTTAGAAAGGTCAAGTCATCATCGAAGTATCAGTATAAGTCAAGCGAGAATAAAAGTATCTTAGCAATGTCAAATGTTTCCTCTTCCTGCACATGGTTATCTCCCATGTCGTAAACAACCAACATGTAGCATAAACACTTTCTATCGCCCACACCAGTAACCAGTGCAACACAAGAACGCAAGACATTAGGTAACTTAAACCATGATATCTTGTTTCAGTAATGTCAAGCATCCATACTTTCAGTTGTTATGAAACATACCCAGTCTCACATCAATACAATTGTTGATGATGCCAAGTAATCGTATTTACTCTGCCGATACCTTGTTATAGAATAAAAGCCTCAAAATTTAATATTAACATCTGATATGCTGTGTACCATTGATAGTAACCTAATACCCCATATGTCATGATAAAAATTCAAAATATCTCAATGTTTCATTGCGAAATGAGAAACATTTGATAAAACATATCTACCCCGTTATAGTGCACAGAGCCAATATGTAAGTCAAAGACACCTATTTCATGAAAGCAGGAGGGGTACGAGGGGATATCAACAAGTTTCAATTATCACAAGGAATATACAGGTGAATACGGACCAAATGGTCACTGTAGCTTAAGTGATCCTTGTCTAGTGATCCTGGGTCAACAATAGTCTTTTTCGTGGCAGTCAGTTTTACGTCTATTGGCCAAATAGCACAGTACCCCCTATTATGGAGAAAATGTAGGCGCGTAGTGTAAGTAAGTTCTTACGTTTGAAGGGCTATACTGCACGTCAAATTCATGATGAGATGAAATCTGTTTGTGACAATGACAGCCCCTCCTATGACACTGTTGTGAGATGCAAAAGGAGTTTTCAAACATGCCACATGTTCCTCGCAGATGAGCCAAGAAGTGGACGCCTCTCACTTACTTATGATATGGATATCATCTAGAAGGTTGGGACGCTGGTTCAAGAAGATCGCCGCGTAACTCTACAAATGATCATGCATGAAACATGTCCATGTCCAATATGTCAGCACGCTGGGTTCCTCGCTTACTGACTCCATTGCAAAAACAGAATCGAAGGGACATGTCACGGCAGGCATTGGAGCTTCAGGAACAAGACGAAGAGGATTTCTTCAAACGTCTTGTTACCATGGATGAAAGCTAGGTCTATCAATATGATAATGAGACAAAAGAGATGAGCAAACAGTGGAATCATGCTATGTCATCACCTCCCAAAAATACCAAGGTGCAAACGTCTGCAGGAATGGTCATGGTGTCTGGTTTTTTTAGAGTGTCATGGAGTCATCTTGACGTATTATCTAGCTAAGGGTCAGACCATTACTGGAGCTTATTACTGCAACCTGCTGAGCAAGTTACGAGATGCCATTAAACAGAAGCGCCGTGGTGTGATCACCAAAGGTGTATGCCTGTTAGCTGACATTGCCCCAGCTCACACTTGTCAAGCAACTGCTGTGGAGGTACGTCGATGTGGCTTTGAAATCTTACCGCATTCACCCGATTTTGCACCAACTGACTTCTTCTTGTTCCCCGAGATGAAAAGTCCTCTTCGTGGACGTCGTTTTGAGGAAACCAATGACATCATTCGAGAGGTGGAGGCTTGGTTTTCCATGAAATCAGGGGTCTTCTATTCAGACGGTAGGTCAAGAAGCGATGGGAAAAATGTGTATATCTGGATGGTGACTATGTAGAGAAATCTTAAAAACATGAGAACAAAATAAAGGATGTACTTTTGATAGGTGTCGGTGATAATTGAAACTTTTTATATCCCCTCGTATGATGAGGGCGGGAGGGAAGTGCCTAGGCTTGCTCACGAATGATTTACAATTACTTCTACCGTCTCGCTATAGAGGCTAAGATATGTCTGTTAAATGTAGGACAGCGACCTGTTTACAGTCCTTCATTGAATGAAATACCTCTTGGTGTTAGTGATGTTGTGGTTTCTTAATACAAACATATTTTAGTTATTTGTAGAAAGGAATATCAATGTCACATCATTAATGTAAAGTGAAATAACGTAGTAACGTAGAAAGCAGCCTCTTCTTTTATTTGTGAACTGACCACCTGACGAAACAATATCATAAACTATTTCTGAAGCTAAACATATTTAATAAACTTTCGTTGCAGATGTATATAAATATACATGTATTGATAAGTATATTTATGATTTATATTATATTTTTCAAGTCTATTTTGTTCAAATTCACTTTACATTCTACTTAATATCAATAAGGCTATCTTAGGGAATAAACTGAAGGTTTTAACTATCACCTTGAGAAATTTTAGTCTTTATCCCGTAACGTAATACTGATGCGATACTGAACATCTAACAAATATGATAGTCAGAACTTGTTTTTATTTCCGAAGGGTTTACTTGATTTAAACTACGCCTCCTCTTTTCATATCGCTATTACAGTTTTCTTCGATGTATACTTTTGGTTTCGAACGAGTTGTTTCTTGCTCTTTATGACATGTACGAGTTCAATACAAGCGAAAAAATGCACAAGAATGACGTTCTATATTTATTACATACCCTTGTTTCGTTTAATTTACTTCAAATAAAGCCGCCGAACACGGAAGAGTGTTTACGTGTCGTCCTGACCTAAAGAAATTACTCCGCCAACCCTTTCACGAAATATTACGTCATCACATTCCTCCACCTATGACGTCGCATGGCAATAGAGTGCACACAAAACTGTGATGAATATTTGAAAGAAATCAGACGCAATATATTTGTTCACATGTTTAAAATTTCTTTAATCACACGTGAATATCACTTACATGTATATCAACATTTCCTTCGATACAATATAAACATTCATAACTTGAAACATTGGTTGATATTCGGCAAAGTTCTAAATGACACATGACACATGACACATGACACCTCTCTCGCTGAGAAAGTAGTTCCGTGAGAAGTGCAATACGGATTGAGGTATGCAATACGTAATTCATTGTAGTTCATTACGTATTACTATCGTAAGATTACATGGGTATGTAATAAAATATGTTTTCAGTTCGTCCATGCTTCTATATATTAATGAGTTTAAAGTCCATCTCAAATCCACAGCTTTCCTTCTAAAGTACATCTATTTTAATATCTTTAAGGGTCCGCAAGGTTAAATAAACACTGTTCAAAAGAAACCAGTCGGTAAATTGTTCCCGCCTTGAACCGTATGTGCATGTGTTGGTCACTTGACTTATTGAGCGCACTAAATCTAAACACTAACGCATGTTTTCTGATTAATGGTAACTACTGGAACAATTAGCATCAGTGCACACGACTCTCCGATGATGACTTGACCTTTCTCACCTGTGACGTCATGCATATATTTGCCTGTTGATGAGCTACGCTGCATCTTAATGAGTGATGCATCAGAATGCATCAAAAGGAGCATCATCCAACCCCTTATATATTACTAACTTATGACGTCAGTACGCGGAATGCGTTACCATTCTTGGAGAGCTTGAGCAGGTTGCTGGAGGTTATCTGGAGGTGGTCGTCGTTGACGAATACGACCATCCAAAGCTTCCCAAAGATGTGCGATCGGTGACGTGTCAGGCGAGCATGCTGGCCACGGCAAAACGTCGATGTTGTTGTTAGCATGGATGTTTAGAGTACCTCGATCTGCGTGCGCTCGGGTATTGTCGATTTGAAAGATTATACCTAGTGCCTGTTTTCGAAAAAAAGGACAGACGATAGGATGTTGCCTTCACGAGAACATCTTTTTCATGAAGATATAAATGTCATGCTACAACATGACTAGATAGACTTGTGGTTTGGCTATCATTTAATAATCTATTTTCAAAAAGTAAATGAATAGAGAACTGTGGATCGTCCATTTATCTCTAGATAAAATGTATACCTTTTTTAAGAGTCACAGGGCTATGTTTTGATTGCTTTAAATTCCCTCATCTCTCCTTTGAGAAACTTTTCTTGATTTTTGTGCACGTTTATTTATTTGAACATGTTCATATATCATGTTCGGACTATAATTTCACCATAAGCTATATATATCTCAGGGACTTTGTGTGTTAAAAATGATCTGCAGCCAGTACCATTTGTTCAATGTTTAGCGATTAAACTGTAACCTGCTCTTACAGCATTAGCTATTGAGTGATGCATTAAAATGAACAAATAGATAACCTATTTGTGCAATTCATCGTCCATTGCTGACATCTCATCATGATATTAATAACTTGACTAAAATCTTCTAAAAAAAAATTTTGGAAAAAATATTATCTGAGAATAATCATTTTAACAACTTCATAAGTGCTTTAAAGAATTTCTAACTATAATGTATTTCATCACATATTTCTCAATTCACATGGTTAGAATGACTTTATGTCATGAATAAAAGCAATAGGACCAGTAATGACATTCATAAAACACGTTTTAAGTTCAATTAATTCATAAATATCTTATTAAAAGTTGATAAAATACGTTTTCTAGTATTGTTGGTGTTGTAGATAACAAGATATACCTACCTTGGACCTTGACAAAGTCAAAAATCTGTCATATGTTCTTCATATGATTGTAAATGTATCGTTATCGACTGCACTAAACTTTGCATGTTTTGTTAATGAGAGATAGATAGCTTCATTTCTCCACCAGTGAAGATAACAGATTATATATTGACATCGATATGATGCAGTGAAATAATATCAACCAATGAGAGCCTCTATACAATGAAGTGAGGTTGTAGTAGATGATACGATGTTTTGAAATAATATGCTACAAGCAACATACAAATACTCCTAGTTTCTACTGAAATATCTGCGAAACATTTTGATAGATCTCCGAGTATAAATTGCATTATGACATCGTCATTATTGGACCACCAGTCGACAGATCCATATACATCGATGACATCAAATAATCGACCAAACAGTTAATTTCTATTAGACATCGTAATAGGGCAAAACAAAATTATTTGTTTAACAACGTCATTCTATTTTGCAAGCACTGTCGTAGTTTTGCTCCTAATGCAAAATCCTTAATCCTATTAAGAACCTGAACAACTCTTTCCATATGGAATGTTTTCCATTTTGGCTTGTCTCTGGCACAAAGTTGATGCAGTTTTAGTCTCATTTATTTTCTTTCTGTGATGAGACGATTCATGGCATGTTTTTTGGTATGATGGAATGATCTTTGAAATTCTCTTACAAACCGTACACGTGATATTTTTTAACCATACATAGCTGACGCTCGAGGAAGCTAAAGTGTCTCTAGATTTATTCACAAGGCATTTCAGTATGTTAATCGTCCAAAGGTTGCATCTTTGATCTACGATGTTTCCTCTTGAATAGTCTCTTTGTCTCCTTGTATATCATGAGGCTCCTGTGATTTTCCTGTTCACGCCATTGACGTCGACACTGTCTCATCTGTTGCCCAATATAGTTTTAAGTTGTTTGGTACTTGGACGCTGGAATAGTTGGTGATGCTGATGAGTGGAGCGATTGGAAAATATAGTTAATATCGTAGTTGACATTCCCCTCATTATTTCTGTAGCGAGAGTAGTTATCGGTTTCATATCTACTTCCATGGCTTTCCATTGTAGTTTATAACCGTGGTGATGCTTTTTTTGGGCGCTGACTTAAATGTACACAAAAGTTGGCATGTGATCGGACACACTTTTGTCAACTATATCATTTATGTTTCCAGGCAGCTGACACATGATCATGGACGTTTTGGTGAAGGTATACAGCAATTGGTCGTCAGTAGGGACAATGCATATTATGTGTCGTTCTTGTAGGCATTGGTACAGGTACTTAGCATGGCTCTTCAAATTACTGGCACCGGATCTAGGAAAACTTTAACAACATTGAAATCATCATTCATCTGATCATTCTAGTTTTTCTAATTCGATTAATCAAGAAAGAGGGAGAGGTTATTGGAAGTTCAACAATTATTTGCTCCTTAATCCTGAATACGGTAACCTAGTAAGGGATACATTGAAAGAAACTATTGAAGAATACACAATATCAAACCCAGTTGATTATGATAAACCGGAAGGAATACAACTAAATATTGAAGATAGCCTATTTTTGGAAACTGTTCTAATGCAAATCAGATTACAAATTACATAAATTCTGAATTTAATTATATCAGAATATCATTTAAATTTAATTAAGTCTTGTGAAGGTTCCAGATTGTTTTATGACACCCTGATTTCTAATGCAGAAATACCTAAAATTTATTTTAATTGGCAAACTTCCTTTACAGATGTCAATCTTAACTGGAGTAGAATTTTTACATGTTACAGAGATGGCATAAAGGATGTAAAACTTTTAGATTTTCAATATAAGTTTTTACATGGTATTATCTATACTAAAAGAGAACTATTTAAGATGAAACCTGTTGACAACTTATGTTGCTGTTTTTGCAATGGGATGAATGAGAGTATCTGTCATGCATATTGGGAATGTAGAATGGTACAATCATTCTGGAATAAATTTGAGGGATAGATTAATTGTCATATGCAGTATACAATCAACAAACCAAAATACCTTGTTTGGTTTGGAACAATCTTCATTAGCAGACTACTGAATCATATCATATTATCAGCAAAAAATATATCCATTTATGTGATATTAAGCAGAATGTCCCACATCTTGATAGGTATTTGGTTATTTTGAAAGATATTTATTATGTCGAAAAGTTTATTGCAACGAAAAACAACAATCTGCTTAAACATGACAAGAAATGGTCATCTATATTTGAATCTGATAACTGAGACTCAACTATAATATCTGTTTGAAATATCTTGTGATGTTTGTAAGATCTTGAATGTATTATATTCATGTATGACAATCTGCTTTTGGGAACAATAAAAATATTCTTTAAAAAAACCAAAAACATCGAAATCATAGTCTATGTCAGTTAGGTGTCGAGAGTTGACAACATCAAGCCATGTATCACATACAAAAATACACCTTTAACAGCTGCATACCAAAAGTGTGCTCACATACTTGAGTTCACTAGTGCAAATTTCAAATAATTTGAGATGCTTTTCAGGTATCGTAGCATTGCGTAGATGAAACGTGTAATATTGAATTTTCAATCCAAATATGCAGGTCCGTTAATCTTTAAGGCACATGTATATTAATACCCCACATTCAATCGTAACAGTTTTGACAGGTCATTACATTGACCAGGGGTCATAATTTTGAAAACACTACTTACTATTTTGCTCCACAAAATCCTTTATAAGTTATCAACTGCTTTTAAAATCAGTCATGGGTGTTCCTCAGCACAAAGTCAATGTGATTATGCTAGTTTTAATCTCGGAGAGTCCAAATGGAACATTTTATTTGACATTTTATTAAATCAAAATTTCCAAAATATGACCCCTTCTGTCTATTTTAATGTGCCAACATTCAAACATTTGTACGAAAGTCCAGACGATCCCAATATGAGTTCAAGAATGGCTATTTCACACATTGACAATGGGTGATACATTGTCAGTTTTCCTGAAGTTATTCTATTGACGTCCATACGAAACCCAAATTACATGATATTTGCACTACGATGCAGTGGTAAGTGAACAAACTTTTGGTATGCAGCTGTAGTGCAACAGTTTAACTTTTAGTTCAGGTACACTATTACGACAACGTATATTCCACTTTGCAAGACCATTTACTGACATAGTTGTGAGAATAAGGTATATGTTGAAAGTTAAGTTCAAATATATCATTCATTATTGCTATCTGGTTTTTAGTATTCACAATCTTTAGCGTACCACTTGCGGCGGACGAATTGTGGTGTCTTTAAGGCTCTGTTTTTCAGTATTAACACAACGTATCTGAACTGAGGATATACGTTAGATGCATATTTCTAAAACACATTTTGTCCACCGCGGTTTACTCTTCGTACTACCACGGCCTCTTCAAAGTCATTATCTTTCTTTGCAATGGCACACAGTGAAAATCTTCCGTCCTTCATTTTCTTCACATTATTCTAATATCTGAGATTCTCAAACCGATTTCATTCACGTGTAATCTTGTCATTTTCCCTCATTATCTCATCAAGTTCATTGGGAATATCGTACTAAGTTTACTCATGTTTTAAAACATAGGTAAATCACGAACAAAACTATTTTTAATGTGTAAGATTATTTCGTGAAAAAGAAATTTCATAATTTCAAACTTCATTTGAAATAACAACATAACACAGATATGCATTTTATTCCAAGGAAAGTTTGTAGAGTTTGAGCAACCTTTCAGTTTACTAAGAAGTAATTCATATACACCGTTGCTCCAAGTTAAATATGTAGATGTATTTGTGTGCATCTTCTCGCAGACATTCGGTACCCGTTATAAAGTTTGTCTGTTATTATAGACACAGTTGGCTAGTTGTTCTTACGCGTTACCTTTGAAAGAAAATAAAAACTTTTTGAAATCCGTAAAAACTAATTTACTAATCTACTAAAACTAAATTCTTTAGTATACTTTCTCTGTTTTAGTTTCCGAATGACGCAAATTCCATGAATTTCGACACTTTTTTAGATTTAGATTTATTCAACCGATTGAAACGAAACATAAAGACAAAATACTTTTATGTTAATTATCTATGCAACGATCAAAATGCAAGTCTAGGTAGCTCAGAAAAATGCCCATTTATTGACAATATGGAATGTTATGAAATTAAGGTTCAAGCTAAATGAGAAATGCATTTTCAAAAATTCTTAAAACGTTTAATGTTTGATATTTGTTGTTGGTTAATATCCTTACCTCTAACACAAGAAGCTCTCTGTTGAAAGTCGACCTTGAGTCGGGCTTGCGCTGCGAAAATCTACATCTTACCTTTTCAAATTGTTATTTTTGTAATAGTTTTCAAAGAAGGCTGTTCGACATTCGATCCATCAATATATTTGTCTGTGTCTTAAACATTTGTGCAAAGAATAGTGCAAGTCAAGATCATTTATACTTTTAATAAAAGTAACTTCCATTGGTAGAATCATGATACAATACAATATATACATATATATATATATATATATATATATAGAGAGAGAGAGAGAGAGAGAGAGAGAGAGAGAGAGAGAGAGAGAGAGAGAGAGAGAGAGAGAGAGAGAGAGAGAGAGAGAGAGAGAGAGAGAGAGAGAGAGAGAGAGAGAGAGAGAGAGAGAGAGAGAGAGAGAGAGGTTCTTATATAAACTACCGGGCAAAAGAAACGATACCAAGTATAATTGACCAATAAAAGACAGAAGATAAATGACACATCTTTTATTTCATTTCCATTATGAAAACAGATAACAAGTTCATCAAACAATCACATATTGAATATTTCAAGTCAGTGTGTTATGACGTACAACTCCTTAAAGTTCACTCATGAAATTGTCCTGAATTCGATCAGCACCTAAAAATACAACACCCATAAAAACAGGTTTTTTCAGTATCTTGTATGGCCGCCACGGGCCTCGATGCATGCCCGAACTCGTCGTCGTGCTGAGAACACCAGACGTAAGATAACACGGTCTGGTATTCTCTGCCATTCCTCTCTCAGGGCCTAGCTAGCTCTTGGAGGTTTCCTGGAACCACGGCTCTTTGACGGACTTGACGATCCAAATGGTCCCATAAATGTTCGATGGGTGACAGGTCAGGTGACGGGCGTTGTCCTGCTGGAACAGGGTTCTGTTGTTGTGCTGTTGCAGGAATGGTAGGAGCACTGGGCGGAGAATCTGATTGATGTACCTCTCTGCATTGAGGTTCCCATCAACCACAATGAGATCAGTCTTCCCTTGTCCGCTAATTCCGCCCCACACCATGACACTGCCACCGCCAAAGGGTACCACAGTCTGAAAACAACAACGTCGCCAACGTTCACCACGACGTCTATACACCCTCGCTCTTCCATCATTTCTGAATAGTTGGAAGCGACTCTCATCCGAAAAGATGACTCTTCGCCAGTTCCGGGCCTGCCACTGCCGAACGTTACGTGCCCACTGGAGACGTTGACGTCGATGTCGAGGCGTCAGATGCACGCCACGGCCGGGTCTGTAGGGGCGAATACCATGTCGTCTCAAACGTCTGGCCACTGTTCTTCGACTGACAGCATGTCCAAGGCTATTCATCGCTGATTCCGTCACTGACAGGAAGCGGTTCCGCAGATGAAGAATTCGCAAATGGCGGTCTTCGTTGGCGGTTGTTACGCGGGGTCTTCCACTCCTCGGCAAGTCTACTGTCCTCCCTGTCTGCCTGTACCGTCTCATAAGCCTGGTGATAGTAATACGGCTGCAACCCAACGTCGTAGCCACGTGTGCATGCGTTGCACCCATCTGTATCATCCCGACGGCCCTCTCTCTCTCTTCTGGTGATAATCTTGCCATGTTTCCATGTACAGAAATGGTATGTCGTCGAATGATAAGACACATCTTTTATACCCAAATGATGCCCGTGCAACATGTGATTTTCATGTAAAAAAATCTCGCTTTAATGCAATTTCCCGGAAACGGATCGCCAAAACGCAACAATTTTCGTGACACATATGATTACTGACATAGGGGAATCATTTCAATGTCGTGTATTTACATTTTCAACAGTTTTGTATATATATATATTGCATTAGTTGGATATTTCCTTTTAGAAACTCATGTGGACAAAAACAATGATATTGAATTATACACTTATAAATAAAAAAAAAGTATGATGACAAATGTTGATGATTTAATGCCATGTTTATATATTTAATGTCTCCAAATCGTAAAACATGTCAGATTAAAAGCATGTTTATGATTAAAGCATCTAAAACATCCAAATAAAAAGAAATGAACAAAACTATCCTGTGATATCATTAATTAATTCTCTGTTAGTTTTGAAAAATCAAGGAGACGATTCAGTTTTTGGTCCGAAAAAAGGGATTTTGGTAAACATCCGGTTCGGTTATGACACTAATACCTGTGTGTCACCTTCCAATTAGTGACAAGAACGGGTACCAATTGTACATGAGCATGCTTGTAAAACTACAAAGGTACACGCCGAGCATTTGTTGTTTTAGTCAATGCTTATCATTCATATTTATCAAGGCATTGGCCCCTATCGGCAATATCACTGATAGGTGGAAGCAGACGTGATCAAACCCTAACCAGAAACAACAACAAATTTTTATGTTTATTGTAATTGTATTGTTATTCGATGAAAGCTTCTTTGCCAAACTAAATATATTAAAAATGATATTTTCATAAACAGAACGATTATCATGTAAAGTAACCAAAATAAAATCTAACATCATTTATGGGGAAATAGTGGGCTTTTTCATAGAATATTTAAGAAATTAGAACTTAGTTTCCTAGATTTACAAAAGAAGATTATGGTTTAAACATATCTTATTCATTTCAAAAAAAGAAAATAGATTTGCAAGCAAGCTGGAAGCTTATATTAATGCCGCGCCAATAAAAATTATATTTTGAAACCATCATACATACAACACAAAGTTATGTCAAACCAATACGATGTACAGTTGCGACACAATTCGGTTAAGATATTCAATATTGCAAAGGCACTTTCTTCATGCTAATTTAGAAATACAATATTTCAACTCATTTCTTATCAATACTACAAGAAGTTTGTTGACTTTGAGTTCATTAATATACTTTGTTTACCTTCACAAGATTTTTTGACACAAACCAGGGTACAGAGTTGAGAAAAATTATTTTTTTCTACTTAACCCGAGGTAACATATGATTTCGATAAGTATGAAAAGGTTTTTTTATATGTACAAGCGTCTATCTAGGCTTGTTAGAAGCGTTGAATTGAGATAATTGTTGTGTGTTGTTACTGCTAATAATTTAATCAACAGAACAACTGAGTAAAATAAGATGAGTAGGTGAGAGGGAAGAATTACATTTCAGTGTAATATTGTTGTTTTACAGCTGAAAGTTTACTTAACTAATCGTTTTGTTATTTTAAATATGCTACTTATTATGTCCCCCCGAAAAAAGGCATTAGGTTTGTAAATACACATTAACGAAGTTTTATTGATATACTAACAATTATCGAGTTATTTTGTGTAGACATACATGTACTAATGTGATATCTTCAGAGGACTAAATGATTCATATTGTTAATGCTTATACAAAATTGATGTAGAAGCTGTCATTTCTTATACAAATTTGATATTGAAACTGTTATTGCTTATTGTAAATATTTCATTGTATGAGAATATGCAATATATGTAAACATATAATGGTTAGTAAGTAAAATATTATGATGTAAACAGTATTTTATTTCCATAAAACAAGTGTTACACAAAATTCAGAATATATATACAAAAAAGAAAAAGGATTACCAAACATGCAGCGAATGCCTTTATAAATTCTTTTCCTGTAACAAACATAAAACAATTTAGATATCAAGTACATTGGTGGAAATATACATTTGCAATCATTCTTACTAAACTCAAATTAATATTAAGCTTTGTCTACCTTACATTTGGTAAAAATTTCAGAAAAGAGCTTTAAAAATCGGTTGGTATCATTTATGAAATGATAAACAGATATGACTAGGAATTCATTAACACTCTGTGACAAAGATTTGTCGCCCTTAAGATAGATTTTAGTATACTGATATGACTTACTAGGGAATTTTCAAGCCCTAATTTGGCACTAGTGGAAAATATCTAAAATGTTGGGGAACCGACTTTGATTGGATCTTATGATAGTAGACGTATCGCACTGTCTAATCAGATACATGAAAATCATAAAGTGACTGATGGGCATTTACGTACGCTCAAGCGAACATAGACTCCAATAACGTATATGTGGGAGAAGTGAGTGATTAAATAGAGCGCCTTGAAGCTGAAGCCACCAAACAGAATGACGTCATCATTGATCTTCAATCTCGCTCCATGCGAGACAACCTGCTGTTCGTTGGGGTGACCGAGGCCGGAGGGGCCGAGCCGGAGGACACGGAGGATGTGCTGAGGGGGATACTCACTGCGAAAATGAAGATTGCGGAAGAGGACGTGAAGAACATAGTGTTCGGAAGAGTGCATCGTACTCGTGGTGGAAGAAATAAGCAGGCTAGAACAATTGTCGCGAACTTTAAGAATCATAGAGACAGAGAGTTAGTGCTAAAGAATACCAGGGAGCTGAAAGGAACAAACATTTTCGTGAACGAACAGTTTCCGCCTGTGATAAATGAGCAGAGAAAACATCTGATAACTGTGATGATGCAGGCGAGATCTGAGGGCAAGCGGTGTCGTCTTGTGTACAACAAATTGTACATAGATGGGCAGGTGTACACACGCCCAACGTAGAAATTTGCCGAGGAAGGACTTAGAATACTATCTTGGAACTGTAATGGTCTCACTGAGACGAAGAATTCAACGGAGGACTTTTGTAATGTACTAAGCAATGGTGACGTAATTGCTTTAAATGAAACATGGACTGATGAGAACAGTACGATAGAATTCAGTGGATATCGATCTCTTGCGTTTCATAGACAATATCAGCATAACAAAAAATAAGAGAAAGAGTGGTGGCACTATTGTATATATCAAAGAACATTTATATCATGGTGTATCTTTAGTTAGAAATGACTATGACACACTTATTTGGTTAAAATTTGATAAGGTTGTGTTTGGTTATGAAAATGATTTATATGTATGTTTTGTGTATATTTGGCCAGAAGGATCGAGCATGTACAATGTGTTTGATGTGAATTTATTTGATATATTGCAGGAGGGTTTTACAGAATTCAAACAAAGAGGTGATGTAATTATAATTGGGGATTTTAATGCAAGAATTGGGAGAAGATTGGATTATGTCCAGGAGGATTTTTACAACATAGAAACGGACGATATAAGCTACACAGTTGATAGCCAACAACACAGACCGACAGTAGATAAGAAACAGAACACTTTTGGTATACAGTTATTGGCATGTGTTGTGCTACGGGACTACGGATAGCAAACGGACGCATAAATAGCAACTCAACCAGCAAGTTTACTTTTCAATATCAGAATGGAATGTCTACTATTGACTATTTATTACATGAAGAAGGGAGAGAGAGTTTAATCTCAGATTTTAAATTTTTGGATTTTAACATGTTTAGTGATCATGCTTCTTTATTAGTGGCTTTGAACCATGGAGGACAGTTTCTTACAACTGATAAGGAACAAGAATATCTCAAAGTTTATAAATTGAACAATGAATATACAGAATCATTTAGATCTGATCTACAAGATCAAATAGAAGGCATTACTGACATCGTTGACGCTTGTGATAGAGAAAATGTACACGAAAGTGTTGAGAAGGTAACATCAATCTTGTTCCAAGTTTCACAGAAGTACACGGAAAAGGTTTTTCGAGTAAATGATACAAATAACAGATTTGCTAATGTTGACCACAGTTAGGCGTGGTTTGATTCTGACTGGAGAAAGAAGAAAAACGAATACTTAGTGGCCTTGGAAACTTTTAACAGGAATATGAGTGATTCTAACAGGTTAAATCTGAATGAACTGAAACGGACATACAAGAATCTTATGAAAAGAAAAAGCAGGAAATATCGGGAGAAAAAATCAAGAGAGATGGAAAATTTGAGGAATAAAAAGCCCAAGGAGTTCTGGAAATACTTCAGGAAAAAGACTAATACAAGTAACATCCCAGAAGCAGCTGATTTTCTTAATCATTTCAAAGATGTGTTCACGGAGATGGGTCAATTCACAAACACTGAAGTAGAAGATGAATTATTACGTGTTTCTCTTGAAAATGATCAAACTTGTGAATTAGATACTGAAATAACTCAAGAAGAAGTTAAAGAAGCTATAAAGAGGTTAAAAACAAATAAATCAGTTGGATTGGATGGTATAGTAAATGAAGTTTTCAAATGTGCCAGTGACATTATTGTAGAACAAATAACCAAGTTATTCAACATAATCTTCACTAATGGGACCTTTCCAAGATGTTGGACACAAGGAGTAATCATTCCGATACACAAGAAAGGAGCAACGAGTGATACAAATAACTACAGAGGAATCACACTGAATAGCTGCTTTTCTAAATTGTTCACTTCTGTACTGACTGTAAGATTGACGGATTGGGCTGATAGATATCAAACAATATCTGATATACAGTTCGGTTTTAGGAAGGGTCATTCCACAGTGGATGCGATATTTGCTTTACAAGCAGTCATACAAAAGTTCTTGAATATGAAAGAGAAGTTGTTTTGCTCATTTGTCGACTTATCAAAGGCGTTTGATAGCGTGTACAGATATGGTTTATTGTGCAAGTTATTCAAACTCGGAATAAAAGGTAAAATGTGGTCGATGATAAAATCGATGTACCGTGAAGTCAAATCGTGTGTGAAAGTGAACTCAACATTTTCAGAATTCATCAGTATTGGAGCCGGAATAAAACAAGGAGAAGTTATATCTCCATTATTATTCTCATTTTTCATGGAGGATTTAGAACGGGAACTACATAAATGTGACAACGATGGAATAATCATTGACTCTATCAACATCTTTCTCATTCTTTTTGCTGACGATATGGTACTCTTGTCTCGCACACCGGAAGGGCTACAGAACCTACTAGACTCACTGTATACCCATTGCAGCTCATGGGGACTGTCTGTGAATGCTGAAAAGACTAGAATCATGATCTTCGAGAAAGGGAGGAGAAAATCCACGTCTTATAAATGGACAATCGGCTATAAAGAATTGGAAATCGTTAAAACCTTCAATTACCTCGGCAATATTATTTCATCGGATGGGAAAATGAATATATGTCAAATATCTCTGGCGGGGAAAGGACTAAAGGCTTTAAATATTTTATGTACTAATATGCGAAAAAGTGATTTTACCGCAAAAACATCTTTACAGTTATTTGACTCGTTTGTTTCAAGCACAATGAACTATGGGTGTGAAGTCTTGGGATCTACGAACACGACTGAAATCGAAAGGGTACACCTAAAGTTCTGCAAGAGAATACTAAAAGTGCACTCAAAGGCCAGTAATGCAGCAGTGTACGGAGAACTACGGGAGGTACCCACTATACATCAACAGATCCGTACGAGTTATACGATATTTCTTTAAATTACTAAATACAGAGAACAGCATCCTGAAATTGGCTTTTAATATGATGATGGATAATTGTTGTATGGGTATCAAAAGTTGGGCTTCTTTTGTAAAAGATATATTGTATAAACATGGCTTTGGTTTTGTGTGGTTAAATCCTTTATGTGTGAATGTTCAAGAATTTTGTAATGTGTTTAAGCAGCGTTTAGTTGATGAATTTATAAAAAAAAATGGAACAGTGATGTCAATAATAGTTCCAAACTTAGTTCATATTCAAACATCAAGTATAATTTTTCTTATGAATTGTACCTTGATAATGTACCTCGAAGCCTGTCATATTTCATTACACGGTTAAGAATATCATGTCATAAATTAAAAATCGAAGTTGGTAGATATTCAAAGTAAGATAGATCATTACGTTTTTGTGATTAGTGTAATCGAAGACGAATACCATTTCATTTGTGTTTGCAAACAACATGATTTACATAGGTTAAAATATATTGATAGGTTTTATTGGGAATGTCCATCACAATTTAAATTCCTCCAACTATTACAATCTACTGATAAATTAACTCAGCTTTATTTAGCTAAATATATTAAACAAAGCTTGTATTCATTAACGTATTAAAATGACCTGCCTCTAGACTGTATATACGTTTGTAACCGAGACGAGGGGCTCTGTGAGCCAAAGTCTAATTTGAAATAAACTTCTGTTCTGTTCTGTTCTGTTCTGATAATAGGAACTTTTAATTTTCTTGATACAATCAACCAAGTCGCCAAGTAGATAAACAAGACAATAATTTGTTAAAACAACATGGGCTTATGGTGTCTCAAGGTTTCAAGGATTTTTATTTCTCAATACCCACCTTCGGTGGTACATGAGTATAGTGTACATAAACACATACAAATAAACATACACCAAGATGGTATTTAAGTTATGCAGATAAGATTACAACATTTACAATATTATATACACACAGATATGGCTATAATACAATAATGGCAGTATTTGGTCATACAAATATTACTTATGTGCAATTTCATCGAATTGTTTGTTGACAGATACGACAGTTTTGGCAGTTTTTGGACATAACATTTTTTTAAGCATAAACAAATTAGGCCAGGTGCTTACATATTGAGGGTACAACATCTGCCGCTGCTGGTGAAGGGCTTGACACCTGAAGAGGTAATGAAACTCATCACCAACAGCGGGTGAATTACATACTTTACATGAACGTTCATTTCTAGGTGTATTTGTCCACCGACCAATCTCAACAGGTAGAAAATGGTTGATAGTTCTATATCTAAGAATAGGTAGATATATTGCCTTTGACTTTAAAAGGTATGATAAATCTTGTTTGGATTATCTTGCCAGGTCATCCACTCTCGCCTCAGGATCCAATGCAGTGACTTGAACGCTGATAAGTTTAACAGACATATCATCGAAAGCCCGGCCTGCTCCTGTGGTCACCCAGTCGAAAACGCTGTCCACTATTTATTCACATGACATAAGTACATAGAATTAAGATAGAAATAATTATTTTATCTGAACGGATTTAGTATCAAAACAGTTCTACGGGGATGCACATTGCTCTCATTAAGTTATTCCAATAGATTATTGAACTCTATTCATCATTACATAATGAAATCTGATCGATTTGTTATTTCATAATGACTGCCAAACAAGCGAAATGTTATTCATGCATAACCACTATCTATGAAGCTATGATTACAATCAGATATGTGTCACTACCATAAAGTTGTATATATATATTTTTTTCTCATATGTGTAGCACAATCGCCAGGCACACATCGTAAGATTCAACAAGAAGATGAGATGCATGTGGATTTTCATGGGTTTATTACTTCCCAGTACTTTGAATCAATCTGGCCGTCGACACTTCCAGCCCGCTTTCCCTGGGCACCCTCAGGACGCCCAGCGCGTCTTTCTTCACATGGCTGGCTGTGGCTGTCACCAGCCCATGGCTGTGTCCTGGCTGAGACTCGACTTCTCCGGGTACACGACTGAGAATGAACTTTTCCGTGCTTCATAACAAGCCTGGGTTTTTTATACCCGACAGACCCAGTTGTCAACACATTGTCACTTGACAACAGCTTAATGATTATTACATACTTAGGGATTACTTGGGAATGGGATTAGCAAAGAATAACATAGGTTTTATAGCAACTATGTTACACTACTCCATCACCAAACAAGAAATATTGATAAAGATTTCTTCAGTCTGTTTAGCCAAGGATAACAATATTATAAATCTATAAATACATATACAAAATAAACTTATAGCAATCATTTCCCGTGAAGTATCTATACAATAGTTACATTTTTTTAACCAGAAGCATGTATATAAATATTTGAATTTAGACGTCCAATAATAACACTGTAACTCGCACAAATACATCATGTTATCATCATACATACGAGAGAATATACATCACTGCGCATGAAAACATATATTGATTATCAATTGTAAACATTCCATCGTTCCATCATTCCAATACATTTAAAATATCAATGCGCCAATTTAACATTTAAGAATGATTTATGTTACATATTTCCATAATTGGATAAACACAGTCACCACATGGTGAGAGAGGGTTCGTAGAGTCTCAGTTCAGTTCTGGTAAGCGGAGCCCAATTGGGGGCACAGATGAATTCCATCTACTGACGTTCTCCACGTCCCCTGCTTAAGCAGACACCGGCCATGTTACTGGATTGACCAAATGCTGTTCCCACACCGATGTTGTCCATGGGTTCTTGTTGAATATGAAAGAGAAGTTGTTTTGCTCATTTGTCGACTTATCAAAGGCGTTTGATAGCGTGTACAGATATGGTTTATTGTGCAAGTTATTCAAACTCGGAATAAAAGGTAAAATGTGGTCGATGATAAAATCGATGTACCGTGAAGTCAAATCGTGTGTGAAAGTGAACTCAACATTTTCAGAATTCATCAGTATTGGAGCCGGAATAAAACAAGGAGAAGTTATATCTCCATTATTATTCTCATTTTTCATGGAGGATTTAGAACGGGAACTACATAAATGTGACAACGATGGAATAATCATTGACTCTATCAACATCTTTCTCATTCTTTTTGCTGACGATATGGTACTCTTGTCTCGCACACCGGAAGGGCTACAGAACCTACTAGACTCACTGTATACCCATTGCAGCTCATGGGGACTGTCTGTGAATGCTGAAAAGACTAGAATCATGATCTTCGAGAAAGGGAGGAGAAAATCCACGTCTTATAAATGGACAATCGGCTATAAAGAATTGGAAATCGTTAAAACCTTCAATTACCTCGGCAATATTATTTCATCGGATGGGAAAATGAATATATGTCAAATATCTCTGGCGGGGAAAGGACTAAAGGCTTTAAATATTTTATGTACTAATATGCGAAAAAGTGATTTTACCGCAAAAACATCTTTACAGTTATTTGACTCGTTTGTTTCAAGCACAATGAACTATGGGTGTGAAGTCTTGGGATCTACGAACACGACTGAAATCGAAAGGGTACACCTAAAGTTCTGCAAGAGAATACTAAAAGTGCACTCAAAGGCCAGTAATGCAGCAGTGTACGGAGAACTACGGGAGGTACCCACTATACATCAACAGATCCGTACGAGTTATACGATATTTCTTTAAATTACTAAATACAGAGAACAGCATCCTGAAATTGGCTTTTAATATGATGATGGATAATTGTTGTATGGGTATCAAAAGTTGGGCTTCTTTTGTAAAAGATATATTGTATAAACATGGCTTTGGTTTTGTGTGGTTAAATCCTTTATGTGTGAATGTTCAAGAATTTTGTAATGTGTTTAAGCAGCGTTTAGTTGATGAATTTATAAAAAAAAATGGAACAGTGATGTCAATAATAGTTCCAAACTTAGTTCATATTCAAACATCAAGTATAATTTTTCTTATGAATTGTACCTTGATAATGTACCTCGAAGCCTGTCATATTTCATTACACGGTTAAGAATATCATGTCATAAATTAAAAATCGAAGTTGGTAGATATTCAAAGTAAGATAGATCATTACGTTTTTGTGATTAGTGTAATCGAAGACGAATACCATTTCATTTGTGTTTGCAAACAACATGATTTACATAGGTTAAAATATATTGATAGGTTTTATTGGGAATGTCCATCACAATTTAAATTCCTCCAACTATTACAATCTACTGATAAATTAACTCAGCTTTATTTAGCTAAATATATTAAACAAAGCTTGTATTCATTAACGTATTAAAATGACCTGCCTCTAGACTGTATATACGTTTGTAACCGAGACGAGGGGCTCTGTGAGCCAAAGTCTAATTTGAAATAAACTTCTGTTCTGTTCTGTTCTGTTCTGATAATAGGAACTTTTAATTTTCTTGATACAATCAACCAAGTCGCCAAGTAGATAAACAAGACAATAATTTGTTAAAACAACATGGGCTTATGGTGTCTCAAGGTTTCAAGGATTTTTATTTCTCAATACCCACCTTCGGTGGTACATGAGTATAGTGTACATAAACACATACAAATAAACATACACCAAGATGGTATTTAAGTTATGCAGATAAGATTACAACATTTACAATATTATATACACACAGATATGGCTATAATACAATAATGGCAGTATTTGGTCATACAAATATTACTTATGTGCAATTTCATCGAATTGTTTGTTGACAGATACGACAGTTTTGGCAGTTTTTGGACATAACATTTTTTTAAGCATAAACAAATTAGGCCAGGTGCTTACATATTGAGGGTACAACATCTGCCGCTGCTGGTGAAGGGCTTGACACCTGAAGAGGTAATGAAACTCATCACCAACAGCGGGTGAATTACATACTTTACATGAACGTTCATTTCTAGGTGTATTTGTCCACCGACCAATCTCAACAGGTAGAAAATGGTTGATAGTTCTATATCTAAGAATAGGTAGATATATTGCCTTTGACTTTAAAAGGTATGATAAATCTTGTTTGGATTATCTTGCCAGGTCATCCACTCTCGCCTCAGGATCCAATGCAGTGACTTGAACGCTGATAAGTTTAACAGACATATCATCGAAAGCCCGGCCTGCTCCTGTGGTCACCCAGTCGAAAACGCTGTCCACTATTTATTCACATGACATAAGTACATAGAATTAAGATAGAAATAATTATTTTATCTGAACGGATTTAGTATCAAAACAGTTCTACGGGGATGCACATTGCTCTCATTAAGTTATTCCAATAGATTATTGAACTCTATTCATCATTACATAATGAAATCTGATCGATTTGTTATTTCATAATGACTGCCAAACAAGCGAAATGTTATTCATGCATAACCACTATCTATGAAGCTATGATTACAATCAGATATGTGTCACTACCATAAAGTTGTATATATATATTTTTTTCTCATATGTGTAGCACAATCGCCAGGCACACATCGTAAGATTCAACAAGAAGATGAGATGCATGTGGATTTTCATGGGTTTATTACTTCCCAGTACTTTGAATCAATCTGGCCGTCGACACTTCCAGCCCGCTTTCCCTGGGCACCCTCAGGACGCCCAGCGCGTCTTTCTTCACATGGCTGGCTGTGGCTGTCACCAGCCCATGGCTGTGTCCTGGCTGAGACTCGACTTCTCCGGGTACACGACTGAGAATGAACTTTTCCGTGCTTCATAACAAGCCTGGGTTTTTTATACCCGACAGACCCAGTTGTCAACACATTGTCACTTGACAACAGCTTAATGATTATTACATACTTAGGGATTACTTGGGAATGGGATTAGCAAAGAATAACATAGGTTTTATAGCAACTATGTTACACTACTCCATCACCAAACAAGAAATATTGATAAAGATTTCTTCAGTCTGTTTAGCCAAGGATAACAATATTATAAATCTATAAATACATATACAAAATAAACTTATAGCAATCATTTCCCGTGAAGTATCTATACAATAGTTACATTTTTTTAACCAGAAGCATGTATATAAATATTTGAATTTAGACGTCCAATAATAACACTGTAACTCGCACAAATACATCATGTTATCATCATACATACGAGAGAATATACATCACTGCGCATGAAAACATATATTGATTATCAATTGTAAACATTCCATCGTTCCATCATTCCAATACATTTAAAATATCAATGCGCCAATTTAACATTTAAGAATGATTTATGTTACATATTTCCATAATTGGATAAACACAGTCACCACATGGTGAGAGAGGGTTCGTAGAGTCTCAGTTCAGTTCTGGTAAGCGGAGCCCAATTGGGGGCACAGATGAATTCCATCTACTGACGTTCTCCACGTCCCCTGCTTAAGCAGACACCGGCCATGTTACTGGATTGACCAAATGCTGTTCCCACACCGATGTTGTCCATGGGTTCTTGTTGAATATGAAAGAGAAGTTGTTTTGCTCATTTGTCGACTTATCAAAGGCGTTTGATAGCGTGTACAGATATGGTTTATTGTGCAAGTTATTCAAACTCGGAATAAAAGGTAAAATGTGGTCGATGATAAAATCGATGTACCGTGAAGTCAAATCGTGTGTGAAAGTGAACTCAACATTTTCAGAATTCATCAGTATTGGAGCCGGAATAAAACAAGGAGAAGTTATATCTCCATTATTATTCTCATTTTTCATGGAGGATTTAGAACGGGAACTACATAAATGTGACAACGATGGAATAATCATTGACTCTATCAACATCTTTCTCATTCTTTTTGCTGACGATATGGTACTCTTGTCTCGCACACCGGAAGGGCTACAGAACCTACTAGACTCACTGTATACCCATTGCAGCTCATGGGGACTGTCTGTGAATGCTGAAAAGACTAGAATCATGATCTTCGAGAAAGGGAGGAGAAAATCCACGTCTTATAAATGGACAATCGGCTATAAAGAATTGGAAATCGTTAAAACCTTCAA
Source organism: Phorcus lineatus (assembly GCA_921293015.1). Classification (NCBI taxonomy): domain Eukaryota; kingdom Metazoa; phylum Mollusca; class Gastropoda; order Trochida; family Trochidae; genus Phorcus; species Phorcus lineatus. The sequence continues at coordinate 846,314 of OV121083.1, read as the reverse complement.
TTACCTCGGCAATATTATTTCATCGGATGGGAAAATGAATATATGTCAAATATCTCTGGCGGGGAAAGGACTAAAGGCTTTAAATATTTTATGTACTAATATGCGAAAAAGTGATTTTACCGCAAAAACATCTTTACAGTTATTTGACTCGTTTGTTTCAAGCACAATGAACTATGGGTGTGAAGTCTTGGGATCTACGAACACGACTGAAATCGAAAGGGTACACCTAAAGTTCTGCAAGAGAATACTAAAAGTGCACTCAAAGGCCAGTAATGCAGCAGTGTACGGAGAACTACGGGAGGTACCCACTATACATCAACAGATCCGTACGAGTTATACGATATTTCTTTAAATTACTAAATACAGAGAACAGCATCCTGAAATTGGCTTTTAATATGATGATGGATAATTGTTGTATGGGTATCAAAAGTTGGGCTTCTTTTGTAAAAGATATATTGTATAAACATGGCTTTGGTTTTGTGTGGTTAAATCCTTTATGTGTGAATGTTCAAGAATTTTGTAATGTGTTTAAGCAGCGTTTAGTTGATGAATTTATAAAAAAAAATGGAACAGTGATGTCAATAATAGTTCCAAACTTAGTTCATATTCAAACATCAAGTATAATTTTTCTTATGAATTGTACCTTGATAATGTACCTCGAAGCCTGTCATATTTCATTACACGGTTAAGAATATCATGTCATAAATTAAAAATCGAAGTTGGTAGATATTCAAAGTAAGATAGATCATTACGTTTTTGTGATTAGTGTAATCGAAGACGAATACCATTTCATTTGTGTTTGCAAACAACATGATTTACATAGGTTAAAATATATTGATAGGTTTTATTGGGAATGTCCATCACAATTTAAATTCCTCCAACTATTACAATCTACTGATAAATTAACTCAGCTTTATTTAGCTAAATATATTAAACAAAGCTTGTATTCATTAACGTATTAAAATGACCTGCCTCTAGACTGTATATACGTTTGTAACCGAGACGAGGGGCTCTGTGAGCCAAAGTCTAATTTGAAATAAACTTCTGTTCTGTTCTGTTCTGTTCTGATAATAGGAACTTTTAATTTTCTTGATACAATCAACCAAGTCGCCAAGTAGATAAACAAGACAATAATTTGTTAAAACAACATGGGCTTATGGTGTCTCAAGGTTTCAAGGATTTTTATTTCTCAATACCCACCTTCGGTGGTACATGAGTATAGTGTACATAAACACATACAAATAAACATACACCAAGATGGTATTTAAGTTATGCAGATAAGATTACAACATTTACAATATTATATACACACAGATATGGCTATAATACAATAATGGCAGTATTTGGTCATACAAATATTACTTATGTGCAATTTCATCGAATTGTTTGTTGACAGATACGACAGTTTTGGCAGTTTTTGGACATAACATTTTTTTAAGCATAAACAAATTAGGCCAGGTGCTTACATATTGAGGGTACAACATCTGCCGCTGCTGGTGAAGGGCTTGACACCTGAAGAGGTAATGAAACTCATCACCAACAGCGGGTGAATTACATACTTTACATGAACGTTCATTTCTAGGTGTATTTGTCCACCGACCAATCTCAACAGGTAGAAAATGGTTGATAGTTCTATATCTAAGAATAGGTAGATATATTGCCTTTGACTTTAAAAGGTATGATAAATCTTGTTTGGATTATCTTGCCAGGTCATCCACTCTCGCCTCAGGATCCAATGCAGTGACTTGAACGCTGATAAGTTTAACAGACATATCATCGAAAGCCCGGCCTGCTCCTGTGGTCACCCAGTCGAAAACGCTGTCCACTATTTATTCACATGACATAAGTACATAGAATTAAGATAGAAATAATTATTTTATCTGAACGGATTTAGTATCAAAACAGTTCTACGGGGATGCACATTGCTCTCATTAAGTTATTCCAATAGATTATTGAACTCTATTCATCATTACATAATGAAATCTGATCGATTTGTTATTTCATAATGACTGCCAAACAAGCGAAATGTTATTCATGCATAACCACTATCTATGAAGCTATGATTACAATCAGATATGTGTCACTACCATAAAGTTGTATATATATATTTTTTTCTCATATGTGTAGCACAATCGCCAGGCACACATCGTAAGATTCAACAAGAAGATGAGATGCATGTGGATTTTCATGGGTTTATTACTTCCCAGTACTTTGAATCAATCTGGCCGTCGACACTTCCAGCCCGCTTTCCCTGGGCACCCTCAGGACGCCCAGCGCGTCTTTCTTCACATGGCTGGCTGTGGCTGTCACCAGCCCATGGCTGTGTCCTGGCTGAGACTCGACTTCTCCGGGTACACGACTGAGAATGAACTTTTCCGTGCTTCATAACAAGCCTGGGTTTTTTATACCCGACAGACCCAGTTGTCAACACATTGTCACTTGACAACAGCTTAATGATTATTACATACTTAGGGATTACTTGGGAATGGGATTAGCAAAGAATAACATAGGTTTTATAGCAACTATGTTACACTACTCCATCACCAAACAAGAAATATTGATAAAGATTTCTTCAGTCTGTTTAGCCAAGGATAACAATATTATAAATCTATAAATACATATACAAAATAAACTTATAGCAATCATTTCCCGTGAAGTATCTATACAATAGTTACATTTTTTTAACCAGAAGCATGTATATAAATATTTGAATTTAGACGTCCAATAATAACACTGTAACTCGCACAAATACATCATGTTATCATCATACATACGAGAGAATATACATCACTGCGCATGAAAACATATATTGATTATCAATTGTAAACATTCCATCGTTCCATCATTCCAATACATTTAAAATATCAATGCGCCAATTTAACATTTAAGAATGATTTATGTTACATATTTCCATAATTGGATAAACACAGTCACCACATGGTGAGAGAGGGTTCGTAGAGTCTCAGTTCAGTTCTGGTAAGCGGAGCCCAATTGGGGGCACAGATGAATTCCATCTACTGACGTTCTCCACGTCCCCTGCTTAAGCAGACACCGGCCATGTTACTGGATTGACCAAATGCTGTTCCCACACCGATGTTGTCCATGGGTTCTTGTTGAATATGAAAGAGAAGTTGTTTTGCTCATTTGTCGACTTATCAAAGGCGTTTGATAGCGTGTACAGATATGGTTTATTGTGCAAGTTATTCAAACTCGGAATAAAAGGTAAAATGTGGTCGATGATAAAATCGATGTACCGTGAAGTCAAATCGTGTGTGAAAGTGAACTCAACATTTTCAGAATTCATCAGTATTGGAGCCGGAATAAAACAAGGAGAAGTTATATCTCCATTATTATTCTCATTTTTCATGGAGGATTTAGAACGGGAACTACATAAATGTGACAACGATGGAATAATCATTGACTCTATCAACATCTTTCTCATTCTTTTTGCTGACGATATGGTACTCTTGTCTCGCACACCGGAAGGGCTACAGAACCTACTAGACTCACTGTATACCCATTGCAGCTCATGGGGACTGTCTGTGAATGCTGAAAAGACTAGAATCATGATCTTCGAGAAAGGGAGGAGAAAATCCACGTCTTATAAATGGACAATCGGCTATAAAGAATTGGAAATCGTTAAAACCTTCAATTACCTCGGCAATATTATTTCATCGGATGGGAAAATGAATATATGTCAAATATCTCTGGCGGGGAAAGGACTAAAGGCTTTAAATATTTTATGTACTAATATGCGAAAAAGTGATTTTACCGCAAAAACATCTTTACAGTTATTTGACTCGTTTGTTTCAAGCACAATGAACTATGGGTGTGAAGTCTTGGGATCTACGAACACGACTGAAATCGAAAGGGTACACCTAAAGTTCTGCAAGAGAATACTAAAAGTGCACTCAAAGGCCAGTAATGCAGCAGTGTACGGAGAACTACGGGAGGTACCCACTATACATCAACAGATCCGTACGAGTTATACGATATTTCTTTAAATTACTAAATACAGAGAACAGCATCCTGAAATTGGCTTTTAATATGATGATGGATAATTGTTGTATGGGTATCAAAAGTTGGGCTTCTTTTGTAAAAGATATATTGTATAAACATGGCTTTGGTTTTGTGTGGTTAAATCCTTTATGTGTGAATGTTCAAGAATTTTGTAATGTGTTTAAGCAGCGTTTAGTTGATGAATTTATAAAAAAAAATGGAACAGTGATGTCAATAATAGTTCCAAACTTAGTTCATATTCAAACATCAAGTATAATTTTTCTTATGAATTGTACCTTGATAATGTACCTCGAAGCCTGTCATATTTCATTACACGGTTAAGAATATCATGTCATAAATTAAAAATCGAAGTTGGTAGATATTCAAAGTAAGATAGATCATTACGTTTTTGTGATTAGTGTAATCGAAGACGAATACCATTTCATTTGTGTTTGCAAACAACATGATTTACATAGGTTAAAATATATTGATAGGTTTTATTGGGAATGTCCATCACAATTTAAATTCCTCCAACTATTACAATCTACTGATAAATTAACTCAGCTTTATTTAGCTAAATATATTAAACAAAGCTTGTATTCATTAACGTATTAAAATGACCTGCCTCTAGACTGTATATACGTTTGTAACCGAGACGAGGGGCTCTGTGAGCCAAAGTCTAATTTGAAATAAACTTCTGTTCTGTTCTGTTCTGTTCTGATAATAGGAACTTTTAATTTTCTTGATACAATCAACCAAGTCGCCAAGTAGATAAACAAGACAATAATTTGTTAAAACAACATGGGCTTATGGTGTCTCAAGGTTTCAAGGATTTTTATTTCTCAATACCCACCTTCGGTGGTACATGAGTATAGTGTACATAAACACATACAAATAAACATACACCAAGATGGTATTTAAGTTATGCAGATAAGATTACAACATTTACAATATTATATACACACAGATATGGCTATAATACAATAATGGCAGTATTTGGTCATACAAATATTACTTATGTGCAATTTCATCGAATTGTTTGTTGACAGATACGACAGTTTTGGCAGTTTTTGGACATAACATTTTTTTAAGCATAAACAAATTAGGCCAGGTGCTTACATATTGAGGGTACAACATCTGCCGCTGCTGGTGAAGGGCTTGACACCTGAAGAGGTAATGAAACTCATCACCAACAGCGGGTGAATTACATACTTTACATGAACGTTCATTTCTAGGTGTATTTGTCCACCGACCAATCTCAACAGGTAGAAAATGGTTGATAGTTCTATATCTAAGAATAGGTAGATATATTGCCTTTGACTTTAAAAGGTATGATAAATCTTGTTTGGATTATCTTGCCAGGTCATCCACTCTCGCCTCAGGATCCAATGCAGTGACTTGAACGCTGATAAGTTTAACAGACATATCATCGAAAGCCCGGCCTGCTCCTGTGGTCACCCAGTCGAAAACGCTGTCCACTATTTATTCACATGACATAAGTACATAGAATTAAGATAGAAATAATTATTTTATCTGAACGGATTTAGTATCAAAACAGTTCTACGGGGATGCACATTGCTCTCATTAAGTTATTCCAATAGATTATTGAACTCTATTCATCATTACATAATGAAATCTGATCGATTTGTTATTTCATAATGACTGCCAAACAAGCGAAATGTTATTCATGCATAACCACTATCTATGAAGCTATGATTACAATCAGATATGTGTCACTACCATAAAGTTGTATATATATATTTTTTTCTCATATGTGTAGCACAATCGCCAGGCACACATCGTAAGATTCAACAAGAAGATGAGATGCATGTGGATTTTCATGGGTTTATTACTTCCCAGTACTTTGAATCAATCTGGCCGTCGACACTTCCAGCCCGCTTTCCCTGGGCACCCTCAGGACGCCCAGCGCGTCTTTCTTCACATGGCTGGCTGTGGCTGTCACCAGCCCATGGCTGTGTCCTGGCTGAGACTCGACTTCTCCGGGTACACGACTGAGAATGAACTTTTCCGTGCTTCATAACAAGCCTGGGTTTTTTATACCCGACAGACCCAGTTGTCAACACATTGTCACTTGACAACAGCTTAATGATTATTACATACTTAGGGATTACTTGGGAATGGGATTAGCAAAGAATAACATAGGTTTTATAGCAACTATGTTACACTACTCCATCACCAAACAAGAAATATTGATAAAGATTTCTTCAGTCTGTTTAGCCAAGGATAACAATATTATAAATCTATAAATACATATACAAAATAAACTTATAGCAATCATTTCCCGTGAAGTATCTATACAATAGTTACATTTTTTTAACCAGAAGCATGTATATAAATATTTGAATTTAGACGTCCAATAATAACACTGTAACTCGCACAAATACATCATGTTATCATCATACATACGAGAGAATATACATCACTGCGCATGAAAACATATATTGATTATCAATTGTAAACATTCCATCGTTCCATCATTCCAATACATTTAAAATATCAATGCGCCAATTTAACATTTAAGAATGATTTATGTTACATATTTCCATAATTGGATAAACACAGTCACCACATGGTGAGAGAGGGTTCGTAGAGTCTCAGTTCAGTTCTGGTAAGCGGAGCCCAATTGGGGGCACAGATGAATTCCATCTACTGACGTTCTCCACGTCCCCTGCTTAAGCAGACACCGGCCATGTTACTGGATTGACCAAATGCTGTTCCCACACCGATGTTGTCCATGGGTTCTTGATCTCACAGGTCCAAACCGATCACCTCCCGCAGTCGTGCTAACTTTCTGCATCATTGCATCCACTGATGGATGGAGGTACCAACTGTCGTTTACCCACCCTATCTCCTCTGGGTTCTCCTCTCTTAACCTTACAAGTACCTAAATATCTGCATATCTACAGTTTCATGAAACAACATTGCTCCTTACTACCATAATGCCTTGAATGAGAGTTAATGTATCTGACCGTCCCCAATATGTACCTTTAAACTTTAATCTCTTTAATCTAAGAAATTAACGCCTGTAGTTTACCCTATCCTTAGCTGAGTATAACATAGGTTTTATGGCAACAATGTTACACTTGCAATTGCTTCGGAGCGGCCTTAAAATGAGCACCTAGGAGCTTGTTGGCCAATCCATTCAAGTCTTGTACATTTTCATGAATAAATATGTTTAAATCAAATCTTGTTTGTAATATTTGTAATAAAATCCCTTTGAACTTTGTTCTATCGAACTTTTGGTCCCTTAGTATCCGTTCTACTGTTGAGGCAAGCCACGCTGTTGTGCAACTAGTAGGGTTATCTATATTTCATGTAACCCACAATCTATTAGAATATTTTTAACAAATGAAAACCACTTCAATCTATCTAATATATCTGGGGCATAAACACGGATATAATTGAACAATATACTAGAAGTCTTCAAAGTACTGTTATTAGTAGCGATCTTATGCCAGAAGCATATATTTATATATCATAAATTGGTTCTCTTCCGAACTCACCATAGATAGCAAAGTTTGGAGTGGTGTTCCACAAGGAGGAGATGAGTTTTAAGAATTTAAGGTGTAATCTTTGGATAGTCATTAAGTTTTCAAACCCCATAAATTTCTGATCCATAGATCATGATTGGAATGATCATGTATCAAAAGCTACTAGAATACAATCCAATGGTAAATTTATATTCCGAGCCCCCTTTTAAAGGGCATACATGGTGATTTGATTGCGGTTACATTTCTATGAAGTTTGATACCATGATAATTGTATGTTCGACAATTTCAATATTTTGATTTTCGTAGACGAATGACATCTTGGATTTACTCGCAGGTCCGCCACCAAAAACCAGTACTTTTGTTTTCGTGAGATTAACTTCTAGTTTCCCAGCGGAACAGTACTGCTGAAAGTTATCTAGTTATTTTTGTAAATCAATTTGGTTTTCACTAAAAAGGACGGCATCATCAGCATACAATAGTATGATCAGTTTTACCAAAGTCATTGTATTCATGTCTTCATAACATTCGAGGTCAACACCTTTACAATTGTTTTCACGTAGAAAGATGTTGTTTTACCCTAACACTACCTACTGTGGGCAAATTGGTGCCCAAATTATTCGTACTCTGTCATACCAAGCTGTCACATTAACACACATATTCATTTTGCTGTTACACATATTCAGTCTATTTAGTGCTGGATTGTAACGACGGAGAGTACCTTATTTTCTGCTTATAGAAGGTTTTTGCATGGATTATTCATTTCTCTGTATCAGGTGCGTTTTTAATATATATATATATATATATATATATATATATATATATATATATATAATATATATATATATATATATATATATATATATATATATATATATATATATATATATATATATAATTTAAAAATGTATCACTAGTATTGTAAAACTTGGATCTGTATTAGAATAACTTGAAAGTAGATTGATTGAATGGGAAATTATACATTATTTATTGCCAGAAAGTGGCCCTTAACTCATTGAATAGTCTCATGAAAGTAAAGAATGTTTAAACATTCGTTTTCAATACATATGCAAAAATATAAGATAATAGATATGCTTCCTCTCTTGATGTTCTTATTTCTAATTTCCTCCCGGCTCTATAGTTACATGGAGACTTTCTAAAGATATTACAAACGTTTCAAATAAATACTTGTATTGAAATAAATTGAACAGTGATTGTTTAGAATGTTTTACATTAAACAGTAAAACAAAAATGAAATCGATTATCATATTTATCCATGTTCTACAGACAAGTGGAGACGTAACGGAGTGAAGCTGTACACGTCCACAAGTCCGTTTCCCACCTCAAATCCTACAAGTCAAGGTCAGCTGTGCGACACTGTTACAGGGGATCCGAGTGGAAGTGATATACCTGATGTTTACATTGTCACATGCCCCGGTAGATGGCGCTACCTCCTACTCTACACTGACACAGACAACGATAGATACGGACCTGTTCTTGATTTCGGAGAAGTTGAGGTTTTAGGTAAGAAATGGACAACATTTCGGATAAACTGGTAGGAAAACTAACACACAAGACTAGTTACCAACAGTATATTATAAGCATATACAATATGTTTAAGTTACGCACTGTTTTCATATCCGAATTCACCATGGTTTAATGAAAACCTTCACCAGTGCCAGAAGTTTTCACTATTCAACAAAAATACACAATTCCTATGCGTTTATATTTAAGAAATAAAGTTCGCTCTACCCCAATGTGTTTTGTAATAAAGTATACTTTTGCCCTGAACTATTATAGTTAAAGCACGAGGACGGTAGATGCTTAAATGATATATACAGGGACCACTCTGATTTTAATATTCTCGAAATAAAATATATAGTATTTACATCGCTTACATTAATAATCCATAAACAGGGCTAACTGTTGGCTATTCCAAGTATGGAACCAAACCCCTAGTTTCAAACGACATTTTGTTGGTTAAAACTTTGTTTACTGCAGTTTTGCACGTTTTCATTTATTCAATTTCTTTAAAAACTTAAATTAAAACCTCTTGTTTTAAAAAAAAAACCTTCATTTTTACGAACTCGTGTCGTGCGATTATGCAGTGCGGGCCACATTGCCCATATAAGGCTTATCACGTGGTTAACATTCCATAAAGCATTATGGGTATTGTTTTTTTGGGAAGCGTGATGGCGGACTGAATCCTGACATTTTTTGTTTGCTGCTGTCATAAACGTTGAAGGTGATGCTTTAATCTCTTATATAAGCAGACTGTTGGGACTGCACACCCAGAATTATTTGATTATTACGTTGACCTTATCACATTGAACTTGGAAGAGACGGTAGACGTGGACAAACATCACAGTCCAACGGGGCGCCATGACCTTACGTGAAACAACGCGGTCACTCGAAATTCGACAAGCTTTTGCTTTCCATTCTTCTTTCCGATAGATAGAACTAGATTATTCAAAACTAGTCTCCATTAAAAGAAACGTTATCGGCAAAATCGCCATACGATAGACATTGATAGGGAGAAACCATGTTGAGCGAAAGAACCGAGATGAAAGGTTAGCATGGACGCGTGATCACGAGGGGGCAGCAGGGAAGAGCGGATATAACGTCATTCAATTGTTACGTCATAAAAAAAACCTATACCATTATTGTCTGATAAAGTACTTTTTTTTCGATTGTTCCAACCGCTAGGCATCTTAGAAATCATCTTAAAATGATATTAAATGCTTTCTGCAAACATTATCATACTGAATAAAACTTTATTATATTATAGAAAAACGTGTTTTATTAAAAAAAAAGAATATGTTAAGTGTACATTAAACAATTCATCCAGCATTAGTCCAGATTATAATTTAATTCTTGCAAACTGATTTCTAATGTCTCAGAGAAGAGAATATATTGCGTACATTGTAATGTATCAGGGGTGTATGTAAATGTAGATGCTTTATTTTTTTATCAATATCATACTTTAAAAAATTATCGAGGTTTTGGAAATTTAACATTCTAACATGACACGAAAACTAGAATGAAAATACTGCTTTCTGATTGGTACCACAATCAATTTGGGAGTGATTATTTCGCTAATATTCACCTCTAAATATTCACGACCGATTCACATTCATACGCGCACGTTTACAAACTCCATTCGCTGAACTTACTGTTTTCATCGCCTCAGACAACAGCAAAATGAATTTTAAATCAATTCTATACCGACATTGTGAATACCGTTTATTCTATGAAATTTTGAAGATAAATACATTCTGTGGTCCAAGTAGTTTATTTTTTTATCACTAAATTTAATTTCAAATCGAGATCGCTTCTTACCGTAACGCGTAAAGTGAACAGAGGGGACGTACGTTATTCTTCAACTTTCCTTCCCTTTCCCCCCTCTCATTCATAAGTGACCACATTTCCAGACACTGTATACGTATTAAACCATGACAGACTATAAAGCTTTCTTGTTCGTTTATTCAATCAGTTCCATCTTACTTGAGAAGTTAGCGCTAGCAGTGCATTAACAACTACTTTTAGAGTAACGTCCCTTGATTTGGTCAGTCCTTGTCGGTATTGTAGGGGTGATAGGTGTCCTATGTATTTACGTGAAAAACGTAATTCTGACGGGATAAAAAAATCTGTCTTTTGTTGATTTTATCCTAAATGAAATAAATACTTTAGGATTTTATTATAAACCTGTCAACATTGGTTTATGTTTTCATATATTATTGAAGCGTGTTTATTGAAAATAAACTGTACTGTAGTTTCGAAAGCAAGTAGAACCGGTCTGTACTGGTTCGACCTAATCACATTATTATTGCGCAAGGCAAAGCTCGGTTTGAAATTAAATTTAGGGGTGAAAATGCACGACATACAACCCCAACATAAAAAACAGAAGGGATTTATCTCCTAATTCTAATACACTACTAAACTGGTAGCAACATCAAAGCATTTATTTAAAAGTTGAATGTTAAAATTGAATGTATGCCTCTGTATGATCCAGTATGTTCTGATGGAACCTATGGAGAAAACTGTACCAGAACCTGCAGCTCCAGGAACTGTGTTACCATGACAACAACATGTGGGATAGATGGGAGATGTTCTAATGGTTGTAAGTCTGGATGGACCGGAGTGGATTGTACACAAGGTAGGTTGTCAGCCAGGATGGACAGGCATATACAATACACAGGTATCACTTGCTTGATAACGGTGTTGGTATCTACAACGAAACGTATCATTTCGTGCAATAAAAGAGTTGACTATCCATAAGAACTTGTTTTTCTGCATCAATCAAACTTCTACAGTGCACCTTAAAGAAGATGTACACAAGGTAGGTTGTCAGTCTCCACGGACTGAAAGTGACTTTACAAGTGCTTCTGAAGGAACCTATGGAGAGGATTGTATCAAGACCTACAGCTCCAGAAACTGTGTTACATTGAAAAAAAATTGTCAGAGCGATGGAAGATGTCATGAGGACTTTTGAGGAACCGGAAATGAAAATTATCATTAGTCTTGTGTATTACAGTAGTATAGTATTAAGACAACATCATTTGCTTCAGATAACGTTTTGGAATCTTTTGGAAATTCCCCTTCTTCAAATGTATTTTGGTGTCCAAAAACATCTTTAACTATGTCGACTGTTTCGAGTTAAAATTGGTAGCCAAAATGTGAGTAATTCAATTATATGTAGCAAACTGGCTAAACCTTAGTATCTGCCTACTACTCAAAGTTACAAGGTACAACAGTATGAAGCGTCCAAATCCAAAATTCAATTTGAGTGACTAAAACATCCGGCCAGTTCTAACTGTAATGACCCCCCTCCACATCAAAGTGTAGCGTTTAATAGACGGCTTGATAACAGACGAATCCTTATTATATTCCTAATTCGTCTAGTTAATTTTGTTATTGTCAATAATTGTCAAAAATGGATGACAATCAAACTGACCTTTAAGGATGCATATAGGATAAACTACGAGGACTTGCCAGAGATTTTGAACCATGAGAGGAGGGACGGTTTCTCTACTCTGTTGGTTCACAATCTCATGTTAGTCCGAGAAGGAGCATCCTCTGCCAACAGAGGTAGCTCCGTCATAACTTCCTATACAAGCTCTGTCTCCATACGAGGATTTAACGGTCTAGAAATGTAGAAATCTGTTGGGTTTTTTGTGTTTTTTCTAGGTTAACTTTGTATTGCAAACAATATTTCCCAGATGATAGAATATTCATGAAAATATACACAGTAACGTGGAGATCTGTTTCCTCTTCTTAAATTTAACAAAAATAATTTTTTTATCACTTTTTATTGTGTTGCATTTTTGGTTACACATGGTATACATAGATACAGTCCATGGGTTTACATGAACAACTTCTTACACATTGACCTATGTTTATAAAACATTAACAATGGCATTATATTTAACTAAGTTATAATATTTGGCAATCTCAGCTGGGACCGTTTCTTATGTGTTCTAGTGTCTTATTCTATGGTCAAAAATGATCTTTTTGATCAGTTTAATCAATTTATTGATAGGCATATGGCCACTATTTGTCTATACTATGAGGATATTAATGTCCTGGAAGTTAATCCAAATACCTGCTTCGTTCTGAAGCCACTGTTTTAGTTTGGTCCAAATCCTGATTCCCATTGGGCATTCACAAAATAGATGAAATATGTTTCTCTGTATTTTTTACAGTAACTACACAGGTCAGTATCTTTATATCCCATCTTACACAGAACATAGTTCACTGGCAATATGAAATGCAATACTTGGTATTGAAACCACTGAAGATTACAGAGGGCAACAAATTTAAATGAGGGGCGGGATAGCGCAGTGGTTAGCGCGTTCGGCTTCGGATCAGGAGGTCCGTGGTTCGAATCCCGCCAGGGGCTCGGCAACTTTGTCTGCAGTAGAGAACTGTTCTACACGCAGTCAGGTTTGGGTGCAATGCTACACTGAAATTCAGCGCAGTACCACCCATGGTTTGCTAGTTCCAGCCGATGCTCGCAGGTTTCACCGCAATGCATAGCCACAAAAGTGTTGCGGGCTTTCTCCCTGCAATAATACTAGCAGCCGCGATATAAGTGAAATAATCTTGAAAGCGGCATAAAACACCAACTCACCTCACCTCACCTCAAATTTAAATGGAATGGTATTGTACAGGCGCTCATCTTTATATCAGTAATATTAACGAAGAGTAATTCTTCCCACTTGCAAAACAGTCTTTGGAGTATTTGAGTACTGAATTCAATTTTATACGATCCGTGTAGTAATACTGTGTTCTTTTAAATGACTTAAGTAAGGGAAACATACTGGATGGAATAATTTGGGTTTTTAATCCTAATTATCTTATAAATGTTGCACAATTCGCAGTAGTGTCTTATGGCTTTAGTGATGCCAAGATAGACAAGATAGTTAACTTTAATGTTAAAGTGGCTAAAACTAATTTCATATGATAAGAGAGTATCGTATTCATCAAGTAGATCATTGACAAATGTAATACCTTTGTCAAACCAATGTTGGTAGAAAACACAGCTGTCATCAATTACAACATTTTCATTTAGCCAAAGTATTTGTGCGGCCGTAGAGTGAGACGATGCTTGATGTGTTTTGGTACATTTGGCCAATTTCATCCAAGGATGAATGAGATCAATGTTAAATATGTTTCTGAAAGATGACCCCGAGTTAGATATAATTCGTTGGCTATTAATATTGAATTTATTCAATGGATAAATAGATTGTGTGTTTATATCATTGACACCATTTAGAGTCTGATTTATAATTATGCTCTTCTAATAACCGAGAGCTTTTGCGACTCTATATAATTATGATCTCCTTTATTTTAGGGCATTTTTATTAACCCATCTTGTTTATCAAGAACTATCTGATATCTCTTCACTTAATCTGTTTTTTTTGCCCCATAGGAATTTAAAACATTGTGTTTAAACTTAATCTATTAGAGCCGTGGTAGAGCCGAGAAGTGTTGGTTTAATTGAGGCAAAATTAAGGATTTGATGACCGTATTTCTACCTAGTGGAGTATATGCTGAGCAGACCAAATTGATATTAACGTTTCACATTTCTTAAGTTTCGGAATATAGTTTATTTCTTCCATGTTATATAAATCAACACAAAATGATATGCCTAACAGTTTAATTATCCTGTGTCAAGTCTAACTAGTAATCTAAAAATAGTTTCATTCTAGATCTCTTTTTGGATCCAAACAAAATCATTTTGGTTTTATCAGTGTTTACCTTCAGGCCAGAGAATCGCGCGACACATGTTAAAACCGCGAGGATCGCATATAAACACTTTTCAGTTCCATCAAGAATACACGTTGTATCATCTGCATATCGGGATAACAGGTTGTGAATGTTATCAATTTGAATGACTTTTATATCTGGGTTATTTTTCATCATAATCGCTAGGATGTCAACGCAAATGAGAATTATATATGGTGAAAGAGGGTTTCCTTGTCTGCAACTTCTTAAAATTTTTAAAAACGACGTTCCATGCCCGTTAACAAGAACACTCAAAAGGTGTTTATCCATCTTATGATTGAGTCACCGAAACCGAAAAACTGCAAAGTTTTATTCATTAGTTTCCAATCAACGGAGTCAAAAGTCTTTTCAAAATCGACAAGTAGTAATAATCTTGGTATTTTAATTATGTTCATCTGTATATTGAATATGATCATATATTTGTCTTGTTATATCACAAATGTATCTTCCTGCCATAAATCTCTTTCGATCCTCGTTCATTATAAAGTCTATAGATAAAGATTCCTTTGGCAATCGTCATTGATGCAACTTTATAGAAAATTGATAAAAGGGAAATAGGTCTCCAATTTTTGATGAATTGTTTTGGTTTGTTGTCCTTCGGTATACAGGTAATAAGCCTTTTTTTGGGAGACGGACATTTCGCCATTTCTATATGCATAATTAATTGAAATAAATAAGTATTTTTGAGGTCTAACCAACAAAATTTTTAAAAATTCAGAAGTAAATCCATCTGGTCCAGGACTTTTGTCATTCTGTAGGCCTTTCACGGAGGTTAAAAGTTCATCCGTAGTAAATTCTCCTTCAACATTTTGACTCATGTCTTGTGGCAACTTTGGAATATTCAAATCGGATAAAAATTTCATTAAGGTTTATGTCTAATGTTTCTTTCCCGGTGTAGAGTTTTTGGTAAAATGATTTAACCTCGTATTTTGTTTCCTTATGTTCGTCTACCATTTCACCCTTATTAGTTTTTATTCTTGAAAATGAGTTGTTTAGACAATTTTGGGTTTTTAGATTAAGAACATATTTCGATGGTTTTTCTCAATGTTCCAACCAAAAACAAAAACAAAAAAAGCACCAAAAAAATCCTTCTGCGTCATGGAGTATCATAATATATTGTACATTCATCGAAAAGTAAGATTGCGACACTGTTCTTGACGCGCGAAAACTGCTTAAGAAATCAGGAATGTCGATTCAAACTGACCTACCGCCTATGCTAAATAAATGCAGAGCTATCAGAGACGCGGCCGCAATCCGTGAAAGGACACACTGTGGACACGCGGCATTCCAGTCGTTGACGTCAACATCATCCTGGAAACAAAGAACCCTTAAATACCCGGCTCAAGTTGGACCAAATATGTGCAACCTGTTAGACACTGAACGTTTGCTTATCTTTTAATATTCCTGAATAAAAACCCCAAAGCAATTTCAATATAAATAGATACGATCTTAAGATTTAGTTGCTATCCTCTATGTCATAACAGTTTTAGATCTTTCTCTATATCATACAACAAATGTATAATTTTATACTCTTAAAATAATAATCATGACATTTTGATTCATCATTTTCCAAGAAACCGTTGATAAAGAGATAAAATAACAGTATAGTCGTACGGTAAATCACAGCCTGCCACTTTCACGTGCATTCCGTTCTCTATATTGCGTATGTGAGCGTGTCTAACACGTTTTTGTTCCATTGGATATCACAGTGTTGACAACTTTCGTTGGATTTATAATCAGTGATATTCGAAAGGATCTTCGGACTTAATTTATGAGTACATATATGGCATTTGTTAAAAATGCGGTAGATTAATATATCTTATTTGCTTAGAGCAAGACTAATATTTAAGTTTTAATTAGAATTTGACTAAACTGCTACGTCAAACAAGGCCACAAAATACTGCAAATAAGTTGTAACCACCTAGTATAGCAAATTCCTTGCAAATGATGTACATGATTAGCTTCTATAATAAGGGTTTCACCTGTTTTGCTCTTGCAGGCTTAACTCATAGTTCAGGTGAACTGAAGCAAGACAGAAATCATAATTTAACCAGGTTATGTTAGCAAATATCTATAGGTTAGACAACTATTCATACCGACTGATTATAATAAGGGCGGAGCCCAGTCAGTGTTTATTTATTGTACATATCATCACAAGCCGAGAAGGTTTTTTTAATACATTTTTGTGATTGTTGCCTTCCTTATGGGTTTCATTGTACCACATTTTACATTCTTAGGTCATTTAAGAAGACTTATGATTGCCATGTGACAAAATGGCTGAAAACATACAAGTACAAAACGGCAGGGGCCTTAACGATAAATCCAAACGGAAGGAAATGTTTACTTTTTTGAAAAAGAAAAAAGCACAAATATAGTGTCTCCATGATGAAAATTTTACCAAACTGAAGAAAATATAAGAAAAGAATGGGGTAACTGCAAATGTTATTTCAGTTCATTTAGAAGCAATTTTAGAGGTGTTTCTGTCTTATGTAACAATAAATTGGATTTTCAATTAGAAAAAAGAACTCAAAGACGACAATGGAAATCTTTTAGTCATGGTCATATCAATTGGTGAATTTAAATTAGCAATCATAAATGTTTATGGTCCAAACCATGACAACCCCGAAATCTATGACGACGTGAAAGTTAAGATGTGAACCATATATTGTGACCGTTATATACTATGCGGGGAATGGCACCTTGTGCAGAATTTACAAGTTGATACTCAAAATTACAAACACACCAGCAACCCAAAAGCAGGAAAAATACTAGTAGATTTGCAAGATGAATAAGACATCGTAGACATATGGAGAAATCATAACCAAATGACTAAGAGGTACACATGGAGACAACAAAACCCCATTAAACAAGCACGACTCACTCGACTATTTTCTAATCTCTCATAACTTAGTACACGTTGTTACCAAATGCGAAATAGAACCGGGATTTAAATATTCATTGATAAATTTAACATTTAAGCCTAACGAAATAGAAAGAGGACGCGGACTTTCGAAATTCAATAACTCACTCTTAAGAGATCACACAATTTTACGTGACACTTTGGATTGAGGGTCAGGGTAACTTTAGGGGAATATATTTTAGAAAATGGTGTATCACTCGATCATGATATGTTCTATTAAGAACACCACAAACTAGCGACAGCATTAATAATTTCTCGTATTTTCTTTGAAAAAATATTATGCGATAGGGACCAAAACTTTTTTTATATGCACAGCGAGTGAGTTGAAACTTTTTTTATATGCACAGCGAGTGAGTTGATCAATATAAGTCCGGAGTCGTCGGAAAATATTTCATTAAATTTTAAGTTTATGTATGATGGCCAAATTGGTACCGAATGTTAAATAGTCTTTAGTACTGCGCATTAAAACGTTGTTCTGTGGTTTCCTTCTGCGATGTCTTTACAATCTTAAGAGTAGCACAAGGGAGATAGAACTTGCCATTAATGGTAACCTTGTTAATAATAACATAATTAATTTGATTGTCTTTTTATATACATCAACTATGAATATGCATGTAATGGTACCAAAGATAAGTTCAAAATACTCATAATTTACACAAACAGATAGACCTTTTATTTGTCCAGGTTTTTGCAGAAAGAAATAGAAAATGGAGAGTATAGTTATGTTGTTTTAGCTACGTTATCGATATGCTGATACCACTTTTGTAATAGGGCATGGTTGACTCTAACATATATAATCGTATGAAAGAAAGATACTAGAAATTGACACGTGTTGAGTTTTTTGCATACGAACCCTAATTGAAAACAAAGATTAGCTTTTTATCGTTTGCATTATAAATTGCTTGAAATTTTTGTTTAAAGAGGTTATTCTACGAATGCTTCGCGTTTATAATGTTAAAAGAGTTAACACGTTAAAATGACTGGTCCCTCTCATATTCAGGGGATGTAAGTCGCTTCGTGTCCGACACACATATTTGAATATGCAGATAGGGGTAAACAATTACAGAGATGGGGCTTAGCTCTTGTCCGAAGATCAAAACAACAGCTTACTGTACACTCGTTTTTGGGCAATAAGGTCCGTTTCCCCTACGAATTTCGAGGAAAACAGTTACCTATATCTTTTATTTTTATCAGGAAAGAGTAAAAAGTAATCGAGACCTTAAGTGTCTTTTCACGTGTCGTTTGTCATTGGTGCCCGGTTTTCGCGTACGGTATGATTTGATGTGCTTAAATCAAAAGGACAAATACATAATCCTTTGAGACTTCTATAATTTGTACGGCAAGAATTAATAGTCACTTTTGTTATTTTCTTCGAATTTTACAATTAGTCCCGGCGTAGTAGCAGGTACTCACGCGTTGACTGTTTTCTTGGTATGTATTAATAATGTCTATCACATGATCGAGGTAGCATGTTGACAAGATATTATGTTTTGCTTATTTGAGAGTGTGTATTTATGAATTAAATATTGGTACTCTCTAAATGCTAGACTAATTAACAGAATCAGTTTTCTATTTGTTAACATGATTTGAGAAATATGATTTGGTTTTATAGATTTATTTTCACTTTGTTTTAAGACATATTGTGTAATGTACTGACACTTAACAAATTTGGTGATGTATTTCAGTATAGTCTTGACAGTTAGACATAGGCTGATGGGCTACGGAGCCCATGGCATTATTTGAAAAATAAAAAGAGTAATTTCAATTATTAATTCATCATTATAAGATAAAATATACTGATCAAAATAATATTATCCGTATTATATGCTCTTGTTTAGTTTTAATGTTGTCTAATGTCACTTTTTAAGTCTTATGATAAGTTTTTTTAAGTCCTTTTTGTTAATGTTTCATTGAAATTATACATGTTTCAACTCATGTGTGTACGGCACACTTCACTGCTTCACTCCTATCAGCAGACTCTTAAGATAATTTAGAAGTAAAGAAGGGAAATATTCCAAGAATTTTCCCTTGGAAGGATCAAAGAGACCGACAGACCAAACAAAGATCAAGAAGGTTAGTAATCATAAAGCAAGATTTCAAAGATTTCAATGGTCTAAATGATGTGATCAGGTTTCTTGTGTGACTTTCATTGACTCAAAACAATGTTTTACAACCAACTTCTTGATTTCCGTAATAACACCATTTAACTTTCAGATATAATGTGTGTGTATACATTTTGTAAGACTGATTTAAAAAAGATTCCTGAACTTATGATATTAGGTGTAAAGCATTTTGTTTGCATTCAAATTTTCAATATCATTTCCTTTCTGGCATTTCATATGAGTTCAGCCACACCGATGTGTCTACACGAAGTTGCAGCTGCAAGGATGTATCCTTTATACCAGCTCCTATGCCTGACCATGATTATGCTTACCCACCTATCAGTACTGGTGACCAGCTCAAATCGCTAAAGGAATACACACAGAAATGAAGGGAACAAATTGAAACTGCATCCATAAAAAAAAGTTTGGAATTTACCAATTATACCACAGACACAGGGGAGTTCTACTGCCGAAACTTCACCGATCAAGAGTGACATTTTCAGAGACGAATGTATCCCATTAATTGATAATTTTTTCACGTTCTTATGCCGTGTCGGACAGTGCTTTTTTGAAGTAGAGTTAGCAGTTAGGTTTAATGTATCTGTTAGTTTAGTGAGTCGTA
Organism: Phorcus lineatus; assembly: GCA_921293015.1. Lineage (NCBI taxonomy): Eukaryota > Metazoa > Mollusca > Gastropoda > Trochida > Trochidae > Phorcus > Phorcus lineatus. The sequence goes on along the minus strand of OV121083.1, from coordinate 825,875 downwards.
TTTTGGTCACTTGTTCTAATTATTTGTATGTCATGCTGGGGATGCTTCCAATTTGGCAAGAGATGTCTGCTATCAACAAAGCTATGATAGAGTGTTTCAAGGGACCATATCCCAATACCAGAATACAGAGAGCAAGTGTAATCTCTCAGTTCAAAAACAAAATGAAATGTATTCTTATTACAAGTCTCATTCATCCATGAAAGGACTCATTGGAAGAGCACCTGATGGCATGATTAACTTTGTCAATTCTTTGTACACAGCTTCTGTCACTGATAAAGAGATATTTAAGTAGTGTGGATTTTTTTATTTCCTTTTTTTAATTTAATTTATTTTTATTCTATTTTTGATTTACTTAATGGCGATGGTGTGATAGCAGACAAAGGATTTATTTTACAAGACCTATTCCCACTCAAAGAGAATTGATAATTCCTCCATTTCTAAGAGAGAAGGGAATATTTTCTCGCATGGAAGTAAAGGAAACTCAAACAAATCCAAGAGTAAGGATTCAAATCGAGAGTGCCATTCGGAGATGCAAGGAATATCACATCTTTGACTCTGGCGTTCCTCTAACATTAGCAGGATCCGTAAATCAAGTTTGGAAATTTATTTTAGTTAATATACTAAGATATATAAGCAATGTGTATAAAGTGAAAAAACAACAAATGAATGTGCAATCCATTTAATGACATCATATAATTGTAATATAATTTTACCATTAAGCAATCGTTTCTATTGTTAATTTTAAATTACTCGTTCAATGAATGATTAATGAATGACGTAATAATTAATAAAGACTGCGATATTTTTACGAAAAGCTTGTGCAATCAATGAAATGTTACGTTTTAAAGAGTATGTCTCTCTCAATAGCGTTACATTGAGGCACGAATAATGTGACAATAAACAGAACAATATGATACGGTTTTCTGTATCTGATCTTGTTCGAATCCCACGTGGGGTTCGGCAACTATGTTTGCAATAGAGAACTGTATTGGATGCAATACGTCACTGAATTTCAGCACACCACCACCAATGGTTTGCTAGTTCCAGTCGATGCTCGCAGTTTTATTGCATTGTTTATAAACACAATACCGTTAAAGGTTATTTCCTTGGGATAATACTAGCAGCCGTGATGTAAGTGAAATTCTCTTGATCACCTCACCTCACTTGAGTCGGATCCGCTGCAGTGCGGTAGAGTGTTGGAGAGTATGGAGCAAACTGTTGCAGGTTCGAGTCCCGGCATCGCAAATGTAATATCTCTATATTAACTGATTTATATTTTTTTATAAGAATTAAGTTTAGAATATGTTGGCTGGTCAAAAATGTCATAGTAAACACATCCAGGGCATTAACAAGTTACATCAAAATGAAACCATGTGATAAGATATTGAAAAGGTTTACTGAAATGTAGTATTAAAATCGAGGTAGGTTGATAACATCTTGAAAAGCTTACTGAAGTATTGCATAATAGGTAGGTTGATAAAAATAAAAAATCTTTTGACAGGAGATTATAAACTTGATAAACACTTGATATTTTGATATTCGAAAGATCATCAGTACTTTCTGCACAATGGCAATAGTTGTTTTTGGTAAGAATTTATAAGACTTCCAGTCGTAATTTCTACAAATTTAACATAAATAACTATAAGTATGAATAAATAATAATATTGAAGAGGAATTGTTAATTTAAGATATATGTGGGAGTTCACCGGATTCCATTGGGGATGTTGATGTTCAAAACACGTGATTTAAATTGGCATCGATACATCAAAGCTTCATACGAGTGCAGGACCTCACTGTAGTGTTTCACTTTATCAAATATGATGCCAAAGGTTCACTCTCACTATTTAATGATCTGACAAGTATCAGTTCTCAGCATATGATAAACAATTAAGTATGAATGCCTTGACACATCATTTTACTAAAATGATTGTGTCATATATTTGAAAACCCCAATCGAAATCTGAATCGAGTATTCCAAATGTTTTATAATTGAATGCGTATGAAGGTTTGATCACCTCAAATACTATCGGAACTTCCCTGAACAGTGATAAATAGCACCTCAACCTCTCAAATTGTGGTCGTGAAAACCTTGGGTACATAGAAACAACACCCATTAGTATCGCTTGATGTCACTCGATGACAGATTATAAGGTGATATACACAATTTTGTCTCCATGTATCTAACATAAACCTACTCTACGAGAGGAAACAACGGTATTCCGATACAAATGTCCATCCTTCATCCTCTTGAAAATTCAAGTATCCAAAAATATGTTCATTAATTGCTTTGACTGCCTTGACTTTAAAGTAATGAAATAACCTTTGTCCAATTCTTCGGTTCACAGTTTGCCTAAGTATTTTTGGGGGTTTGAAATGACAGACTGAAGATGAACCTTTACATGAGTATGATTACCAACTGAGTTCACCACGTGATTGCCTTATTCATGTTGTAATTACTAGGTAGAGGGCGAGTTAACAATGGAATGGACGTAGTTCATTACATTATATGCAAACCTCGGTACAAAATAAAGGTTATTATTGTAAAATGATTTTTCGTTTTTGACAAAATACATTCAGTGGAAATAAAAAGAATGAAAACGTATCGCGTGAAACCTAATTTGCCTACTCCGTTTCAACATAAATGATCATGATAGGTACTATAGTAAGTATTTAAGTCAGTATATTTGTTGACTTGTGTATAGAAAAGCGACATTATACTTTCTATCCATTTTAGAGTTTAAACAGCACCGAATGTTGTTTGTTCTAGCACTTACAACGCTGTACATGACAAATACAATTGCCAGCATTTGATTTAGAGGAAATTATTCAGAAATTATAATACTTTAAAACTGTCTTTCTTTTTGTATACATAGCAAATGGAAAAAAATGTTATTTGGATATGGTTTTATCTCAATATTTTGTAGAGTTTGAACAAATAAAATCCGGTCTTAATGATAAGTCAATCTGATTATCTGACAAAAGCACATATTGATATATGGGTAAATAATCAATCTATGAAATGGTCATTATCTAATTAAGTTTATAGCAATGACAAGAGGGTTTTAAAACTAAATGCACTATTGTTATTCGTTTGATTTCCTTTTTACTATGCCCCATTACTCTGTATCTGCAAGAGTCTATGCGGATGAAACTAAGTCTTTTGCAAATGTGCATAGTTTGATGACTATCGTCGCTTTTTCCTCCAGAGTTACCACCCTGTTCTAACAACTACTACGGTCTGAACTGTGACAAACTGTGCAGTGCCCGGAAGTGTAAAGTGTCCTCTACCTCGTCATGTGACCGTCTGTCTGGAAGATGTCCTGATGGTTGTGAAGATGGCTGGAGGGAAGAGGACTGTACTAAAGGTGAGTCTAAATGAGAATAGATATTCATATGTAATATATTCAATGTGTAACCAGTGTTTTATTAGGCTGTGAAGTAAAAGTCAGTAAAAACGGTATTTAAACAAATCATTTGTAATTTGTAGTATTTGTATTTGTGGCGGCTTAACATTCTAGATTTTTACACGTCATACGTTAAAGTAACGTTAAGTTAAAGATACAAATTCATGTTAATTCCGTACAGAAAAACACTACTTATTACTGATATCGTAGGTACAAAAATCGAAAATATTCAATGTGTTGTTGTAACTTTGACAATTGCCTATGTATGATGTCACTCATATTCAATAAACACGCTTCATCTCCTGACACAGAATGTGATTCCGGATTCTACGGAGCTTCTTGTACGTTTATGTGCCGTGACCGACAGTGTTTGAGTGTTTCATCTACGTGTGATCACGTGACTGGTCGGTGTGATGGTGGATGTCAGCCTGGATACAAGGAAGTAGATTGTATATATCGTGAGTGTTTCATCACCAGATACTTTATTTACAAGCGTATCGACTTAAATTAGTTAACGACAGTGAGATAAAAAGTAAACAATATGTTAACAACAGGGTTTTTGGAAGTAAATATATAGAATAAACTAGATGTTGAAGGTGTAAGTCAATTGAAAGAGAAAATCAACTATAAAATATCGATATCCAGAACCATCAAACTAATGACGGAAATATCATATAATCCGAATCTTGGTCCTGTTGCACAAAACACTAAGGTAACCTTAAGTCACTTAGGTAGCCTTAGTGCAATGTTAAAGAATGGCACTACGGTTAACCTTAGTGTTATGTTGCTTTGATATATTAATTTCCATTGAGTTCACTACAAGAATATGAGTGCTGAGAAGACTAGGACTGATTTGAGGATCAAATTGAGAATAACAAATAAATCATTAATTAATTGATTTCATATCTATTGTCAAGTTTTTGTATACATCTCAGCCATAGGTAGTAGCTTTTTAAATTAGAACTTGCGAATGAAAACACCCCCCCTTCCACACACACACACGCAGACACATATTCGTAAACATGAATGCTTTTTCTGACATACTTTCATTCAAACTTCTATAGACCTTGTAAATAAAGTTAAAATTGAACGAAATATGATTAGTGTTATGAAAATGATAATGGTAAGATATCCTCTTGCGTGTCAGAACGCTATCACGAGTAATATCGAGGAGAAAGAGCTACGGTCAGACTTAGTATAGTATATCTGTGAAAGCAGTCTTTCTTGACTGAAATAAACACTAAAACACTTTTTTACCTACGAGGGCAATCAAACTGGGGTTCATATATTTCGTACGATGCCCTAGGGCAACCTATCCCGTTTTCATTGTGACCTCACGTCATAAACAATTCTTTGACGTCACAGTTCGCCTATGACGTCACGTTCCGAATGTTACGGCGGCGGTTAAATGACCTTTGTTTGGAGGTCGATTTTGGTAAATTCCTTTCATTTCGTGAATTTGGTAATAAACAGAATATTATATTCGTGCCCATGACATACGTTCACGACACTCGTGCCTAAATATCAGTATATCACTTATATTTAGGCACTCGTGTTGTTAACATAGTATGGCATGGACGCTCATATAATATTCTCTATATAATAACATCTGCTTCCACTCCACAGCATGTGACTACGGTTCCTATGGACCTGGCTGCAGCTTGGACTGCTCTGAAAGGAACTGTGTTGAACCATCAACTGAGTGTAATCACGTGACTGGTCAGTGTCAATATGGATGCAAGCCTGGTTACAAAGGAATAGACTGTGTTGATGGTTAGTGTTTCATGGTGTAGATTTTATAGTGAATAACTAGAAACCATTCCCATTAAATTATGTTTATTTCTTTATTTTGGTCGCTAGTGTATATGATTAGGTTTAACCCCTCGTTTAGAATTAGTAAATGTATGTCACATTGTAATTGTGTTTTCTTGGTTTGAATTCAATGGTAGGTAAACCTACTACATGTATCAACGAAATTTCCGTTGTATCAGTCAGTTTATCTTAAAGCACATATGATACACAGATAAAACGTTATTCGTAAAAAAAACTTTCATTCATCTAAAGTGGGCCCTATTTTTTCAATGAAAATATGCCTGTGACCTTATCTGCCTACACGGTACATTGGATTCAGTCTTATCACAAGTACTTGGTGCAGAATTGGTTATTGTTGTTATCCGTAATGAAATAGAAGTCCCTACTGTTAATAACTTGAACAAAACCCCGAGTGAAGCATCGATAGAAATTTGTTTTACTTTCAATATCACATATGATGAAATATTTCAGTTATAATTAAGTATTTAATGCATCGGAATTAAACTACATTCTTATCGATAGCTTCTAAGAATATTTTTTATTTTAAATCAGAATAAGATAATGTGTATGTAATTTTAATGTTTAATTTCAACATAATTAACCTGCCTGAGTGTATCTTCTGTACAGAATGTGAGTCTGGCACCTACGGAAACTGTAGTTTGTCCTGCACAGACAGGAACTGTTTGGTCCCGTCAGATGAGTGTAATCACGTGACTGGACAGTGTGAAGATGGATGTCAGGCAGGGTATCAGGGAATAGATTGTAGACACGGTAGGTATTGTGACAACGGTATTTCATATCTACAAACGTAATTATACATGTATCCTTGATGCTGGTCAGGTTAATTTAATGTTTATTGATTATTTAAAAAAGAGATTTTGTCATCCACAAATTTGTTTGTCAATAAATATTCAAAAGATAAAGATGATTTCTTGTTCACAATATGTTTTATATTCGAATGATATAAGTCTTCAGAGTTAATAATACCATCCAATTAGCAGTAACATATGTTACAAAAATTAATAATTCAGCAGCAATATTTACTTTATGAGGCAAAATAAAGCCTATCAAATATATCTGTCTCCTGTCCTCGTGTTAATATATCAAAGCATATAACACAAGTTGCCCACCTGAAAATGTACCTAGACTCCTTTAGGCGCCCTACGATTAGATAATGTGTATACACGATTGGCTTCTTAACATATATTGTCATATTTATCTACATACACATCTTACTGTATTGACATTCATTCCATTCATCATACGACATAACTGAAGTGAATTTAGCAAAATTAATCATGATCCATTGGCAAAGCACCGTCGTTATAAAATCTTCAGGGTAAACAATTAATATTCAATTTATAAAGAACGCTTTAAGTTATCAACACTCATCTTATTATTCCTTACAAAACTGATATAATAGCATTGGTAGAAAACTGAAAAAAATATTTTGAAAGGCAATTTTACAGGATTCAACATTGGAGGGAACGGCAAGGTTATAAACAGACCCGCAATGACATTATAAGATTGCGAAAAAAATTAGTGTATGGTTTAATCCAGAGCAGGATGATATTTTCCGAGAGTATAACTATACTAAACATATTTCGTTCCACATTAAACAGATGTAAAAGCATGTGTATTATGTTGGATCCGTGTTACATGAAAGTCACCCTCAATACGTTTTAACAGCTTGTAGAATTTGACTAGGTGTGACTGCACATACAGCACTCACTTGAAGTCACATTATCTATTTTTGTCACAGCGTGTGATGATGGCATCAACTATGGAGTCAACTGTATCAAGTCCTGCACTGACCGTCACTGTAATCAGTCATCATCTGAGTGTGACAATAGGACTGGACAGTGTACAGACGGGTGTCAGGTTGGGTGGACAGGAGTGGACTGTACAAGTCGTGAGTATGAGCATTTGGTTAATATATCTCTGTCTTTTCTAAATTTTCCTTGTTAAACAATTGGCATTTAAGGCTATTTTTGGGAGTTTTATACCCTATATTGATATACAATGAAATTCGTTACTCATGCAAGCTTAATAATGTTGTTTTCATCATACAATATTTCCCTTAAAGTTGTTTATTTATTGATTGATACATTAAACGCTTTTTATAATAAATGTTCGTACTCAAATAAGGATATGAAAATTTGGTTAAATTTATCATACCATACCGCTGAATATATGAGATGGTAGAAGCTTTATATGAAAACATTCGTAGATCAATGGCAGATCTCTTTCAGTTGGCATATTTACCTTAAACAATAAGTTGAATTAAGGAATAGCAATTTCATTTCAAGAGTTTTAGAGGACGCTTGATCACATGCTTAATAATACAGATTATGTTATATCTTTTACTATTCTGCAACCTCCTCTTCTGGAATTCGAAATTGAGAATAAGGTAACTTATTTAGTTATCTTTAAGGGTTTTGTAGCATGCGTTTTCAATTAATCCTCCTCAATATTCATTATTGTATTTTCATTTTCCCTACAGAGTGTCCCACTGATACATTTGGTTCTGACTGCACGTCCTGCACTACACGTCACTGTCAGGGAGAGTCGGACTGTCCTGCAGATGGAACTTGTTCTCAGGGATGTCAGGACGGCTGGACCGGAAACACCTGTTTGCAAGGTAATGAGAAAATAATATGTCGTTAATCATCCAGTATTTGTTTGTACGTGATACATAACCTTTTTGTGTAATATGTGCACACATACTAGTACATGAGGAATGGTGTAAATGATTACCGTAATATTTGAACAATTTAGGTAGATGTTAAAACTAACTGTAAATGTCTTTTTGTCTGCATCACCAGCAGTGGGTGAGTTACAAGCTGGAACAATATTCTATTGTACTGCCATCGGTCTGAGACTAATAGGATGTGATGTGAGCCAGGGCTTGGTAGTGCCAGATTTAACAGCTGGCTAATTGGCAGCATTTGTCTTAAAACTTTTACTATCTACAGTTTATCCACCAGGTATCTTTTGGAGCATGACATTCGATAGTTTTGCCCTTCTGTGAGTAAAATCAACTCAAATTCAAGATATGATATATTGGACATTGGCTACATAGTTAATTCAATCAAGACAGCTTTGTCCAATCAAAACAATCATAAATAGGTTATCATTTCTGAATACAGTATCCATAATCGCGTTGAAAAGACGGAAGCTAGGAAAGGAGACTCCTTCTCTGTGAATTATGTATTTCACTCAAAGTTTTTCTCCCCTTCAGTTTAGGGATGGAGTTTAAATGGACAGACGATTAATTGATAAGCACATTATCCAAAAAGTCAAAATGTCTGAATGAGCAGTGTAAGAGGACAGAAAGGTTTCAACAAAAACATACTATGTGACAGGACTGAGTTGCGTGGAGTGAGTCTTCTTATCCGATAGAAGAACTACAAGCATATTACTAAAAACATGTTAAAGTACAAATACTTTCTCTTAAAGACTAACATGCGTCAATTCCCGTTTTATATAACAAATGTATTTTAACAAATATTTTTGTATTCAGGTCATAGAGTTAGTTCTAAAAAGACAGATGTGTTTAATGCATGGTTGCATTAAATCTGCATGAACTACGATGTCGGAAATATTAAAATTTTGCTGAAAGCCAGAAGAACAAAAACAACAGCTTATGTATAATGCTTTTGCTACATTAAAAAACTCCTTCATCCTTCAAGTCATATTCTAGGTTAATTAAAAAGCTGCACACATCACAAGAGCCGTTTTCAACAATCCATATTTGATCATTTGGTTCACAGCTTGCCGTTGATTTTTTTGTATCCTCGAGCCGACTCTGACGGTCTTAACATTTCAATCGTTGGATACAGGTCTATTGTAAAGAATACTAAGTATTTCAGTTTGTTGATACAAATCGAAACTAAGTGCCTGTGTACCTTAGAATGGTCATTTTGAACCAAAAGGTCAGCTATAATGGCTTAAGGAATAATGTATGTAGAAGAGTTACTTTTTTATGAAGTTTCTGGGTTTTTTTTACTTTAATGGAATCATAACATAATAATAAAACCGTTCTGTTGTTCCTCAGTATGTCGCTTGTTCTTTGTTCATAGATGTGCTCCAATTAATGCTCAAGAAATGCATATTCACTTCCCTCTAAAGCTTACAATCATCACTCCACATAAACATTGTTACTTTGAATTGTATCATTTCTTGTCTACCTACAGAATGTTACCTAGGAACGTACGGACCCGGATGTAGCATGGCATGTGGTAACTGTAGCTTTGATGAAGTTTGTCATCACGTGACCGGAAACTGTCCAAGTGGCTGTAAAGCAGGCTGGAGGACTGAGCAGTGTACTGCAGGTAAAGTAACAAGAGCTCAAGTTTCTTTCATAAAATGTTTGATCTTATTAAATCAACCCTTGATTTGTAATGGAGGTAAAGTTATTAGAGCATTTTTTAAAGATTTTCATCACGGTAGGAACAGTTTCCTTCCTTAGAGTCCTTATATCTCACACCTTATTAAGACTTGCATCAAGATATAATTACTTTCTTTCTTAGAGTTTCATTTTTCTCATATCTCTTAAAGACTGGCATCCAAGTCGGATCAGTTTTCTTCCTTATAATCTCATATCTCTTTAAGACTGGCGTCTACATCGGATCAGTTTCCCATACATTTTAATATCTTTTATCTCAAATCATTTTAACACTTTGCATGTTTACGTGAATAATTTCAAAATGAGAATCTTTATTCACAGTTGATTTTAGATTATACATATAAAGTAAAATATGCTCAAACACAAAGTTATCGTATGTATTTGTAACATTGTTTTCGACCAAGTGAACAAAATCATGTCATGTGGCTTAAACATCTTCAACTAAAAAGCAATATCATTGAGGTGAGGTGAGTTGGTGTTTAACGCCGCTTTCAAGATTATTTCACTTATATCGCGGCCGCTAGTATTATTGCAGGGAGAAAGCCCGCAACACTATTGTGGCTATGTATTGCGGTGAAACCTGCGAGCATCGGCTGGAACTAGCGAACCATGGGTGGTACTGCGCTGAATTTCAGTGAAGCATTGCACCCAAACCTGACTGCGTGTAGAACAGTTCTCTACTGCAGACAAAGTTGCCGAGCCCCTGGCGGGATTCGAACCACGGACCTCCTGATCCGAAGCCGACGGCGCTAGCCACTGCGCTATCCCGCCCCCCAATATCATTGATCATGTTGTTATAATTCACGAACGATTGCCTTCTCCCCTCTTCTTAGTCTGCAGTGAGGATACCTACGGCCCTGGCTGTACAGAGAAGTGTGGTAAGTGTGACGGTGTCTGTGATAGTGTGGATGGGAGGTGTCCTGCTGGATGTCTGGACGGATACAATGGAACAAAGTGTGACGTGCCTCTGCAAGGTGAGATACACATGAGCAACACTCGTATATCCACAATGACACCTTGTGCTTACATTATTAGTGTATATATAGATTGAATGTGTTTACCGCATTTCTCGATTTACCTTTCCTTGATATGGGAACTTGCAGTAAGATCATTTTTGTCTGTTCTTCTAATAGAAGATTATAGATGACTACCTGATGAGGAATAAAAAAGATGAATGTTGTGTTCATTCATCAGCAGATCCCAGTGTAAAAGAGCCTGTCTATTTCGGTGTTGTGTCACTTGCCGGGGCTGTTGTTGGAACTTTCACCGCAGTTGTTCTGTTGGCTGTTGGTGTACATCTCTGTCTCATCAGACAGGGGCGGTGAGTCAATTTAGTCTGATGGTTGTGTTAGTTCAATCTATAGGGCGATTTGCGAATGACGATATGATATTGATCTGTTAGTGTTGATGTTTGTAAGTTTTATACAGTAAACGCAGTTGATGCATTCTCTTTTCATTAAGTGTTTTGGTTTTCTTTTAAACTAACTTCAATAAAGTTAACATTTCTCATGCGCATTTGTCTTCATTTACACTCTTCAAAATGTATAAAAAAATCCAAGATATCATTTACAGTGATACAATTATGTCTTGTAGAATTAAGTGGATCAAGACTTCCGAAGACAAGAAACCCGTACAACAGTCACTTGACTTCATCCAGATGAGCAGCATCTCTCCGCGACCAGCTGAAGCATCTGAGTTAGCGCGATCAAGCAACCATGTGTACAACAACGATTATGCGGTACTTGACGCCGGAACAAAGACAGACAATAAGGACTATGATGTCATAAAGCCACATTATTACCAAAATGTTTGAAAAGTATTTTCCCATCGCCACATAGTTTGGACTTTTTCCAACTTTAATATTTGATTCTTTTTGTGGCTAAGGCCCAAGATATCAGAATCTGAGAGTTCCCCACCTTATTCTTCATATCACAACTTATAATACAACAATGGACATAGTCTATTGTAAATGAATTGAAGCATTCAATACTAATGACTGTGTTGAATATTTTTAATGAAATATTTAAAGAAATGCAGAAACATGTCATTATCAACTGTATAAAAATAACTGTATAAACTTTCCTTCGCTCATCTCAGTTGTAAATGTGCATTACTCACTCCTAAGTAACAAAACTGTCGTTGTGTTGTTTTTTTTAAATCTACAGTCTTATTACAATGGACCACGTATCGAGGAATAGCAGTTTCAAAGTTTATCAAGATTCGAATTCGTCTGTCAAGGGCTTTTCTCATTACAAAGTACATGATCGATTTCAATCAAACTGGTAAATATATTATGTAGAACTACAGTTTTGATCTACAGTTTAGATTAGTACATCTTCATTATATGTGGTTATCCTCGACAGTATCAAGCTTTAATTTATGGCAATCCTTCTCTTATTAAACGTTCAGAAGACATACATCACATTCATTTTCATCTGAATTATATAAACTTGACATAAACTGAATACCAAAAGAAACTTTGCACATTTAAAAACAAAGTTGTTACAAATTAGTTGGACAGGTTAAAAAACAAATAGGTATGAACACATCGCCCAAACGCAATCTTCTTTGACCAATTTCTACCGGCAATATGCCCGTGTTTCTTTGAAAACGCGAAAATGTCAAAATCACGTGACGTCGTTACTGGGAGAAATGCACGTGGCACAGGAATATAAAAACTGCACAGTAGCAATCTCAAACAACCGTAATGCAAAAAGAACACTGAAAAATGCCACGACTTACAGAAGTACGGCGTCAGCGAGCACCGGGAATGCTTGACAGGGGGGCCACGCACGTTCACGTTGCAAGAACCTTTGGCTGTTCCCGCGTTACATTTGGAAATTTGGTACAGCGGTTCAGACAGACTGTACGGACATCGGACAGGCCCAGAACCGGACGACCACTGGTCACCACGCCACGGGAAGACCGTTATCTTCGAACGCTGCACCTGCGAAACCGCTTTCCGATGGTGACGTCATCAGCACGGAATGTTTTGGGTCGGCGGGTGAGCCCACAGACAGTGTCCAGAAGACTACGAACAGGAGGTATCCGGGCCTTCCGACCGTTCAGAGGACAGTTGTTGACTCCTGAAAATCGACGCAGACGACTACGATGGGCAAATACAGTGCGAAGGTGGCAACGTCGGCAGAGGCAACGCGTTGTGTTTTCCAACGAAAGTCGGTTCTGTTTGTTTCGAGTTGACGGCAGACAGCGTGTTTACCGTCGCAGAGTTGAAAGGACTGCTGCTTGCTGCGTTAGAGAAGTCGTTCCCTACGGTGGTGGTAGCGTTATGGTGTGGGGAGGCATTTGTGGGACTCAGAAGACGTCACTCATCGACACTAATGGGAATCTCAACGCGCAACGTTACAGAGATGAAATCCTTCGTCCAGTGGTAGTGCCCTACCTCCAACAACAGCCCCAGGGTGTTCTGTTCCAACACGACAACGCCAGGCCCCACACAGCTCGTATCGTACAGGACTTTTTGGCCGCCAACAACGTCAATGTCTTGCCGTGGCCAGCGTGTTCTCCAGACTTATCACCCATTGACCACCTCTGGAACCGCGTGAACAGGCAAGTTCAAGCCCGACAACACCAAGAGACAAGAATTGATTCAAGCTCTGCAAGAAGAATGGAACCACCTGCCACCTGATCCCATCCGACGTCTTCAGTACGACGTCGAATCATGAACTGTATTGCTGCACAGGGTGGTCACATTCGATATTAAATTTTAAAATGACATGTTTAGTGATTTTGAACACTCTCCTGATGTTAATGAACTGCACTGAAACTCTGAACAATGGGATTTTCGACCCCCATCACCTTTGTTTATATGGTGTAATTCCATTTACCGCACAGCGTTCATTTGAAGTTTTCCAATCCACTGTTGACATGTTGATGCATTAAATATACTCTACATCAAAGCGTTGTTATTTTCAGTTTTTTAATTACAGTCATGTCAATCTGATGCAAAGTGTTTTTTGGTATTCAGTTTAGATATTCAGTCATTAGATCAAAATAGAAATGTTAACTACATATTCAACATTTGAGCACATTGTATCAAATTATCTTATAGTCATCCGGAATGTTTGTTTTAGATGCACTTCGCTATTCCTCCATAAATAAATGCAACCAGGGGGCATATGTGTGTAGGAGAGTTGTTCATCGATTGGTTATGCTTATGCTGTCGGACAGATCAACGGACTGTATATAAGATTTTAAATCTGTTATTTAGCGGAGATAAACATTTTTGACAAAGGGTCTACGAAAAGAGGAAGATAAAATGTTTTTTTAATGAATTTGATGAGCCTAAATAGCTCAATTCCTGGTAATTTGTTTTACATGTGTATCATACTGTCCACAATCACCACCAAATACATATGTACCCATTATGTATGTAGCTATTATTTCAGTCTATTTACTCACATTCTCGCCAATAGTAGGAAAATGATTCCTTCGCAAAACCAACTTGACAGTTCCTAAGAAGGCGTTGTATAAGGGAAATTCAAAATTAGCGTTACCAACATTTGTTTCATGTTCTCTATCAAACCAATTCATTGGAAGATTGTTTCATAACAAAACTAGACGAGAAGTTTGATATAAAGTTCCCACTGATGTTGAAGAGATGACAAAGTAAAGAGAACCCAAACAGCCCTCGGTAGACGAGGTTTGTTTGGCTGTCAAAAAGACTTATTGAACTTGTTCAGAATATTAGTATTTTTTAAATGTTGTTGAAAATAGCATTCTTGTGCAAAAACTTAATAACGTAATCGAATGAACCAACGACACATATATTATTTAAGAAGAATATTGATATATAGCAATTGTGATACTTCTTTTGTGAATACGTTTTAAAACATTTGAATCCAATCGATTTGATCATTCTCTTAACAGTGTTGGTTTGTTTCGTCTCCTTCAAAACAAAAAATACTTAAACAATTTCAACAATTTCAAAATACAACATTTAATTATTTGCATATTCTCTAGCAATTATAAGAAATTTCTCTCATTTAGGCCTACCCATGACTCACACTTACATATATTTCCTTCCAAAAGTTTAGACTCACTTAATAGTTTAACATGGTAATAAGTCATCTACACAAAGTCATAGCAGTGAACAGAAATTAGACAGTTTCAACGTACATTTGATTGCAAACATCCACCCTTTCATAACACAACTTTTCTTTAACCTCGAGTTTGATGATCTTGATTTCTCACAAACCTGATAAATAACAATTGTAATGATTTTGTCCAAAATTCGTCGCTTCAACGCAGCACAAAGGATAGGGTGTACTAAGAATACATGTAATCCATAAAGCAACATGAAGCACGTGCACGTCACGCCTAAGGTAAAGGGTATACATTCAGGGGTTGGGCTCATAAAACATTCAGTCAAAGACACCATGGGTAGAGGTCGAAGTCTTCAACAAGAGCAGCGCCATCACGCCATATGGCTACTCCAAGGCGGCAGAACTCAAAGATTTGTTGCCAGATAGATTGGGGTATCTCAAAAAGCCATATCAAACCTATGGACACGTTTCCAACAAACGAATTTTGTTCGAGATGGAAAAAGTCACACGGCTTGTATCCAGGCTAGCGGGCGGTCATACACGCTATCAGTGACTTTGGATTGTGTCTATTTGTGGGGTACCATTGTTCGTCTGATTAGAAGTATTGTTTACTCAATAAATATGTGAGTTTTGGTTATTAAAATGTTGACTTGAAATGTTCTTCTCATTTCTTTATGGTTTATTAATTTGTGTTCGCGACATATATTGATTTGAGGTGTGATTCAAAAGATGTGTGTAAACGTTTGGAAGGACGTATATAACCGTTACACAAAGGTAATATTTTCCTAAATTGCAGATGTAACGGGAATACTCATTCTTTCTGTCTATCAGTATCAAACTTGTATATAGACTTTCGATAATAAGCATACCTTAAGATACAAAATATGTTTTTACATAAACCTTCATTGTCATAATGTTTGCTCTACATACTATACACTTTAGATCAATAGTCAAATGTTTGTAAATGTTTATATGTTTGTTTCAACTGTTAATATACTAGACAAAAAAGTTAGGGATCACCGATAAACGCTGGTAAAGTTGACAAAGGAAAAAAATCCAAATGTATTGAAATAACGAACATTGTAGTGTTATCTGTTTGGAAGTTGATGCACGTGATACAGGTCATGTCGTGGCACGAAAGAAGCATGGGGTATGCTTCTTTATTGAAAAAAGGTTTGTTACCAAGCGCATCATCACAGGTCTATTCGTTAACTCTTGTGAAAAACCAATATGACTCAAATACGTCACTTAACCACTGCTGAGGCGATTCGCGCAGTCGATATGCTCGAAATGGGTCATTCTCAGAGAAGGGTCGGTAGCATGATGGGTGTCTCCCAAAGCAACTTTTCCCGGTTGTGGACACGATACCAGACAACCAATAACGTTCATGAACTCCCAAGAAGTTCCGACGGTGCGACAGGATCGTTATCTCGGTGTTCTGACACGCCGGAATCGTTTCCAAGATGCTGTCAAACGGAATAGAGCTTTTCAACAAGCCACTGGTGTCAATATTACACGTCAAACTGTTCGTAACCGTCTTCACAGAATGGGTCTTCATGCACATCGTCGAGCTGTGCGGCCACATCTCCTTCCAAATCACAGAAGAGCCAGAGTCGAGTGGTGTCAAAATCACGTTCAATGGCAAAGACGTCACTGGCGTAATGTCTTATTTACGGACGAGTCACCATTTCGCCTCGGCCTCCATGATGACACGTCTTTGGCATCAACAGGGGGTACGTTATGCCAACTGCACAGTGATGGAACATGACAGGTTTGGAGGAGGTTCTTTGATGGTATGGGGCGGCATTTACCATGGTAGTCGTACAGACTTGGTTATTCTCAGGGGCACTTTGACTGGTCAGCGCTACAGGGACACTATCCTGCATCGAACTGTCAGCCCGTTTGCGAGGACCATGGGTCCAAATTTTGTTCTGATGGACGACAATGCTTGTCTCCACCATGCACGGATTGCCAAGGAGTATCTGCAAAACGAAACAATCGAAAGGATGCCATGGCCGACAGTGTCCCCGGACCTTAATCCTATGTGTGGAACCAACTGCAGGTTCGGGTGTCACATCTTGAAAGACTTCCACAGACTCTCAATGAACTTGAAAATTTGCTTATCCAGGTATGGTCTTATATTCCTCAAAACAATTTTCACACACTAATTAATGGCATGCAACGTCGATGCTTTATGAAAGTGACATGATTCCAGAGTTGCGCCCATTTTCTCACGATGTTCAGAGGTGACCAGCTTCGAGCACCATTGGTATTCCTTATCATGCTCTGACGACGTTTTTTAGTCAATTGTTTTTTTCGAAATGTTATATCTTAATTTTAAAGACAATACATTCAAGTAAATAAAATACCAAACAGAGTTTCGATGCGTCCTTTAATTAAAAAGATATAACGGTTCAAAGTGCGTAGAAATAGGCCACCTCGAAAGCCCAATTAAAAAAGTCCTGAACTCTTCTTCGGCGGATGTGACGTCATAGACAGTGTGTAAACAAAGTATTTATCAATGCAGATATGGGTCGCATTCGTCTACGTGTTCATTGCGTCTTCCTGCGTTGCTGCCAAATGTACTATTAAGAAATCAGGAGACATTCAACTGCATCGGTTTCCGAAGGATCCTGTCTAATTCGCGAATTGGACAAAGTTTGTTAGTCAGGGAAGAGCGAAGTGGAGTCCCACTGACAGGTTTGTCATCTGCTCCGATCATTTCACAGAGAACTGTTATGATCTTTTCAAAACGGACTTTGGATTTGCCCCACAAAAGAAAAAACTCGTAAAAAATGACGTACCAACAGTTAATAAACAGATGAAGATGATAACAGGCCCACTACCCGTCTCCCCAGCGAGATATGACAGTCAACCATATCTGAAGAGAAAAGATTCTTTGAGAAGAGGGAACGAAAGAGGGTAGGGAATTTGAAAGATAGGCTTATTCAAAGTTCTATTCAGGGGGAGGTCCTTGTGTATTACCTATTGGAAATGTGCCTGGTGCTCAGGTCATTAAGTGTATTGCTTAATTGCCATAATGTACTGGTGTGTGGCATTTCATGAAGACTGTTAGAGGTAATAACTCTATGACTATATTGTCTGGTGTGAAAAAGTAGTGTTGGGAAACTAAAAACTTGATTAGTACCACACTCTTTATCTCAAACACTGACCAATAAATCACACAAAACAACAATAATCTGTACCCTTACTATGCAAAATACATTAGTACGTATAACTCTTAAGTTTTTATGAAGGTTGCAAATCGCAAATCAAGAGGTACATTTACTAGACACCTCACAGATTTGATCTTCATCATCACTAATAACTGGTTAATAAGGCCAAATACAGCTGCTCGGAACCGTCGTATGCCAATGACGAGATCCGGAAGTTGCCGAGAGGCAGTCCATCAAAAGCGAGATCTCATTAATATGATCATGCAAAGCAGAACACGGATTTACGATATTGTTACGAAGTATTCTACATATATACAATGGTCAATCAACTACACAGGGGGATAGTCGATTGGTCTAGGTGTTCAAACAAA
The DNA here is from genome assembly GCA_921293015.1 of Phorcus lineatus. Lineage (NCBI taxonomy): Eukaryota > Metazoa > Mollusca > Gastropoda > Trochida > Trochidae > Phorcus > Phorcus lineatus. The sequence goes on along the minus strand of OV121083.1, from coordinate 807,638 downwards.
AAACAGTCACAATGGAAGGAAATTTATGTTCCTAAATTTTTTGTTTATGACTTAGATTTGGTGCTGAAAAAGACTGGAATCCACTAAAAAATATTTCCAAATGTCATACATAAGATGAAATGGAGCACTGAATATATGGACATGTTTTTCAGGATAAATTGAATGATTATCTATGGTAATATTAATAAAACTTTTTCACTGACAAATCATAATTGTGTTCTTTTTTTAATGTTTGAGCTGAAGTTATAAATAACTTTTATAATTGTCTATCCATATTTAGATATTTCCTTTTTATTTTTGTGAATATGCCAGTGCCTGAATATCAATATTGTTAACACTTCAAAAATAAATCATTTTAAAGTGTATTTGTGATATCTACCGGTAGACACAATATAAAAAAGGACAAAGACAACTGTCAAATCGGAGCACAAATTCTGTATAAGTGAATACTTCCAAATTATAACATACAAAAAACTATTTTAAACTGTTGTAATAAGTTTTATAAGCCTGTATAGCTTATTCCTTGGTGAATGGGTTTATGTTCTGCTACTCTTCACAGATACCGCTGAATCCATTCACCAGAAAAATATGTCCTCAAATTATATGAGAAGGCCAATGAAACTCGACTCGGGCTTTTATTTCCAGCTATTTACTCACACTTTCGTGAAGGATTGCTTTTAAATTCTAACCTAAAGCATTCCTTGTAACGAGATCTTAAAATCAGCGTTGGTATCTTTCTAATAAACTCGGCGAATAGTTTGAGGAAAATACTCTTGCCGACTTTTAAAACTTAACAAAGTATAGACTACACAAACATTAATCCCTGGCTAAAGGTTGGAATAGCTAAGGATCTGACCTATTGAAACTGTTATGGATTAGGGGTATCTTTAAATTGATGTTGAAAATTGGCTTCTTGTGCACTTATCACATTTACAAAAATAGAGCCATGGGCAAACATTCATCCCTGGGTAACGGAGGTTGGGATAGCTAAGGAAATTATTGAAATTGTTATGGCTTAGGGGTATCTTTGAATTGATGTTAAAAATGGGCTTCTTGTGCACTTATCACATTTACAAAAATGCCAACGCCTATTTAATATTCTTGAAAAATATTGATACATTTCAATTTTGATACTTCTCATGTAAATATGTTTTTTAACACTTGAATCAAATCGAAATGACAATTTTCTGAACAGTGGTGGTGTATTATGTCTCCCATCAAAAAGCCTCAATCATTTTAAGACACAATATTAAAATATAGCTGCAAGCGACGACAAACGGGATTCAGCGCATTAAAAGGACATTCAGGACAAACAAATGGTTGCTAGAAATCTTCCCTGAAAGTTCGATGAAAATTGGCTGATGCAAACAGTGATTATTGCAAAGAACTTGATGATGCGAAAAAACTATGACACTTATGACTTCGTCGTGGTTGACTTTTTTGTTTGAATTGTTATTACCTATTTTTTAAACCAAGCGATCAATGTTTTGATGGATTTGTAAAGGCTACATATAGGTCCAACATTCCTGAACAACTATTTCAGTTTTAAGTAAAGAGTTATCGCTCTTTGAACATGGTCACACGAGACAAGACGCCCGATTTTAAAGGGTTGCTGAGAAAAAGTATTCAGAAATTTGCAACTTTCGAAAAATCACTTTTCTCTCCAATACTTCAGCTACATTTTCAGCTTTTTGATGCAATTATCTTTAGAGGAGTCGTTTCTCTAAGGTGCATTGGTTCCCCGAATTACAAAAAGTAAAAAAACAACAATATGGCGGCGAAACAATGCAGGCTACGAATATGCCATAATTTACCTTTTTGCCTGTAATGTCTTATTCCATAGTTTGTAAAATAAAGCGAGTGTCTTAGTGCATTTTGGAAAAAAAACATGTCAAATTTTGAAAATTTTAGTTGCAACATTACAATGCCTTTAACGCTTAATCCGATTAAGACCAAAAGCTTATTATTATTATTGTTATTATTATCATTATTGTTGTTGTTGCTGAATCGTTTATTACTTGCATTCAGATTGACTCTCTATGTAAACTTGACAGAAATGTACAGTTAAAACAATAGGCATATAACTATATAGTAACAATAATGTGGCATCATATTTAATTTTTATTGATGTTTCTAATCTCCATAGATAAACGATGAAGTGAGTGATTATACAAATTAATGTAGTCTTTGTAATCAAACAAGAACGAATACTTTGTATGTTTTAAGAGGTTTTCTAACATCCGTGTATTAACATTTTAATTTTTCGTCAACAATCAAAATCAAACATATTCAGAAACCTGCCCAGAATTGAAATTCATACATTGGCTCTTGGAGACAGATAAAACAGAAGCTGAGAACAATTAACTAAATTCATTTTTGTCTGTTAATAAGCCATGGTGTACAATGTTTTGGCAAAGGGATTGGACCATCAAAGGTTTTATATTTGAACAGCAACAGAAAAGCACAACTACTTAACCTTGTCTTTCGTGACATGAAATAAAAACAGATACCTTGTACATCAAGATTTTTATGTTGTTAAAACTAGATTTATCATCTGTATAGGAAAATACAAAACAAAGTAATGTATTAACAAAATACGTTTTATCAGAAATAATCATCATGTGAATGAAAATATTCATTTTATTTCGACTGTAATTGAATTTTTTCTTTGTGTCAAAAAAGCCCTAACAAAAACTTTTGTGCCTCTTGTTACAACCTTCTAGCTGCCTCTGGCCCTATAGAAATATAAAATGTTGCCTTAACAATATTAGAGGCACAATCTGTAATGCCTTTTTGTGAGAATCGAGAACTCCTGTAGTTGAATGTCATACTTAATAAACACATAACATGTCATGTCGCGGCCTCACAGATCCTTCTCTGACTTCTCGGATACATTACCTATAGCTCAGACTTTGCGCATGCGCAGTCGTTTTCGTCCATCAACTGACTAACATTCTTGATGTTTAAAGGAAATCGGCCCTCGTCTGAACTATGAAATGCAATTATATTAGATGATCCAAACAACAATTTTAACTAGATTGGGAACATCTACCATTTGCTAATAATGCTAGACAACAAAGGAAATTTTATTATCTGGCTAAAATACATCTATAGAGTTACAGCCAACTGTTTACAGTCATTACTCGCCTGTCAGATACTGCAGTGTATGATTTATTAAACAATATCGAAAATGTGGAATATCATTGCAGTATGACCTAAAACTAGTTTCAAAATCTTTAATTGGTGTGAAATCGTAGCTTCAGCACGCCATGCAGATTGCTCAGGATAGGTGTAGGCAAGTTATCAATGATAGACTAACTACTAGCCTCAATATAATACGATCGTTTTCTTATAATTTTCGTGAGCAATCTCGTATCAAATTTCTAATTGCTTGTGAGGTATTAAAAATACTCATTCGTTTCATAAAAAAAGTTTGTTAAATATGGACCATTTACTTTACAATTGTTAATATATGAACATTTTCATTTACAACGGTTTAGATATTTTGAAATTTTGAGTGTTGAATGACGTCATATTCTTTATTGTCTGAGATTGTATTAGAATCCAAAACAGCATAGTCGTTGTTGTACACGTGCACAAGCTCAGAGACGTCAGGCCGTGTATCCACACTACTCAGTTGGGTACTGTCCTGTGGTGACACGTGTACTGGTTCCTTCTGTTCAGGACTCTGAACCCACTGCAGTCTGGGAAAACAGAAATTCATAACCACAAAAAGCTTTTCTTACATAAGTTCGAACATGCTATCCGGTCATTTGGATGATGTTACCTGTACTGGTAGATATAATGATGTTGTTAATAATGATGATGATGATGATGATGATGATGATGATGATGATGATGATGATGATGATGATGAATGTGATGATGAAGGGGTTACAAATTAGAGTGAATCTGATGATAGTGATGATGATAACGATGAAAATTTCAATGCATCAAATATCAAGGTACCTAATATAAATGTTTGTGGATTGAGAAAACGCCTTGAATACAAAGAGTTTATACACATGGTAAGAAATAGACACATAATAGGTCTACAAGAGAAAAAAAACTGATAACATAGATGAAATCTGCATTGATAGTTATACCCTGTACTTAAATCATGGGGAAACAATCTGCAAAGAAATCAGGAGGTATTGGCTTAAGCTTAGCAATAGGTATTGACTACAGAAAAGTTGTTGACTATGTTGATGAAGATACTAACTTTGTTTAACACTACCCAAGATGTCTACGTAGGTATTCTTTATATTCCCCCTGAAGGGTCCAAATATTTTAATGAAGATACATTCCAAACTGTTAAAAGTAGTATTTTAGACAAACTAACAATGAGTGACTTACAGGAGACATTAATGCAAAAACAGTCTAAATGATTACAAAGTATATGATGAGTACATCTCTGAAGAATTTGTTTTGAACAATAATGATGAAATCTTTTATGTTAATCCAGCAGTAGTTCTCAGGAAACAAGGTATATCCTATACAAGGGATTCAGAAGACAAAGGAAGGGTATATAAGTTTGGACACAAATTAATAGATATATGAAATAATTTGAATCTTATTATTGCTAATGGCAGGCTTGGCCATGATAACAGTATTAGAAAAGAAACCTGTATGGATAAAAGCTTGATTCATTATGCCATTGCTTCTCCTTTGTGCTTATCTTTGTTGATTTTGATGTGTTCGACTTCTCACCTCTAACCTCTGACGTCTACTGCCCTATTTCATTGCCACTGACCTGTACTACACAACCCAGTTTCAGATGAGTTCAGAGACTAAACCAAAACCATATCAACTAGATGAATGACTAAAATATCGACAAAACATATATACTGAACAAAAATATATACTTGAAAACAAAGCAAGAGCTTCGCGCACGGGTCAGTCTGATCAGTAAACAACCTCGCTAACAATATAGCGCACGTGCTAGTCAACGCCGCCCGAGTAACTTTTAGAGCCAGAACGTACTGATCCCATACATTCAACCGAGCTACTTCATCTTAAATTTTCATCAGGTAATATCCCAGAGACTTGGCCGATTGGAATTATTAAACCTATTCATAGAAATAAAGGCGACAAGCTTTATCCAAATTCATGTAGATTTATAACGTTATTTATTTGTATCAGTAAATGGTTTACGAATATACTTAATCGAATTACTACATTTTATGAAACAAATGACATTCACTCCAAAGCCCAAGCCGGTTTTAGAAAAACCTACACTACTTCAGAAAATGTATTTGTCATTCACATGTTAATTAACATATTAACTCTTAAAAAACGAAACTTTAACTGCGCTTTTGTTTAGAGAACTGGTCTATGGACAAAGTTACTCAGAGCTTGTATTCATGGTAGATTTGATAAATGTATTAAAATCATGTACAGCAATATAAACTCAGTCGTTGAAATCAATGACAAAATTCAAAATACTTTTCCTGCAAATCAGGTGTTCTTCAGGGGGAAGATTTATCACCCCTTTCATTTTCAATTTATTTGAATGATCTTGAGAACTATCTTTTCTAAAATTGATATAATGGTGTCAGTCTGGATTCGATTCATGATCAAGAAGCGCAGATATGGATAAGATTGCTTATTCTAATTTGTGCTGACGATCAAGTTCTATTCCCCGAGACCACAAAAGATCTACAGAAATCACTTGATTCGTTGTAAACTCCGATGATATCCGATGGGGACCCGGCATGTAAAACTAATTTGTCTTTTAATTATGGCGTTAATAATATTGAAATGGTTGATTGAAATATTTATCTTGGAATAAAACTTCATCGTAATAAAAGATGGTTACATGCATTAAGTCCATTGTTGAAAACGCAACAAATGATATGTATAATTTACTTAGAGATCGCGCTATATTGGCTTACCATCAGACTGTCTACTTTCAGCTTTCGATACAATAATTCTGCAAATTCTAACTCACGGTTCAGAAATTTAGGGACATAAAAAAATAATTTGATTGAAAATTGTCATTTAAATGTTTGAAAATGGCGACTAGACTCCGCAAATCAACACCGAAGTTTATGGTATACTCTCACATATCATATATGACTGTCTTTTGATCATATACCAACAGCACCTAAATCAAGTACCATGGTTATTCTGCATGCAGACTTTGTTTAATGATATCGGATTAAGTGAAGTATTTGTTAACCCTTCGCTGTACCCTACATCTTGGCTAGTCTCTAGAGCTGGACAAATTATTTCCGACCAGTTTTACCAAAAAATGGAGAGAAAACATTGAATGTAGTCCTCAGGGCCTTTAATATAAAAATCTAAAGAAAACTATACAATTTGAAAAATATCTATTTTTACAAAGGTCTATTTCATCCCTATTCTTAAATTTCGCACTTCAAACCATATCCTACCCATACAGACTGGCAGGTGGCAAGGTATTGTGAGGGAAGAACGCATATGTAAGCTATGGAACAAACATGTATTGGGAGATGAGTTTCCCTACATCTTCAGATGTAAAGCTCTTCACCCAATAAGAGCTCTGCATATCCCCTCAACCTATTATAAATATCTAAATGTTTATTCCCTTTGTAAAATGTCGAGCCCTAAATGTACAACAGAACTAAAAGGTATTTCTAAATTCATTAGATTACTATCTTGCAATTGATGCTAAGAAATAGTGCTTAAGACGCATGTATATTGTTTGATATATAAATATTGTACTGTTATTTTGCTCATGTATCACCGTTTGTGTTTTTTTGAGTGAATAAAGATTGATTGATTGATTATAGTGCAAAATAAGTTTTTATTTCCGAGGATTAGAAATATATAGTACAAGTTAGAAAGGTCGAAGTAAAGATGGTGAAAAACATCAATTTGCTCACCGCCCCTGCCTAATGAGACAGACAATTATTCCAACACCAAGCAACGCAATAAGGACGCTACTGCCAATAGCTGCACCGACAAGTGATGCAACGCACGTACAGACTTGGTCCATGTGCGAAGTGTCTGAGGGGAATGATGGAAATGATAGCTTGTAAAACGCTATGAAATATACATGCAATTGATAAAAATGACCATACGTTATTTTGAACTTCAATTCCTTACCAATAGGGCAGCCAACTCCAAGAAAACAGTAGTCATAGTAAACTTCTCACCTTGACCATAGTCACAGTAGAATTGTCATCACGTCACGTTTTGTTACCACAAAACATAAAGAATCAATCTAGGACGTACCTTCAACAGTCAGAATCATGGAACTCTCTGTGGGAAAGAGAGTCTGGTTTCCATTGTAGATGAAGATACACTTGTACGTGCCAGTATCATCACACAGGATGTTGTTGAGACGCATCGTGGCTGATCCCTCCAACAATATCAGGTCTGCACGGTCTACAAGATTGGCGTCTGCATAAGATGATGTCCCGGCTGGTATGTTGAATGATGCAATATTACTAAAGGATCCTTCTGTTACTTTTCTCCTCTGAATGGTCATCATGTCTGCACTCTCATCTGTGTCCAGTGTGTACCTGCATCTGATGCTGACGTTATGACCATCTCCTATCCTTCCTGGTTTATCATCCCCAGCTGATACTGTCGCACTTTCAACTCTAAACATAACTGAAATATCAAGTTTACGAGCATTTATCTAATTTTAGATGGAACCAACTAACCGAAACTTCAAACATAAGGCATATTTAAAGGAATATTTAAAATCAAACAATAAGTAATGAGTAATCAAGTTTGTCATCACGGCTAAAATAACCATAATTATATGATTTCTGTCGTAGTAGTGCATTCATCACTTCTTCGCTTACCATCTTGCTTTGCCCGGTAGAGCATATCGACTGTTTATGTTTATCATCAAACGAAAAGTAGAATAAAATTAGCGTTCTGATGGGTTCCTCATGTACATTTTGGAGTAATTATTTCGCTGACAACTACCTCTGAATATTAACGACCGAGTTATATTACTGAGCGCACGTACACAAACTGCACTCGGTGAATTGACTATTTAAATAGACTTGCAGACAATGGCAACCTGTTTCATCAAATTCATATGTTGCCCGGGTATCATTCAATAAGTTGTATTTGAATCGATTTGTTTCGACGTAAGATATAAAGATGAATTAGATGACAAACAACATGAAGCAGTGACATGTGAACTATGATCACCATATCTGACGTACAAGAGAGTCAAAGGGAAGTAAAAATAAACCATGTAGCATTTTTGCTGTATTATGATGTGTAAAACTTTGAATGTGAATTAGAAGAAAAGCTGTGAACAATATTTACAATACACACGTGCTTGAGAATTTAAAGCTTCATAGTTGTATCTTTACATCAGGAATAGAATGACCTTTTACCAACAAATTTACATAGTCCACTCCTCGTGTAATGTCCCTTCAATGTAATGCAAGTTCTGAGGAGGAGGATCCCTGCGTTGTACCAGTTGGCCCGAAATGTCCCAAACATCCTACAGCCGGTGGTCATCCCAGTCATACAAAATAATCCCACCACACTTTTCCAACAGAACCACACTCGACCTCATGTTGCAAGACAGACGTTCCAGCTCCTAAACGTCAACAACGTTCACGTATTGACTTCGCCTGTCACATTGCCGAAGAAGAATCCCTTTGAGAACCTCATGGATAACCTTGATCAAGGGATCTGGTTACGAAAGCAGTAACAACATACACTTCAACAACTTATTGCTGCATTGATGTACGAATGGAGACAAATACCACCTGCTTTTATCAGACGGATGACGTTGTCTGTCACGAGAAGAGTTCACGCATGTATGAACGCCAACAGCAGGCACACCAGACACTAATTAAAGACAGTATGTCAATAGACTGGCAGTGCGAAGTTGGTTACTTATTCCTTATTCGATAATTGTATTTTCCATTTACTTTTTCGAAACAAAACTGGAGGTACCAAGGAATATTTCTAACACTAACACAACGTATATTGCAGGCCAAGGGAGGTGTAAAAAGGCACTGTTCTGACTCACAGCTCGTGAACAATTCAATCTAGCTTATCATCCATGAATACAGGTCTCTTTGCAAGTGCATGGTTGTCGAAATCGGGCACAAGGACAGGTTTGAGGACTTCCCGAATGTAGGGATCTCCTGTAAAATTACCTCGTGTGGTCTGAAGATTGAATTTGCAGTCAAACGAGTTGCATTCCCATACATCACAGATCCCCCGCCATCAGTTACTGTTTGCATGAGGCTTCGTGGTTCATACGCCAATCCTGAACGCCTCCAAACCCTGATCCTGCCATCCACAGAGTGTAGAAGGAACCTGCTTTCGTCTAACCAGTGAACCTTTTTCAATGGTCTGAAATTCGAACCCCAGTCTTTCTCTACACCATGCAGGACGCAACTGCTTGTGGTTGTTTTCGAGTATTGGTCACTTCATTACCCTTTCGGACTTCATTCCAATTTAGTCGATTTTTGACAGTTTTATGACTGAATGTGTGAAAGCCATTGGCATGTTTGGGTTGTTCTGAAAAAGGGGGTTAGCAATGATCCATCTCTCACATTGATGATATGTGATTCTTATTCGTTCACGTTTTCTGGCTAAACGACTTTTGGTATGACGTCCAGTTCTCCTTTGAATTTCCTTGAAAAAACACCCGTTCCAAGAAGACCAATAATCTGCCACGTGACAGCCTCTGATATTTTAGCACCAGGCAATCTGGGTAACAATGGCTTAAACGGCGTTTATCAACGTGTTTATAACCGAAATTGATCACAAACCCATACTGCAAAAATTCTGAAATCTTGGAAAGCGAATTTCAAGTGCAGCTCATCACGTTTGGATGAAGATTATCCCCACAAACATTAAAAATACAAAACCTACTACATAGCAGATTCATGGGTACAAACAACATGAAGGGGTGTTTTGAATGTACCGAAATAACTTAACGTTTACTAAGGGAAGGGGGGAGGGGGGTGCAACACTAATTTACTATGTATATATATAAATGGGGAAATGAAACAACACAATGTATCCCAAAAAGATAAGATTAATATTAGTAAGTGTTCTGTTTTTAATAATTGCTTCTAACGATTTAAGCACTCTTTCTCTTTGAATAATATACAAAGGACATTAAAAAAGAAACATTTTGTCAATTGCGGTAACACAGACAACATGCATCATTGCAACTTTTATTCTAAATAAATCACAATTACATGCATTTGTCATACATTTGTATCGTGTGTATAGTACTATCAATATTTCATACGAAAGGTTTACAGGTGCATATTAGGTTAGGTTTGAATGATGCAAGAGAGTCAAAACCTAGTTGAGTGTCAGCTATACGTTTTACCCAGAGATGGGATGAAACGACATTTATTAGGTGATTTAAGTGATGCAAGAAACATGCCTTCACACCACGCTGTATAATCTTGGTTATGAATGCAATATGCAAAGAACTGTTGAGCAGTATGACTGCAGTCGACACGAGACCTAATGACCATGCTGGTGGCGTTATGTCACCATGATAGATATATGTGTTGTCAAAGGAAATCGTATCTACTATCGGGTATGAAAAGAGTATGATTGCTCACCTGTTACTGTATGTAGAAGGACGAGCTGTGTAAGTACAACCCACACTGTCTCCATGTTGTAACTTCACATCAACCAGGAAGTAAAATACCAGGTTGTAAGAGAAGTTATCAGTAGCTGATAGTAATCAGAAACGCAAAGACCACTTATCGCTTTCATGCTACTCGTCATGATAGATAGATTGTCTTCATTTCCTCCGAACTTTAAGATAAATCAAGAATAAATATATGCAATACATTATTCAGTAAACGAATATGAAAGGTGCATGCTGTGAAACATACATATTATAAACAGATTTAATAAATATGAATATGATAAACTAGAACCATATATTGAGAAACTGTTTCCATTCACGAAGCGCTATACCTGTTATTTTCCTAAATTTGATCATCATCTGAAACTGCAGGACCTAATCTCTGGAACAATCTTCCATATGACATCAGAACAAGTCAAGATCTAAGTACCTTCAAATCTGATTTAAAAACTTGTCTCTTCTCTGACGCATTTGAACATTTCCTGTCAGCAACATAATAGAGCTCAAGCACCTTTGATCATATTATGGATATTGGCGCTATACAAGTATTTGGATGATGATGATGATCATATTTGTATCAGGATTTTTACCATTCGGTATCCCACCAAGTATAAAACGTATTAGTACATCATCAGCATTATTTCAAATACTAACAAAGGTTTCCGCATCTAGCTATCTCTTTCTAAATACAAGATTACGTGTTTAACAATGTTATAAGCATGCATGCCGCACAGGCATTCTTAGGATTGTATAGCAAAAGTGCCTACCCGAATAATGGTTATCGTAAAAGCAGTCAGAATCATAGACACTGATAACCAAAGTCCGCTCTCTTGAAGGCAAATATATAAAAAATTGAGATTGTGTTGTTACAATTAAATGGTTTGATGTGCATATTGTTTTGATAAGGAGTTTACGGTTGGAAGTAGTTTATACAAGAAATACAGGTTGATGTTATTACATTATCATAACAGAGGTTGTCTAGGAATTAATGACGGAGCTACCTCTGTAGGGAGGGAATGATGACGAAATGGATAGTAAAGTACTTTGTCACAGTAATATGAAAAAAAAATGTTAGTGGAAAATAATAAATATAAAATGATTTATTTAATTTTCAATCTGAACTTGTTCTAGTGATTTTATCAATATATTTCATACTTAGATATTGCAATTTATAATTTAATTTGTGAACGTTGGACTGATGTCTCAAACTATTATAGATGACATCTAGGTTTAAAAGCGGGTGGTCCATCATTTTCTATCATTAATTATGAGCCACCAGCATGCTGTTTGGTAAAGGTTGGTCCATGGCTCAAACTACTTTAGGGAAATATTAAGTGGTCCCACATTTTCGAAAGCATAAAAAGGTATGCCTAAAGTTCAAGGCAAAAACCATACGTAAACAGGCATTCATGAAACAGTTTAATCCACATAATTTGGGTTACAAGCGCCTCATTAGGCAAGGCGCGCGTGGTCCAAGATACGGGAATTTATAACCTAGCAATGTATTAGGGGAACGAGACCCGAGCTTCTTCGCTTTCTTTCGGACTAATCATCTTTAATATAGTCTTGTCAACGCATTAATGTTTTAAGCAGTAGCTTACCTGGGTGATACTGCAGGCAGAAGTGATATTGCCTGAGGCAGTGAAGTTAATTATGAAAATAATGACCAGCGGGGATTATTTTGTTTTGACATGGGACTTGTAACCTGTGACCTGTGGCGCGGTGTGGTGATACACGCATCCCTGCCCGTGCGACCCCCAGTCTCAGTCGATGAAGCACGAGCCGCGACGAAGCATGAGCCGCGAGGGAAGCACGAAGGCTGCAGCATGGCGACTAAGCGATACGATAAGCCCTCGATACATGGCTGAGAGAGAGAGGGTTTACCGAAAGTTCCATAAATAAGCTTATTAAAGAAGAATTTACTGATCCCGAAGATTTAGCCGAATTAAATAAAAGTGACATTGAAAGCCTTAATTTAAAACTGCCTCAAGGTAAGCTGCTCGAGAAGACAATATTGACCCTGCGCGGACCGAAGTTTACACCCGACCAGCAGCGTAACGACAAGACACCGGTCACAACCGTGAGCTGCCAAACAACGCAGAGCTCAACACTCTTCTTGACGCTATCGGCTCCTCTTCCATGACTGACATGCTACAAACCAACACCGAAGACAAGGACACAGGCAAGCAACTACGTGCAGGTGACAATACTAAGCCTCTGTATATCTATGACTTTGTAACCAAACCAAAATGTGAAGTAGAAGATAATGAAGACCTTTTAGATTTAGCAGACTCCTGGAGGAAGTTATCAATTCGTTCTGCTAGGACAAAATTAAAGCCAGAGGAAGTCTCAGTTGCGCAGTGGTTATCTGCAAATTCTAGAATATTAAGTCAATTAATTAAAGATAAAAACCTGAGCCAATCAGAAATCTTCTTGAACTATACATCTTACATCGGTGATTATTTCCAGCAACACACAACCCCCTCAGTTAAGCTCTTTGACCACACGCACCGGCGGAGTTAAGTATTGATAAGGCTGTGGCTCTTCTGCCCAGAGACAAAAATCGATCTCAAACATGCATATTGTAGCGTTCCTGTACATCCGGACTGTTATAACGCTCTTGGTCTAAAGTGGCAGTTTCAAGGTGACAAAGTGGCATCATACATTGTAGACACAAGATTGCCTTTCGGCGCAGCAAAGAGCCTAGAGATATTCCAAAGGCTTAGTTCTAGCATAACTCGTATGTTAAATCGTACTTCGCCGTAATTCCTGTGCCAGCTAGCGGAAAAACACTTCTCCGATACTGTGCCTTCCTGGCGTGGTCACTGAGCGCAAGTAGCATACCTGGCTACCTCAACATGGTAAGACTGCTGCACCTTGAAGCGATATTCGACAACCCACTAACGGACTGGACGCTTGGACTAGCTCGCAACGGAATTCTCAGGCTTAAAGGAAAACCACCAGTTCAAAAACTTCCTATAACGCCTGTGATTTTAGGACAAATGTATCGGAAACTTGATATGAATCGCAACTTCAATATAGCATTTTGGGCGGCATGTCTTACAGCATTCTTTACTTTCTTTAGGAAATCAACATTGTTAACTGAAAGGCTATATGATAAAAACAGTGTTAAGCAGTTGTGTATCGGTGATGTTGTGTGGCATAATAGTTATGTGGAGCTGATAATCAGGCACACTTGCACCATTCAGTTCGACCAGAGAATCTTGAAAGTGCCGTTATATGCCTTGCCAGGGTTACCACTGTGTCCAGTGTCCGCACTCAAGCGACAGAGTGAGCTCCAACAGGGTCTGTCACCATCATCTATTCACCTTCTGTGAGGCAGAGAGAGTTAATTGTCTCACATACTCTACTTTTGTTAAAGCACTTAAGAGTATTTTGTGCACCAGTGGATATCGCCCAACAGACTATAGTGGGTATTCTTTCAGGCGAGGGGGTTGTTCTCTCGCTTTTGCTCTAGGTGTATCACCGTTAATCATTAACCTACACGGTGACTAAATCAAACGCTCTCGAGAGATATGTGACTATTAAAAGTGAAATGCATCAGAATTTTGCTAAAGCCATGGTTCTAGCTGCATCGCAAAGAGTGTTGGGGGATTTGAAGGAATTTTAAATGTGTGTAACTTTTGTCAGCAATAAACTGACCTTTCCTCCAACATCTTGTTGTCTGTTAATATGCATGGCCTATAGGTAATATGAAAATAATGACAAGCGGGGATTATTTTGTTTTAACATGGGATTTGTAACATGTGACCTGTGGCTCGGCGTAGTGATACACGTATCCCTGCCCGTGCGACCCCCAGTCTCATTCGACGAAGCACAAGCCGCAACCACCCTCCCACCCAGCTTTTAACTTGTGATAGTTTTGTTTATTTTGAAAACTATTTTAAATTTCATTGACCATTATAGGAGGAATTTTAAATGTGTGTAACTTTTGTCAGCAATAAACTGACCTTTCACTCTGTTGGCTGTTAATATGCATGGCCTACAGTTAAATATATACATACATAACTACACACGGATATATATATATGTATGTATATATATATATATATATATATATATATATATATATATATATATATATATATAATATATATATACACTTACTGTTTCCAAATGATAACTTCAAATAATAATTTACGTAAATCATTTTCTCTCCTATCAACAAGGGTTTCTTGGAATACCGTTGAATTGAATAATAAGAATATGTTTGCTACATGTGCAGTTGTCCTCAGTCCTACATTTATAGATGTTGGAAGCCAATTCTTTTGTATTCGTTTGTAGTCAGTTTCTAACTTCCATAAAACCTTTGATTGGTCTGGTAACCTTGTCATAAACGGAGAAAACTTTTCCGGGTTTTTCTCAAATGACATTTGCTTTAAAATTTGAAGAAGATGACATTATTCAATTGGTTCGACTATTTTTTTCATATCTAATCTTGGATATAAGTTGAACCATTATATTCACGTGATATGCCTCTTCCTTTTTGAATACGAAGGATTTTCACTTGTGCAAAAAATTGCATGTCTAGATCTAAAGCAATAGATGATGAACGTGTTAGTACTAGTTTGGAGACATATTAAGATATATGCATTTGATCATTTGCATTAACCTCTTTTAACCGTTTTCTTCGCATTGTATTGGTCAATACTTTTAGAATTATACATCGATTAACAATATGTTTTTGTATGAATTTATCGCACGTGATAAAACTAAATATTATAATTTACCCAATGTTGTTGACAGAATGTGAGAAAAATATGTAAGTTCAAAGGCTTGTCATAAACAAGGCAAACTTAAGAACACAGACGTTTAACCTAAAGAAACAGACACAGAAAGTAGCACTAGTTATCGTATGAGAATGTGGTTTAAACATATTTTATTTCTTCAAAACTGAAACGGGATTGGCAAACAAGCAAATGCATGCTTATATAAAAGCCGCTCCCTAACAAATATACAATTACAAAAAGGTGACGTACATATGGACGAATAGTACACATACAATAAACAGAACGCTATAGAAGCATTATTATTGTTGGACACTTTATATAAAACAATAAATGTTTACTAACTTATTTTATACCGCTGATATAATACTGTTATATGTTTCAGCAAGGCAAGGCACATAGAAAGACGTTAGTTGAATTTCGAAAATCTCTTTGATAGAGTGATGAATTATCAACAGATTTCAATAGTTCAAGGTTATCCTCTTGTGATGAGCCCGGGTGACCAAATAAAATTGAGAATGTAAATTATACTACTCACAACTTTATTGGGATCAAATGGTTAGAATGCGGCTAATTTACAGTAATTGGTGTAAAACAAAATATGTGATTAAGAAACGAATTTATAAATAGATTGTTGAAAGTTGGTTTACAAGACAAAAGGGCATATCAACGCGCAAAAAACAATGTGAATGTGAAAACAGACAGTGTCTTTTTCGTTTTCTCTCTCCACACAGCTTATGGCAATAGCGAGTATGGTATACATTGTTAACTGGAACCCGTATGCTACCCGGGAATTCTTTATTCCATTTTTAACGACTTGAACTTCAGAGAGTTTGAAATCTTTTCGTTTCGGCCTTGACGTTGTGAATATGCAGATTATTGTGCCCGCGACCAATTAAGATCTCATCCCTGGACCTCTCACTGCATCATGTCTCTCTGAAGGTTTGTTGTAATTACGGCTTATTCTTCCTACGACCATAATGGATTAGCCACCATTAAAGGTCTTGTTTGCCAATGTATTTGATTTAATCGCTCACCTTGTCTACGTAACTCTTCAGTTTTCTGAGAGAATAATCATTGTCTGATCCGAGTTCAAGTCACAGGTGTGTCTTACGCGTCCAAGTCAAACAATCTGTTACTTTCAAACGCTGACAATGAATTGTGATAAATGTAACAGATACTCGGTTATAGATATGAACTCAAAATTTCGAATTATCATTATTACTCCTTGATATTTTTTAAATAAATAAAGGAAGTCACAGTCTGTTCTGAAGTAGATCCACACTGTAGCATTCTGTACTCTCTACAAATCGATCTTCCACCAGGCAAAAGGCTGATTTACAGCTGTAAAAATAATACTTTTGGATTTATAGGTAACAGGCAAAGTATTACCGTCTACAGCTGTATCAGCACTGAAACCATCAGATAGAGAGCTGGCAGCAACAAGCTTTCCTTTGGCGATGTTTACAAAGGAACCTGGAAATATTGTAAAATCAACAAATATAGATGGAACTCAGTGTGATTTTATGATGAAATGTAAGCACGATACTGCTATTATTTTGAAAAAAAGTTCAGCTTTAGGAAACGATTTTAGTTTGAATGGTTTTTGTCATAGATTAAACATAATGGCATGGTGCTAATTTGTTTTGTTTTCATTTTGGGCTGAAGCATAGGAACATGGATTTTGTTTGACAATGTCGATGCGTCGTCTTGTCGAGGCATGCATAAACACCTTTGGATAGGGAAATAAACATAGATAGCAAAAAACATCAATCCTTCCTTGAAGTGTCAACTTTGACAATGAACCCCTGCAACGTGTATGGCGCCATTGCGCTTCGCACATGCAGCTCAGTGGTTCTGTAGGGGCTTCATCCGTGAACATACTCTCATAGAATGTTAAGTGTCCATGACTACTTATGTCACAACCTGCATAGGTCTTTGCATTTAAATATCCACTACTTTTCAAACAGTATCAATGTTGAATTAAAAGTATAACGATGTTACATTTAAAGCATCTTTATATACCAGTTTGATATCATATCGTGTTTGTTCACTGGCATATATACGGTTTGAAGGATTCTATTTACACTGATATAAATGCCAAAAGTTATAAAATCTATTTCGTATAAATTCAAACTTTGAAATGAAATGAAACTTTCAATAAAATTCGAAAGCAAATTACATCAAAACATTATTTTGTCTTCTATGTAACAGACCGTAAGCTTCGCCCACATAAGTGCTGCATTACTCATGTGAGATTCCTAACAAAAAGAAGATAGTGAAAAGATAATCAAAGTATCTAATTCATGTTTTCAATGAACTGTTATATTCAAGCAGACTCAATTATGAATAGTTAGTCTTATTCAAGGACTTTCGAAAATGTACATGTAAAATGATTCATAGATAAAATAATCGGTCACATGAGCATGCTACAACCAATCAGAAGGAACCTTTTCTTGTAATGTTCAAAACACGGCAGTTTCAAGTTTATTTAAACATGTGACGTGGACTTGAAAAGTACAATCCGATAGGATCATGTGGATTAAATTTCAGTGTCAAAGGTTGAATTTATTGCTTCAGTGTCCACTTCTTTAGTATTCAGTAAAATCAATTACAAAAGAAAAAACGAGAAACGGAACCAGAGAGAAAGACACAAACATGGTCGGAAAATGACGGAGAAAAAACACATCAAGATGAAAAAAGTGAGACAACGAGTGAAAGGGAAAGGGACATTTAAAGAAAGAAAAACGTTGGAGAGAGAGACAATTTGTTGTTTAGCTAAATAAATGGTAAATAATAAATGGAGCTCTTAATTATTCTTTTCAGTGAGTATATGTCTTCCATTTCTTATATATAAATGTGTGAACGCCGAAAAATGATAAGATTTACCAGTTGATTAATCATATGTCTTACTTCAACTGAAGCTTTGTATTGTCCTTAAAACAATTTTAACGTACTAATCTCAATGAGAATTCGGCGGTTTTTAATCAAATTAATGCAGTTATTATATTTTACTATGTTTATTTCTTCCATCATAACAGGCCTCCCTTGTGCTCTCTTTACAAAACTGAAGCTTACATTTCATTTCAAAATCTTTCTTACTTCGACGATTTCTTTACAATTTGAATCATTTGTTAATTACAACACGTACACATACAACACTTTTAACTGCAACCCTTACGAGAAACCTCAGACGGAAACCGTAGGAACATTGTCAATAATGACGAGGGGGAAATTGAAATTATCCCCTCACTTAACATTATTCACTTTTTTCAAGATTTATCAATGATGTAAGAAAGTCAAAAGGGGAGGAATTACAAGCCCTCAAGTTTGAATGGGCACTTCATAAAC
This sequence comes from Phorcus lineatus, assembly GCA_921293015.1. NCBI lineage: Eukaryota > Metazoa > Mollusca > Gastropoda > Trochida > Trochidae > Phorcus > Phorcus lineatus. The sequence goes on along the minus strand of OV121083.1, from coordinate 788,951 downwards.
CAGAAACTAGAGACTTGACCCCGTTATTTCACAAGTTACAACTTCCCTTGCATTAAACAAAGTAAGGGGAACTAAATGATGGTTGGAGGGGCAATCTCTGATGTGGAGGTCGAATCTCTAGAGAGGTGATAACCAAAATGGCTGACTCTTTGTCTTACCTTATTTGTTAAATAGATAAGTATGAATAATTATATGTATTTCAGAGTCAAGCACCTGTGCTGAATCGAGCTTGTTTTTGATATGTACAAATCATTTCCTTTTAGAAGAATCTCGTATGCAGCTTTAAACATGCCTTCTATCTTATAACAAAGTGTCGATGAGGTTTAAGACAAATACTGAATATTCATAAATTCCTTGTACTGTAAATATGATTATGGACGGACAATCAACCTTGTTTACAAAATATGTGAACAAGAGAAAAGTTTAAATATAGTCGCAAGCGACAACATACGGATTCATCTAATTATGATGCTATATTGTAACAGAACTGCTATTATGCCATTGTAAAACTTTAAGTGTAAACAATCTGGCTAAATTTGCAACTCATCCCTAAAATGCCAAAATATAACTTTGGTAATCATAATTGGTCATATTAAGTTGACATTCTGAATCTCATTTTTACGTACACAAGTAATATGACCTTATTATCGTTACTGATCCATACTTTTCTTTGTGTATGCAGTAAATAGCTTTAAAAAGTTACATTTCAGTCGTTATCCTGTTCCTTTTCCTTTTTCGATCACAAGTTTAAACTGTCTCTATGTGTCACTATAGTGAACTTGCATGCAAATCAATCATTACTTCTTGATAAATATCACCATTGTTAAAGTTTGACATATTTCAGTCAGACAACATACTCCAACTAATTCATTTTAAGCCACACTAGCCAAGTTAAAGGATTATTTCAAGTTACCTCCCTTTACTAAATTTAAAAGGTCCTCATTTACTTGATAATCGACATAAATGAATCAATGAAGATATCCCCAGGTTTCTTATTATTCTGTTGTACTAATGAGATATTAATCAATGCTGATTGGGATATTGATAATGAGTTATGACTTTTCAAACACAGCCGGAACAATTCAAATTTGCAAATTTTAGACCCTTCCTTCGGACCAAAAATGTCTGTTCACGAGAAATTTTACTCATCATTCTTAAAGACAATATTCAAGTCTAACTCTCAAGCAAACATCACGAAATTCGACGGGGTTAGGTTTTTTAGTTATCTGCCAAGTTACCTTGAAGTTTAGGTTTTTGATAAATATTATAACTTTGAATGGCCGTTGTGGAAAAAGTATGTAAAATTAGCAAGATTGGAGATAAACTCGTTATAGGGCAATATTTTTACGTGAAAGTATCCGCTGTATCTCAGCTGCAAGTTTTGAAAAAATTAAGATGGCTCCAAAACCATTTGACCTACGACTCGGTGACGATTTACTCAACATTTTTTATAATGCATGTTTTTAAAGCGTTTCAAGTCGCTTCATGCGAAAAAAAGAAAATGTTAATTTTTTAAATTTTGGGTTGAACTGGGCCTTAAATGCAAAATTCGATTTGGTCCAAAAGCTTAGTTTTGCTATTCAACAATAATGTCCACAATCACAGAAAGTTTGGCTGTAATAGAATCAGCCGTTTTAGCGTAGAATGCTCTAACAAATCGATGGAATAATACGAAACAGAAAACAACTCACATCAAAATAAAAAAGGATTCAGCCTAATTACTATAGATATCTCCTAGTTTAACTGACACAGAGAGATCAATCAGAACTGTATAGGTCCACAAATCCTTTCCCAACGTCAAACCCCACAAGAGGTCAGCCGTGTCACACTGTTACTGGGAGGAAAGATGAGACTGATATAGACATGAACTAATTCCCGGTAAACCGTTATACCTCCATCTCTAAACTGACACAGACAACATTGACATTGGGCTGAAATGTTTGCTCTAAATACCACTCTGTTATCTTCAAATGGAAAGATGTCATGAACAAGTTCTACAAGGTATCATTGATGTGTACGAAGATAATACCGCAGATTAAGAGAAGCCATGTAAAATTTAAGACTTTTTCAATTGATTTACAGCTTAGAATATTTTGTTCTCATCAGTTTACACATGATTTTATATCAAAAGTGTAGTGATACTGAGACAACTGATTTCTTTTATTTTACATTGACATCAAGTTTCTTTCACAAAACATGATAAAACAGCATTAGACCAAATCATTGGCAACATGACATTTAGTATATCACGGTGAATTACGTTTTTGATCGCAGAATTTCTGAAAGCATTTTAATGTCACTTATAGTTGCAAATGAACGTGTTTTAATTGATAACTCAATCAATCAAATAATTCTTTGATTTTACGAACCTTTGTTTTCCTCTTGACAAGTTTCCTTTATACATCGACAATAATACTACAGATGGCATCGACACATTATCTGTCATGTTTGATTTTTATATATTTTCTTTTCCTTCCATCTCTATCTCCGTGTGTTACCAACATATAAACAGAAAATAAGATGACCTTAAGTTAACAAGGTAGCCTTAGTGCAATGTTGAATCTATGCCAGTCTGAACTTTTACAGACTTTTTACTGACCGAAAGTGTAGAGCACCGTGTAACTCATCATATGACCGTATGACAGGAAAATGACTTGATGGTTGTGACGCTGCATTGAGCCAAATACTATACTCAGAATGTGTCAGCATATTATCAACACTGCCGGGTCAATCGTTCAATCATTACTCTTCGAAGTCAAGTCAACATTTTGTCTTGACGTTAATGATAGTAAGGGACGTTTGTGGAGCGTCCACATAGATCAACACGCAAACTGTATCACTGCTGAACACCACACTCGCCCGTTTTTGTTGACATCAACTTTCAACATTAATCGTGATTTTGTATTGGTACTGTTTCGCGTCCGCATAGATCACACCACACCACACTCGCTCTGAGCAATAGTTGCTTGTGTTGATGTTCTCCAGGACAACAACATCATGTATATAGACCTCGGTACTTCCATCAACTGCATTAAGCCTTATAGAAAGAATTGCTGAACATCCCTTTACAAACATTAGACAGACTCAACCAGGCGTGTACGAGCTTGTATTTTAACAAATGGCGGACATACACCTTACTGAAAAGAAGATCGTTTTTCACAAGAACAATTACTTAAAACAATTTGAACATTTTGATTTTTAGGGCCGTACGTTTTTTGTTTTTTTTAAATTGTTTCGAGGATTGCTAACCTTGTTTTCGTACAACTTCTCTGATATCTTTATCTTTATGCATCAGACTCTAAGTTATATGGTGATATTTTTGTTTGGTAGATCTTAAAAAAATACTTTAAAAGATCAATTGATATTATGACATTAATTGCATATGTCAATATTGACTCCACGTCATGTCTTTGGAACTAACTTGTCTCGAGCCCAAATACAATTTCTTGAACAATATACTTTTGTACGAATACAGCTCAAATACAGTATTGTTCAGGCAAAAAGATTAACCCTGAAGGAAGAAAACACATCCGTTATGATTTTCGGCAATGAAAACTTGGCAAAATGTGCAAAAACGGAATTTGATGTTCATCAAAATAATCAGTCAAATCAAGAACATAATTATTTGGTTATACCTTTATGTATCTCCAGTTATAAACTAAGCTTTTTGTATCTTCGTTAAAGTACATTGCTCGAATGTTAGAAGAAAGAATACGTCTATATATTGATTGCAACCATGTTTGTTTAAAAACAACGATAACGCCTATTCTGCGTTGGAAAATTAACCAATTTTGTAAAATACAGTGATATTGACACACTTAGGTGAATTGTCAGATAATGTGTTAAAATGTAAACTTGTAATATATGTATGTTCATCGATCGATCCACGCTTTTCTTTGAATCGCGATACAACTGACATTTTATAAACAATTAAGATGTCCTGAAAACATTAATTTAGTGTTCAAACCTGTATACTCTTACGTCAAAAACAACCTTTCGAATTGCCCCATTGCAGATAGTACTTTCATTTTCCTTATGAGGCTTGTTTTAACACACACGCAACTGTCATCTATCGGAACTCAAATAGGAAACCCTCTAGTTTCGGTCCAGCCGAGATTCAAAATCCTTGTATTGCCACTTTTGACACAGGTTTATAAACATAGTCCGGAAAAGATATGAAACTGTGCAGGGGAGCGGAACATTCTTCTTCCATGTTGGTTATAACAGTGGAAGATGGCGACTGTTTACATTATCCTGACGTGTACTGGTATGCAGCTTGTTACAGGTAGGATTTGTTGTTGATTGATATACTGTAAATACAACAGAGTGTGTTCACTGAGACTCACGGCCAATTGATATCTAAGTTATATAAGGCTAAGGTTTTATAAAACGGGAGATTGTCATCCTTGTAAATGATATAATTTCAGTAAGGTGTATTAGTTGCTGCATATCAATTTATGAGTTTTTATTTCAATTATATCAAACTAGTCTCACTTAATAGTCGTGATACTATAGATATATCTGACATGAAAATTATGATAATACTATTGGTTTGGATAATGTTAACGACATGTTGTTTCTTTCTTTTAAAACGCTGTTGGGTACTTTTCAGAAATATTTTATCCACTATATGCCTCAGTTTGTGACGATCTGACTTGCTTCATTGTACCTTCATTGGATTTCATCTATGTACATAAATGTAATTCGAAAATCAATGACAAAGAAGAAATGCGTAACTTTGATATAACAAAAAGTACCAAGAATAAGATTGTCAGTCATTCTTGTATCATAAAGTTGGCTTAATTATGTGTAGCAACTATATATAAAACTTCAAAGGTTAATGTTAACATTATGTTTCTTTAACTGTAGAAATGTCAAAAACATTGATCGTGAGGCCTTTAGATGTGATTTGTTAAACTCTGACCTCTTACAAGATCCACCACCAGATATCGGTGATCTTGTTGATAAATACAACTCTGTCCTCTCCAAGCTCCTACATAAGTACGCCCCACTTAGATCCAAGCGGGTCACTGATCGTCCTGTCACACCATGGTCTGTAACCCCTGAAGTTACTGCAGGCAAACAATCACGGCGCCGTGCTGAAAAAGCTTGGAGAAGTTCTCATCTGGAGGTCCACAGGCAAATTTATTGTGCCGAGAGGAATCATGTGACGTCTATCATCAGGCAGGTCAAGCAGGTATCTCTAAACTCTCAAAACCAGGAATCGATGTCAGACACGAGGTCCCTGTACAGACTGATGTCTTGACTTCTTGGCAAAGAGTCCATCTCTCCGGATGTTCTGCCGAACAGATTCCAGGAATTCTTCTTAGAGAATATCACAAAGATTCGAGCTGACATGGTGTCTGTTGATTCTTCCTGTGCATCTGACTCTGGCAAAGATGCATCCTCTGGTATAACTGACGCGGAGAGACTGGCTACTTTCACCCAATTTTCCTGTGATGAAGTGTTAAAGCTTGTCCGCAAATCTAAACCTATGTCTTGTGATTTGGATCCTGTCCCAACACAGATCGTCCTTGAAAACTTAGATATCCTACTTCCTATTCCAACGAAAATCATTAATGCAAGTCTAGAACATGGATTTGTACCATCTCCTTTCAAGTCAGCTCTTAAAAAGTCTAACTTAGACTCAGATCAACTAAGAAACTACAGACCAGTTTCCAACCTCAGCTGTGTCTCAAAGCTAGTTGAGAGGGCAGTGTGCACAAGACTCACTGAACATCTTGAGAAATTTGAGCTTTATGATCATCTGCAGTCTGCCTACCGTAGTTTCCATAGCACGGAGACTGCTCTGCTCAAAGTGGTCAACGACATTCGGCTTGGCATCGATCAAAAGAAAGTTGCAGTCCTTGTACTCCTCGATCTCAGCAGCGCGTTCGACACCATCAATCATCACACACTCCAGGAACGCCTCCAGGTGGACTTTCATATTGGTGGCAAGGCTTTAGGATGGATCACATCTTATTTGACTTACAGAAGTCAACGTGTAGTCATTGACAAAATCTCATCCGACCCAGCAAAGCTCACATGTGGTGTTCCACAAGGATCCGTTTTAGGACCGATGCTATTCACCCTATATATGAAAAACCTTGGAAGTATTGTGGACAACCATGATGTAGATAGACACCATAATGCGGATGACTCGCAAGTTTACAAGTTACTTGAGTCTAGTCCACAGATGGCACTATAAGGTTTGAGTGAACTGGGCACATGCTGTGAGGACATCAAGACATGGATGTTCCAAAACAAACTCAAACTGAACAGACGGAGTGCTTTCTCCTCGGGCCACAGAAAAGGAGGATACAATGCAGTATCACAGAATTTCAGTTCGACCAAACAGACATTCCTATAGCGGATAATGTAAAAGACCTTGGTGTGATACTTGACTCCTGTGTGTCACTTGATGATCACGTTTCACGGCTTATTCAGACCTGCTTTGCTCAGCTTCGCACTATTGGACACATACGACGACACCTCACAACTGCCTCAACCACCACTCTTGTTCTAGCACTTGTTATAAGTAGAATTGATTATTGCAACTCCCTTCTTGATGGTTCCACTAAATCACAGATACTGAGACTACAGCAAATTCAGAATGCTGCCGCACGTATTGTGACTCAATTCCGTAAACATGACCATGTTCTCCCACTGCTTCGCTATCTTCACTGGTTACCCGTTTATTATAGGATTAAATTTAAACTCCTATGCATCACTTTTCGCTGCCTGACTGGAAATGCTCCCTCGTACCTTGCCGACTGCCTAACGCCTCACCGTCCACCTCGTTGTCTCCGCTCCCAGGACAAACGTCTTCTCGTCTTCCCCTCCGTAAACACCACAACATACGGACAAAGATCATTCAAGTACGCAGCAACCACAGCCTGGAACCAGCTACCCAGACATATGCGGGACTGTACAGAACTCTCTGCTTTTAAATCCTCTTTAAAGACACACTTCTTCAAACTAGCATTTGACGACTGATCTTTCTCTATATCCTCCTGCTTTTGTACATATTTGTGTCGTGCGCTTTGAGCATTGTTGAAATTGAAAAAAGCGCAATATAAGCATGCTATTATTATTATTATTATTATTATGTGACATTGATGTATTCTAATTTCAAGGTCCATCGTCACATTAAACTTTGTGTAATGTATGACATAGCTTAAGAAATTGGACTTTTTTTTACATTCATCCAGCGTCCACGATGGATGTAGCTCATAGTAGACCTGCCTCCATGAGCTCCAGTAGGGCTGTAGTTTACAACGCAAGTACAGCTGTTGATCGGAACACTGATGCTGGAGGATGGACTGCAGATAAAATCATAGATACGGGCACTGGAAATCCCTTCGCGTGGTGGAAGGTGGATCTGCAGAGACAAGTACAGGACGCTCTAGTGAGGATCTACTTCAGGACAGACTGTGAGTGGGTTGTTCCACTCATCTTTTAATGTAGTGCACAATAGATCATTATTAATATTTTCACATTTTGCATATAAAGAGAATTTGTAAAATTATTTTCAAACTTGAAAAAAAATGTAAATCAAACTAGCTAGTAGATTTAAAGCATTCATTCTTTACAGAGGCAGAAACCAAATTATTAAATATATTCTGAGAGTGTTCTTGCCTTGTCTAACAGGAATGCAAGACAATGAGTTTTAAATCTATTACACCTTATTGAGCTTCGTACAGACATGCTGGCCTACTTTATCACAGGAAAATGTAACGTTTATGTTATGAATGAATAAAAAGGTAAAAACATTTTTACATAATTTAATATAAGCTTGATGCAAAAACGAGACTGTTTCGTACCGATTTCATGGAAGTGGTAGATATTATGTATTCGTTACCTTACACAATGATAAATTCATTGTATTACTTCTTCCTGATTTACAACGATATCAACTGGTATATACTTACAAAATTAATAAATATTGTGCCATTGATTCATGCATTTAATTGTTATAATTGTGAAAACATTGACCACCATTTGAAGTCATATTTCATTTATCAAAGCCTTTTCTGAATTATATTGATATTTCGCCCTTCCTATAGCTGAGGTCAAAAGATTTTATTTATGATAACAGCTTGATATACAAACGAAACTGTTAGGTAATAGTCAAGTGATGGACAACATGGGATTCCCTTTTACATTGTCATTGCTTCTTCATGGTTGTTATGACATTGTTATCGTCTATACTAATCTTTAACAAGTACATATGCGTTACATTATTGTCATGTTTTCTAAAAGTTTACAAATAAACAACATTTGAACCTTCAACATCAAAAGAGACATCAATCGTCAGCAATGATTGTGGAATAAGTACCACACAATATACCTTTCGACGGTTAAGAAAGAGTTATCCTGAATTTGACAATGTAAACTTTCTAAAGATATTACAAACGTTTCAAATAAATACTTGTATTGAAATAAATTGAACAGTCATTGTTTAGAATGTTTTACATTAAACAGTAAAACAAGAATGAAATCGATTATAATATTTGTCCATTTTCTACAGACAAGTGGAGACGTAACGGAGTGGAGCTGTACACGTCTACAAGTCCTTTCCCTGACTTAAACGCTTCAGGTCAAGGTCAGCTGTGTCACACTGTTACCGGGGATCCAAGTGGAAGTGATATACCTGATGTATACAGTGTCAGATGCCCTGGTAGATGGCGCTACTTCCTACTGTACACTGACACAGACAACGATGGATATGGACCTGTTCTGGATTTTGGAGAAGTGGAAGTTTATGGTGAGGAATGTGCATATTCATCATAGAAAAATATTTCATAATTACGGTTGCGATGTACAAATCAGATGGGCGCTTCAATATATGATAATGTTGCCTTGATTAAAGGGACACAGAGTATGTTGTTTGGGTCAAATATGTCAAACTTTAAAAATGGTGTTTTTATGTCGAGAACTTCTGGTTGTATCTGTAAACTACCATTTTAATGCTTATCAGTTCAGTGTGGTGAGAAAAAAATGCTGAAAGTTGTGATTTGTGATCGAAAACTGAACAGTGACGCGCGTCAATGACTCAAACGTTATTTCGGAAACTTATCTACAGCGAACACAACGACAAATACGGTATGGTAGTGTTAAGGATATCACATAAGTCGTATACAAGAAAATGGGACGTAGACTTTCAACCTTAACATTTATATTGCCTTTTGTCGATAATTATTGAAATAAAATATAAAAAGGATATAAAAAGTTTCAATTATCACTGACACATATCAAAGGTACAAACTTTATTGTGTTCTCATGTTTTTAAGACTTCTCTACATAGTCACCATCCAGAGATACACATTTTTCTCATCACTTCTTGACCTTGCGCAGACCGTCTGAATAGAAGACCCCAGATTTCATTGAAAACCAAGCCTCCACCTCTCGAATGATGTCATTGGTTTTCTCAAAACGACGTCCATGAAGTGGATTTTTAAACTCGGGGAACAAGAAGAAGTCACTTGGTGCAAGATCAGGTGAATAGGAGGGATGCGGTAGGATTTCAAAGCCTCATCGCAGTGCTTCCGCAGCTGCTTGACAAGTATGAGCTTGGGCATTGTCAGCTAACAGGCGTACACCTTTGGTGATCATACCGCGGCGCTTCTGTTTAATGGCATCTCGTAACTTGCTCAGCAGGTTGCAGTAATAAGCTCCAGTAATGGTCTGACCCTTAGCTAGATAATCCGTCAAGATGACTCCATGACAATCCCCCAAAACAGACACAATGACCTTTCCTGCAGACTTTTGCACCTTGGCCTTTTTGGGAGGTGGTGACGTAGCATGCTTCCACTCTTTGCTCATCTCTTTTGTCTCAGGATCATATTGATAGACCCAGCATTCATCCATGGTAACAAGACGTTTGAAGAAAACCTCTTCGTCTTGTTCCAGAAGCTCCAATGCCAGCCGTGACATGTCCCTTCTATTCTGTTTTTGCAGTTTTGCGAGGAACCCAGCGTACTGACACTTTTGACATATGCAACTGGTTATGGAGTATGTTCCATGCACTGCCATAACTCAGACCTGTTCCATGCATTATCATTTGTAGAGTTAATCGGCGATCTTCTTGAACCAGCGTCTCAACCTTCTTGATGACATCCATATCATCAGTAAGTGAGGGACATCCACTTCTTCGCTCATCTGGGAGGGACATGTGGCCTATTTGGAAATTCCTTTTCCATCTCACAACAGTGTCATAGGATGGGCTGTCATTGTCATAAACAGATTTCATGGCATCATGAATTTGACTTGCAGTATAGCCCTTCAAATGTAAAAACTTAATTACACTGCGCGCCTCAATTTTCTCCATAATAGGGGTTACTGTGCTATTTGGTCAACAGACGTAAAACTGGCTGTCGCGAAAAATCCTATTGTTGACCCGGGAACTAGACAAGGATCACTTATGCTACAGTGACCATTTGGTCCGTATTCACCAGTACATTCTTTGTGATAATTGAAACTTTTTATATCACCTCGTAAGTGATGAAAATGCAATTATTTCGACATGACGTGAACTTTACGCAGGACACATGGTATATTGGTTACAAATTAAGCTACATACATGTATACAATTATGAAACATACTCTGTGTCACTTTAACTGATACAATGTACACTCGTTAATGAGTTTATAAAACCCAAACTTGGAATTGTCACTTCAAAGTTGGGATATTTTATCTTAATCCGTAATTTTCAAGACTTTCTCTAATAAGGACATGCTAAATCTAGATAATATTTCGCTTGACAGTCCTCAAAAGGCATTATCATGTCTTAATCAAAGGTATATATAATTTGAAGATAAAACGTCCTCAGATAGAGACGTTTTTTCCAAATATAAGTCCGTGGTCCTCATTATAAAATGTGCTATGTATCTTGTGCCTTAATAAGCTTTAGCACAATTTGTACAGGTATAACAAAACCCAGATATGGGATACTTTCTCATAGTTGGATGTCCCATTTGAATAGGGGTTTTGCCCATGAGGATCGTTTTAAATCACAATAACGGAATGCTAGAGGGATATTGATCTCCGAATTTCAAATAATCTTCATATGAATTATGAGATTCTAGTTAGATTACTGATACGTTCACGATGGTTCAACTAAGATTTCAGTTCTTCCGAATCACAGCAACGAATTAAAGATGAAAAATTAATTTTTTGAAAATCAATGACCATTCATTTTGAATATTATATATTTTGATAAAATAAAAACAAAGTCCGATAATCAAATAATTGTTTAATAAAAGATTTTGTAAAAGGTACTCGCTTAACATGATTTACTCATTTATCAGTTAAATATGAATACGCGTGCATGGTAATTTTTACATATATTCATTCATAAATATGTGTATTAGCATAACATTTCGAAGAGTTTTTCTCCGTTTTACAAAATATAAATGTTACTCACCTTGACTAGATTTACTTATGAATCTAATATGTCTTTAACTTTGGAAGGGTTGGATAAAACTAACAATCGAAAACAATCATGAAATACATACAGAGCAAAAGTCGCCAATATTTTTGCATATAATAAGATGTGTTGTGGCGATCATTCGAGCCGCAGGAACATGTTTCTTTAAACTTTGTTTTAAGTAGGAGAATGTCCGAAAACCAGCCAATAGTTTTGCACGTGCAAAGCTATTGGCCAGTTTGAGGACATTCTCCTACACGTAAAGGAATTCTAATTATATTTTAGACGATTATAAAACGGGTACATGTAGCCAATGTGCATGCGCGACGATAGCCTGTTGTGCCTCCATTACCAAGCTTATAGCCAACAGGTGTCAAAGGTGTAGGCAACTTAGCATTTTGGGTTATATCCGATGAGCGCGTGTAATGTTCTCAGATGAGTCAAGGATTACTCTGGATTTCACTGATAAACGTGTTCGCGTTTGGTTGCGTGTAAATGAGCGTCAAACTAACGTTAGCGTGGCGTGGGTCTGTTATGGTGTAGGAGTAATCACCATGACTGGGCAGAACAGACTTGCATATTGTTCAAGGAAGGGTCACTGGTGTGTACTATCGTGACCACTTTCTGGCACTGATAGTTCTGCCATTTGCTCAAAGTGCAGGTCGACGTTTCATCTTTCAAGATGATATTGCCTGTGCCAAACTCGCTCGTGACATGAAGGACTACCTCAAGCGTCACCATTTTGTCCATATGTCTTGGCCAGCCATGAGTACTGACCTTTCCCCTCGAGAGCATGTCTGGGAGGAGGACGATTGGACGGCTGATAAGGCGCACTCAACGACGAATTGCTGAATGGCTTAGGATTGGTGGAGCAATTATTCATTATCAAGACAGCAATAAAAAACATTAACTTTTACCCTTTACAGTGCATCTATATGCGAATGAAATGGGGTTGTCAGACACGTCGCCTATATGAATTTGTATGTTCATGCGTAGGCAGTTGGCCTGTTATTGACATACACTCGTTATCTTTGTTATTATTATAGCAGCAGAGCACTTTCTGCAGTTTTGTATTGTTTCTAAATAACTCCTCCTTTTTAAGAGTAAATATGGAAATGACGGATAGTTCATTTGCCTGTCTAATGAGGTGATTAACATCATAATTCAAAGAGGCGGTCATACCGTAAGGCCTGTTAAACGTTTGGAAAGACATTTAAACGAAAACCTTCTGAGGATAGTGAGGGCTATTTGAACCATATTTTAAGTACTCTGAAATGAAAGAGTAATCGATTGTCTGTTTGTTTGTTTTTTCCAAATTGTTCTCCTTTTTCTATCTGATAGAAGAGTTATAGTGCTTGATATTACAAACGATTTTGTAGATGTTTAAAAATGTGTACATATGTCTATAATTTGTCTATAGTACAATTTCCACCACAAGGCATAAGTCACATCATTCGCTTTCCACCATCGGTCAATTAAAGCAGGAATTTTAACCCTAGGCAGCAATCAAATGTCATAGATTAGCAAGTGATTGGGACTGTCATAAGATATCCCTTGCGCTTGGCACTTGTACTGAGTCATTTTCTGAATAAAATTTTTTTTTTTGGTTAATCTCTTTTTTTTAGACTTTGTACTAAAATCAAACATCAATTTATCCTTCAGAACTGTGTACAGACGCTTGCTATTAGAGTATCGGATTCGAAGTTATGGGAATTTGCTAATAATTCGATTTGTCAGGGATGCGTCGTTTGTTTTTAGGTGTTGACAAATGAATACCATGTGCTATTGGTAATGTAAACGTGTTCTACTTTTTCATATCTACTGTTATCATATGATGAGTAGTGTTCCCGGCAGGATAAAGTCAACGTATATTGGGTGCAAATTACAAAGCTCAAGGTTTAAACTTCTTTTTAAAATGTCATCGACGTCACAAGCATTAACAGTTTCATGGTTTCAGTACTTGAATCTACATCAAAATATAAATGATGTCATGCGGGAACATTAATTTAAGATATTGCGATAAAGCTATGACCTTTACGCCATAAATATGATTAACCAGTGCTACACACTCCATTCGCTATTTCAACGAAATCGGCTGATTGATTTTACAAAACAGTTTCAGTCTAAGGTAGTTTCAGTCACATGTTCATATTCTCTATTTATCCATTTTCATAATTCTTTTAGGTTATACATATGTCGCAAAGGTTTATTGTGCAGGTTCAAGACTAAGAAGTTACTTGGAGTGTAAGAAAGAATGTACTCTTCCTGTCTTGAGAAGCATTATTAGATCACATTACAGAGAAAAGACGCCAACTGAACTGTACAGTGAATTAACAACCTTGACCCAAGGTTTATTTACTAACTCATTTTTGAATAAGTTGAAATGAGGGAATTCAACATTGGAATTATTACATAATATCAAATTTACGCAAAACTGAAAACTGAACACTGAAACTTTCCTGACGTGCGAAAAGAAAATTGCGAAAATGTTTTGGTTATTCAACGACGGATTGCTTTGAGATATATCTTGTCGCTTCCCATGTTTTCCCATACAGTTATGTTGTTGTACGGCTTATCTATAAGTTACGGTATGGCTAAGAAGCTACCCAAGTCTCTTTTTGAAGATGACGATTATGAGGTTGGAGATTTTACAAGAGCTTCCAGCAAAGCTGATTTCGCACTTGGGTTTGTAAAGACCATTAATAAAGTTTAAGTAATTAACTAAGAGTTTCGTAACATGTAGAAAGGTCCTATACATTTAATCTAATAATAAGGCTTACCTTTTCGTCGAGGTCTTGCTGAGAACTGAGAGGAAACAGTTGCATATTTATGCCCCCTAGTAGTTAACAGTTTGTTAAATAGCCGACAATCAAGGATATCTCTCTGATATCAATTTGACTATACATTGTTTGGTCGGACGCGATTGTGTGTGAGAGGGAGTCACCAATAGAAACGCGGTAAACAGAGGTGTCTGACAACAAAGATTAACGAGATTAAAATCAGAAAAAAGTATGTCAATGATTTCATTGAAAAATAAAGAATGTAGTTTAAATGAAAGTATCTATGAGTCTTTATGTCATAGTGCCTTAAGAAACTGTTGTTAAAAAGTCACTCTAAGAATAATTAATGAATCATCTTGAATATTGAAAAAGTAGCTTATATCAATCAATGTGTTTCAACATTGTTTAATCCAAACAATTCAAACATAAGAAATGAAATATTAATATCTGAAGAATGTTCAACTATAACATGTATAGAATATACATCAAAGTAAAACTTTGATACTTCAATCTATACATATTTTCATAATGATTTCGCACACTTTTTATAAATAATTTACTAAGTTAAATACGCTGGATGTTTGTTCTTCCTATCTGATCATCTGGATTGATTTCAATGATTTATGTATTGAATACATAAGTAGAACGGTAATAATATAAAACATTTTTTATCTTCAACTTGTTAAATAAAATATATTTATATCTACTGATATCAAATCGTTCTTAGGCAATTAGATCAGGCAGTACATTTTCTATTTTATTCCTTAAACGCAGTTGTGCACACAAATATTTCGTAAACATAACGAATGCACAGATACTGCATATCTCTCGATTTTACTCACGAACTTCACTCAAGTAATCTACCTCGTAAATTATTTAACAAATATTTACGTATTAGTAGTAACACATGCAAGGTATTAAAGTTGATCTTTAAAGACCAGAAGTATTTAATGTAACGTAACATTAAATCCGAACGAACTACGATATCGGAAATGTTAAAATTTTGCTTATAACCAGAAAAACGGAAACGGCAGCTGCTTTGGTCAATCCAATAACAATGCTAATTTTGTGTTATTAAAATTTACAACATTGCTTTCATTAAACATATTCATTCTGTTCTCTGTTCAGAGTTTAGGTAAATTCAATAGCTGCACATAATACTTCAACAGCCGCGTTCAACTGTCTATAATTTATCCGTTTTGTGCACAGCTAACCATAAATTTTGTATATGTCCAAGCCGACTGCGGCTGTCTCATCGCATCGATAGAAAGCATAAATCTTCTTAAAATTTAGAATAGCCAATTTAAACTGTAAAAGCATGCAACAGTGCCTTTAAAGAAGACAGAAGTAATCTGAATGATAAACAAACTGTCAACATTTCGAAGTCGGATTTTGTGGGTCAAACTTTTGTTGTTGCCTATTCCTGAAGACTGCACTTCAGTCTGCAAGCGCTATTGATAATCTCTTTATGTTTGCTTTGCCAGGCAATGATCTAGCTAACCAACTTATGTAATTTGTACACAACATAAATTTTATTTAGATACAATACATTTCGATCACTTACCTCAGACTTAAGATTG
Organism: Phorcus lineatus; assembly: GCA_921293015.1. NCBI lineage: Eukaryota > Metazoa > Mollusca > Gastropoda > Trochida > Trochidae > Phorcus > Phorcus lineatus. The sequence continues at coordinate 773,162 of OV121083.1, read as the reverse complement.
TCTGGAGAATGCGTAAGTTCGGGCAGGTTCCCTTTAAACTTGCCATCCAACAAATTCAGGGACACTTTTGCGCAGGTCATAACGGTATATCGCTTGGGAAAAGTTCTTACGTATACTATGACAATATCTTTAGGAATTAAGTTTCCCTTCTGCTTGTGTTAAACGCCTTGCTGATTGCCATTGCCATTGCTGAAATACACTACAGATACTATGAAGATAACCTAAGACTAACCTAATGTTTTACCAGCCAAATACGTATATCCTGTAACACATGTAATCTAGCTTAGCTCTTCGTGGACATTTGTTGTTTGTACGAAAGGTGCCAATTGCATTCGAGTTGAAGGAACTTACATCAATCAATAAATCTTTATGTCATACTGACAAGGCCACAGGCCTCTAGTACAATAATAGATGATAACAATACACATACAAAAAATTATACTAAAGCAATAAAACATTATTTCTAAACAACATTGCATAATGGATGAACATGGCAAGATTTTGTAATATAATTTGATTGGTGCTGCTAACGAGAGTCGAGAATTTTCTAATACAAGGATGCATATAATAATAATCTTTAATATATTTGTATCGCAGTGAATGATAAGACCAATAGATGAGAAGGAAATGATATTCTTCTTCGATTTCATTTAAATTACAGAGCTTACATATTCTATCTTCTTTTTTACAGTGCTCTATCGGCCGCTTTCAGTCAATAGATCTTGAGATGACATTTCCATGACAATCCATTTGTGCAATACAAGCCCAAATATTTGTAATGACTAACACAATCTAGATTTATACCCTTAAATGACCATTTTTCTCTTTTTGGTAATTTACCTCCCTTTTTTATAGACTACTATTTTTGTTTAGCTATTGACTGTCAACTTCCATGTCTCATAGTAATGTTCAAGTTCATGTAAATCATTTTGGAGATCACTCACCGTGCTCGAAAACATGACAATGTCTTCCGTGGATAAAAGAAGAAAAAAGTAACTATTTTGCATTAGGAATAAACACTGTGTATAAGGCTGACCGAGGCTCGTAAAAATAACAATGTTTATACCTATTGCAAGATATATTCCATCCAAAAACATTTGCATCATAACCAAAGTGTTTGTGTACTCTTTACGAATAATGTACAAAATTATTACCGTATTGTACTTATAGAGCTTTTCCTTTTAATCTTTAAAGAATAGCATATATTGTAAAAAGAACAAGTTAATGTGATATTTGATATCAGTTAATTAATTATGCAGTGTTTGTTAATATTGTGAAACCATTCTCTTGAGTGTTTTCAAATGGATATTCGTAACAACATTGGTTATTTCTTTGAAATGAACTATTGAGATTGAACTTCTGAGTGAACATCTATCTTTGATGTCATAATTAATTTCCCAGCTTGTTCAAATGGAACCTATGGAGAGGACTGTAAGAAGACCTGCAGCTCCAGGAACTGTGCTACAACGACAACAACATGTGAGAGAGATGGGGGATGTCATTGTGGTTGTCAGTCTGGATGGATTGGAGTGGATTGTACACAAGGTACAGTTACTGTATTTTTGCACATAACCATTATATATCATGATATCAACCAATTGCAAAGTTCCTATATTGACTAAAACAGTGTCTGAATCTTTTTCAAATAATATTTTGTTGCAAAGGAATAAAATATCGATTTTCAATGTCTTTATCCCAGGAAATGGGCATTCTTTTCTGGCACATCATATATATTTTCCTTATATTACATGTGTTATAATGATAATTTGAAAAAAATTTATGTTGCGATTAAATTCATACAAAATGAATGAAAATACAACTGTCTATAGGTCTGTTTGTCTGCCTACATACCCCCAGAAAAATCAAAACCAAAGTTACAAAGATGAATCTTCATGTCAGAAAATCATTACTCTTAATATGTCAGCCTCATGTGCTGATTGGATTCAAACAAACACCCTTTTATCATTCAAAGGAACATGACTGCTATGAAAATTTCTACAAATTATAATCACTTATTTACAGTGTATATCAAACGCATATCAAAGTAACTATAGTATCTATTTCCTGTTTTTTTTATGATAAACCTCCCCTTCTATCCCAGCAAGTAGCTACAGATACTTTGGACCTGGTATTTAACTATCAATTCTTTATTCCTCGCCACCGATGCGGCTTCTGTTTACCTGTTGTATGACTAAACTGAATAACTCAAGCATCCTGCTTAAGATGGAAATTGGGCTTGTAAAAAATGAACGAATGAATAGGTTTGTTTAGAAATTACAGAGATTATACTTTAGAGAAGATGCATCAATAAAAGTCAATGGTATATCAATCAAATTGGTATTTTTCCAGTTACTCAAAATTATTCATAGCACAAATAAACACTCTCAGGTCACGAATGCTATAAAAGTTTTCTTAAACTTAAGTTTCGATCATCATTAGGCGAATCATTTGTAAAATATCTCAAAGTGCATATGGATGATATTCTATGCGGGTGAGTGAGCATGTCGTCTTTTACAGAAGTCCAAACTTCTATGCCGAATTTGTCAGTAGTTTTGAATAGAAAAGAACCTTCTGTTTATAAAACTTTTCTCACTTGAAAAAAACGGTAAGGTATTTTTTATAGAGTTAGCACTCTTATCTGCTTACAGAATGTGAACCTGGCACCTACGGAAATAACTGTAGCCTGTCCTGTACTGACCGGAGATGTTCTGTCCAATCATCTGAGTGCGGTCACCTGACTGGTCAGTGTGAAGGTGGATGCCAGGTTGGATACCAAGGGACAGATTGTACAAAAGGTATAAGTCAGTGAAGTGTATAGTTTAAATGTAAATGTCTTCTTTTTTTTCTTTGAAACTGCAACACAATAACAAAAGTAATATTTTCATCAATGTTTAAGTTCGCCATGTAGCAAATGTTAGCTAGATTAAATGAATGGTTTGTAGGGTGTTATGTCTTTAGAAAAGAAATTAGACGAAGCAGAATCTACAAAGTTTCTCTTCAAAGTAGAAACACCCCAAACATATAAGCAGACAGCGCCAAACCCTTCGTTCACCTTTTTACCATTAATATAGAATTCAGAATTGTTGCTTATAGTAGATAGTGACAGCGTTGATAGCTATGGTTGATATCTTCAAGTTATGCATTTAACTTTCAATCTACACATGCTGTAAATAGCTACATCACTATTGTTTCAGTCAAGTAGACCGTGCTTCTGAGAATTGTTTGATTATACTCATATAATTGTTCCAGTGCTCTTATTCAGCTCATGGTATACTCGATGGTAAACCTAAAGTAATTTTCATATTTCCAAAAAACGCTAACGTTAGTTGAAATCAATCTTTTAAATCCTATATATTATGAATAACAAAAGCAAAGTAACTACGATTTTCTGTAACACAATGTTTATCCCCGGCCTCATTGTTTGCAACTTCTTATTAATATTTTTATAGGGAAATACATAAAGAAGAAAACTATGCTTATCAGAAGAAGATGATACAAAAACGTCGTGTTCGCTGCTATAAAACTACGATAAATGCACATTCGATACACAACATATAGCACAACACTAAACAGTGTGTATATCTTGCTAGCATGTGATCAAGGTGTCATCTATGGAGTCAACTGTAACAAGCCTTGCACTGACCAAAAGTATGACATGGTTAAATAGCTTATTGTGTGAACAGAGTCCATCCGTAATAGTAAATGTTGTTGAAATGATGTTAGATTGAAGATAAATATTTAGAAAAAAGTTCCAAAGTATTCCAAACATTCTTAACAAACTCACAGTCGAAATAAACATGTTAAACATGTTCTGAGGATTTTTGTTACAAAATATACATAAATCATTAATTCCATCTTCATTAATTCTGTCTTTGTATATGTTGTTCTGTAGATACATTTATATTGAAAAATCTATCACCAGGGGAAAAAGAAATTATACCAAATTTTGTTCTGTTTTAAAAAGTTGAAACTAGCTTTTGAAATGGAATTTTTATTATCAAACTATGTCACAAGGACGAAACTTCATAATTACCGAGAACAAAATCATGTTTCTTACCAAATATGGTTTTGTCACACGTTTTTGGAGCAAATTGTATGCACGTACATTACGTTCATATGGCACGGAACTGTATAGACCTGCTTTAGATCTCAGTCGTAACAAACACAACAAGTGACATGCCGAGACTTACCACAGAGGGACGAGAGAGAGAGAGAGAGAGAGAGAGAGAGAGAGAGAGAGAGAGAGAGGGTGAGAGAGAGAGATAGAGAGAGAGGAGAGAGAGAGAGCATTGAAGCATTGAAGCAAAGCATTGAAGTCGTATTTGGTTCCCATTCTTTGAACAACGATAACCGCGTGGGGACAGAAAAGAGAAGCAGGATACAGTTAAAACGATGATAGACCAAGGGAGACAAGTTGGTCGATAAAAGGAACGTCAAAACGGCGAAACCCATTTATGATTTATTTGAAACTCAATCTCGCTTTACTTGAGTTTGATTCGTTTTTATATAGGCAGGTTACTTGAATATTCATATTGAGCGCGCCCATTGAACGTTGTTTTTAGTAACCTTTTTGTGTTTATAATATTTTTTTAAAAAGTAATTGTATTTGTTCATTTGTTATCACTAAAACCCGAGCTTACGTAGTACACAGGAAAGGAAAATCCGCGTAATGACATCATAATACAGGAGCGCGCGCTACTCGTGCGGATGAAATATAATTACACCAACTTTTCGTGGTATATATACTATTTTTTCACATATCATGTTGTAGCTGAAACAATTATTTACCAATTTATATAATTTTTTGGCGTTTTTGAAAAAATGTTGTATTAGAAACACTAACATAGTCAATGGCCCTTTAATAAAGCTGGGGGCATTCTTTAAGTGGCATTTTAGTGATGATAATTTTATAGCATTGATAAAAGAGTCAAATTTCATTTTCGCCAACAAGAAAGTAATCTATCTATATGACCTAAACGAGAGAGGCAGACGAAGAGGGAGACAACGAGAGAGAGAGAAAGGTGTGTGTGACAAGTGACAAGATGGAATCACAAAAGCCAGTTGTTCATTTCCTTTTCTTTTTTTGAAGGTCTACGAACGTTAGGCCATCCCTAACTCTTTCTCTTAGTGACGTCATAGAAGGAAGGTTCGAATGTCAATTTATAGACATGTACCATAGCAGCTTAATTTAGCCGGTGAAATCAAAGCAATGTCATATTCTCACTTTGTCACTTCGTTGCTGGGAACCAATGATATTTTAAGAATGGATCCTTTCCTTTTATTTATTTAGCGTTTAAATTGGCGCTCCATCAACAAGATAAAGTTAACTGAATGCCAATGTCATATTTCAAAGGATCATAATAGCTATGCAACATGTTATGTACTACCCATTTTATTTGTACATCTCTATGTTTAGTTGGTGTGACGATAAACAAATATAACCATTGTCTTGTTAAGGATTCAGAATAATATCAGTAGTTCGGAGTTTGAATCTAGTTCCGCAAAGTGTATGTTATGATAATTAAAATGTCAGTGCTTAAAACAAAATGTTTGTGAAGTTTGGATTTTACTATGAAATTATGAGAGATCAACATCGACCAAAACAACAGATTTCCATCATCTGATAAGAACTTCTTGCAAATATATGTTTAAATTAACAAAGGTTTGACACATACTTTTAGACACATGTATGCTGCATTTGAACTTCTTCCAACATTGGGTAAGCCAATCTACTTTATATTAATAAAAGATATTGTCGTAAATTAGGATTTGAACAACAATCAATCATTCTAAAGCATCATGATGTTATAAATCGCTAACAATATTGTTCTCTCCTCTTCTTAGTCTGCAGTAATGATACATACGGTCCTGGCTGTACAAAGAAGTGTGGTAAGTGTGACGGTGTCTGCGACAGTGTTGATGGGAGATGTCCTGCTGGATGTCTGGACGGATACAATGGAACAAAGTGTGACGTGGCTCAAACTGGAGGTGACTGACTATTGTCTTGCACCGTCTTGAAGAACGATATTTTCAACTTATTAGTTGATACATGTACTTTAAATTAATAAGATGATACTTTATCTAATTAGATGATACTTTCATCTAATAATATACTGAAATTATAGAGTAAATTATTGTATGTAACATTTATTTAGCTAAAAGTATCTTCTACGTAGATATCACCTAATTAGATAAAATAACCATCTAATTAGTTGAATCTACAATCGAATTAGATGAAAGTATCATCTGATTATATGAAAGTATCATCTAATTATATGAAAGTATCATCTCATTAGATTAAAGTATCATCTAATTAGATTAAAGTATCATCTTATTAGATTAAAACATCCTCTGATTAGATGAAACAATCATCTACTTAGTACTTTTGTAATTTTTTCTCACTGATGACAGCACTGCGCTTTCTTAGGTATTTGATCTGACAATGTGATTTATATTGATTTCTGTTCACTCATCAGCAGACGCCAATATAAAGGAGCCTTTCTATTTCGGAGTTGCATCACTTGCCGGGTCTGTTGTTGGAACGTTCCTCCTGGTGGTTCTGCTGGGTGTTGGGATAATCATCTGTCTCATCAGACAGGGGCGTTGAGAAAAGTGCTTATCTTTGTTTGTGTATCAGCTCCATTTATTTTAAACAGGATATATCTTTGAATTGTGATTTGGAACTATTTTTTGTTGATGATGAACGTCATCTTAATATTCAACGTTGACGTTTAACACAGATCAATTCTTTTTATTGTCTAGTGATTTGGTCCTTGATTTAATTGTGATGGAAGTAACAGTTCTTCTTTGTAACACGTTGGTGAAACTATGCATGTTTGACTTCCACTTAATTCCATGTATCATGCATTGGGTACAAATGTCAACCTGCCAAAGGTTATTGTTTGTAAACCTTTCTCTTTTAGACTGCAGTGGATCAATAGTCCTGGTGACACTAAGCATGTTCAAGAGTTGCGTGACTTCACCCAGATAAGCAGCATTGCTCCGCGACTTTCTGATGATTTTGTGTATGCGCAGTCAAGTAACAACGATTATGCTGTTCTTGACACTGCGATAATGTAGGGGAACAAAGACTATGATGTCATCCAACCAAAACATTATCAAAATCTCTAAAATTCATAGTTAACACTTCGTATATCCCTATTATATAAAATACCTACTATTAAAGTGCGCACGAAAGGTCTTCAATGAAAAAATGTGTAGACTTCTAGTTTAAGCTTCACACAAAGAAAACTAAAGATATTGTAATAGACTTTATAGAATACAAACATGACACCAATTCCATGCACATTAATTTACTGGAATATCCTTTATTTCTTTGTTTTCACGAAAAAACTAGTATTGTAAAGGCAACCACACAAAATAAATAAACACATTACCTGGCGATCCCAAGACTCGCCAAAACATTCGCCACTACTGTCAGGTAAACCAGTAGAACGTTTCAAATACTTCTACTTATAAATCAGTCTGTACGATGTACACGTTATTCACATGTAGTATTTAAATAGCACTATGTTGTCAAGTTGGTATCATCTATTTTCATAAATTTTTGTTTTATCATTGCTGCAAGTATATTAGACAGTTAACACACATTGTTATTGCATGTATTACTTCAGACGCCATAGACGTTTCACACAGATGGTGCAGTCTGTAAGCACTGCTATGTTAAACAATCAAACACAATTTTCAATATAAGCCCTCCATGAACAGAGATCAATCCATAGTTCAATCAATTAACACGTATTCAGTTTTATGTTACTATCAAATCACTCTCATTTTGTTTGTTTTTCAGCTTTTAATTATATGCTTGATCATTATTATTGTTATTGTTACTCCATTCCGTTATCCATATGTATAAATTGCTGTGGGCCTCATTTTTCATGCTTTAAAACAGTGTAAGGGTTTATACATAAACGTCGCCATTTCCTAAATAAAAAGGTTATACCTCTATGAAGTAGTCTTGTCTTCCTTAACCAAGAGAGGTAACTCATGAGAAGTTCCGGTATTGCATCTCGTAAGTGATCAACAATGGCGTGTTCAAACCAACCGTTCCTGAACTTTTGTAACTCAAAAGACTTTAAAAGGTTATTCACACATTTCAATTTACAGAAATACATTGTCAATTAACTAGCAGAAGACAAATCCTCTCCTATTTCGAAGCATGAAGGACAGACGAGTTCGTTGCAACTTTCTCTAAGGTTTGACGTTTCGTGTTGATAATAACATTGGTTGATAAGAGGTTTAGTATCTATACTAAAGCGTAGCTTTGTACAATAAAGAGGTTGTTAATTCATAGAACTTGTTTCTCACTCATGTTATGATCATCTCAATGGCCCTCAAAGAGTAATATCATTGAAGTAACTGAGAGATGTTATTTTGTTTTTCCTTTTTTGGTGTCGCTGCTAAGGAGAAATTGGACAACAAATGATAATTTTAGAATTTGCTTATTTTCTCTAAATATCAAGTTTTCAGAGGATATTTTCCTTCTTCGAAGAGTTATCGCTAACCGTCAGCAAAATTTGTATATTTAGATATAGAGCGCCAACCATAAATAAACTCAAAATTCTTCAAGATAACATCACATATAGTTATTTATAGCCAGTCTTCTTATGGAAATTAATTACAATTGATGAAGAATTTTTTTTTAAAAAGATGAAAAATGATATTCTCAAAACCTGTTTGGCGTGGTAAGTAGGAGTTTGTCAGAGACAAAAGCATTTTTAGATATTCCTGTGATACAATGTGTAATTAGATGAATAAACAACGATCACAGAAACAATAATAGAGGATACAGAATGTTTTTCAACACTTTAACGTAATTTTTCAAAATACCTAAGATAATACAAAAACCAACACCATGGCAGGTTTATCAATAAAAGTTCATCTTTGACAGCTTGCCATTGTCATTATTGACCATAAGACCATTAAACTAAGACTGAAGAATAATTATTTATAAAGTTTTGATTCATAAGATATGTATGTAATATATTAAACAAAGACGAGACCATAATGTCGTTAGCGTTGGGATCGATTTACATGATATGTGAAGAAATGCTCGAACAATTGTAATTAAAACATCTAAACATTGCCAAAAATGACACCGTAAGCAAATACGATTTATTTGTACAACCTCTACTTAATACGAAAGCTGTGAAATCTTTAGAAAATGGCTTTATTTATTTTTGATAGGAGTAGAAATGGAGGACACAAGGAGACAGCTGCTGATAATATTTGGGACCCCCTGGCTGTTCTCCACCATGTCCCTAACACGAAGGTTTGACTGTGGGTTGTGATGAAACATTATGATGAAAATTGCAAAATTAAAAAGATAACAACATCATTCTTGACCATATGAAAGCAAAATGACATTTAGTATTAAAGTATTTCTGGTGCATATCATAAGTTTAATCACAATATGTAATTAACATTACGCTACATCTGTAATATCTTAATATGACAGAAGGTAAATGCGAAAAATACCAATGTATTACCATTTTAGAATCAATTTATGCCAACTAAAGATCTTGAAAGGTAAATTCCTTTTCTTTGTCCATAGAAAAGGTCAACAGGAATATTTTCCCCGTTTTTTTTAATATATGTTCCCCAATTCCAATCTTACCGTTATAGATATGTCAAAGACATAAGTTTATACCCAGTTCTTTCAGTTGTATTGATCATTGATGATTAGCGTGGGCCTTAGCTTTAAATATTATCTAAATTAATCTGCAATCTCAAATTTGTTTCCCCGTATATCAATACTTAATGAATATTTCATGTGATGTTGACTAAATTATATCTGTGTAGTTGAATGAACGCTGTTAATGACTTGTAAAGACTCACTTCGTCTGTACATTGTCGCCTCTAAAGGCTGAAAATACTGCCAAAGCGGCCGTGCACGATTTAAAATTCAGCAGCTCTTGAATACAATACATATAGTTTCTCTATGGCCTCAAAGCTAGGTTTGGAAAGTTTGTACAGAACGGTTTGATAAAAATAATGTTTGTATAGAAATACTTTGTAAGGCAGTCCAATATCAACATAGTTTGTATAGACGATGATTGTATGGGAACTGTTTGCATAGAGAGGGTTTGCAAAGAAGAGTGTATAACAAGAGTGTTTATGAAAAACATTGACCTCTGCCTTTTTGCTAAAGGTAAGGCGACTTCTGTTCTGTTCTTAGAGTGCTGAGTGTTGCCTGTACTTACATTCTAAACCAACGTTGCTAGCTTGATGTAAGTCAAATGTGATAAATGTTTAACTTTTTCAGCACACATACTTGGTTGGACCCAGGCCCGTGACATATTTTGATCATGAGGTACTTGTGAAAGCGACTATAAGCGACTGTAAGCGATTTATAGTGTGTGGTACTAGAACACAAAAGAGGAAAACATGACATATGTGCAACTTTTCAAATCTTATTTCTTAGGGGTTACTGCGGTCAGTGGTGACCAATCAAATCGCGAACTGGATGATTGTAGCTTATGACTTAAACTATAACAGTAAATGAATATTAACCCTACTGTTAACCGAACTGTGATAGTATCCATTAAATTTTCATATTTGGAAATAGGTACATGTAAATGTAATCACGGCCTTTACTTTTAGTAGATGTACTAGTTTTGGCTTGTAGACGTTTAAGGAGATAATCAGCACGATTGTTTTCTCTGTGATTCGATGTTTTTAGATGCGTCTGTATTTCCGAAAATGCTGATTAAAGAGCCACTCCGTGATTTTCAAAACATATTATTTACCTTTGATTCGAACCTAAATGTTATATGTGGTACTTTAAAATCAAAACATCTTTACTTTTCATTTCCAAAAGACATATATATGAACAATAATGGTTTTCCATGAAAATCTAAAAACAGCCTTACAAATGCACAGAGATCGAGGTAGATATCAAGTCCAATATACATGGATACTAGTAAAATAACCTAACAAACTCTCAACTCCTAACTGCGCTCCTGGCTGTTTAAGATAAGATTCAAAATTACGTTTGGCAATTTGACGCGCGCCACTGTCCGGTTTTCGATCATAATTGCGACGTTCTACCTTCATATTGTCACTGTAAAAACACAATAAGCTTTAAAGTGTGTCTTTTTGGTAACAGTTGATACTTTGTCATCAAATGACACCACTGATTAAGTTTGGCATATATGGCTCCAACAACTCACGGAGTGGCTCTTTAATATGTAAAGTTTTTTAAGTTGGTGTTTGTCAGTCACTATTTTGTTTGGAAAAAACTTACTGTACAATAAGCAGGTGCTCACGACAGGCAAGTCGACAGCTATGTAAGAGTTTGTAAGAAAGCAAAATAATCAAATTATTTGTATTTCACTGCTTCTCCGTTGGGGTTAGGGTTATAAGGGGGTTAATGCTTTAACAACTGAGAGAGAATTGGCTTTAGGTTTAAAATAAGATATATGTCTTTCTGAGTTTTTCTTGTAGTGTGATACAAGGCTTTTTAAACAATATGAGTATCCATCCAATGGACAAAAACAAAACAAAACAAAAATAAATAAATACAAACTATCAGTAACAATTATTTTTCGACGCTCACATGGGACGAAATGTTATGAGTAGGAGAGTCCAGAGGCGAACAATATGAACAATCTATTTCTGTTTTGATAGTGTTTCACACATATGCATGCAGTGAATCAGTCAGTAGCGACATGCGACCAAAACAAAACACTGTCTTCAACTATGCTTTTCATAATAACCTAATATTATCAGCTGATTATAGAAAAATATGAGCATGTAAAACGAACAAGTTGAAATAATTCTTGTTACCACAAGTTCAGTGTCGTATTTGGAACTATTATTATGCACGTCTGAGTTGACATTTCAAATCTAAACATCCATATATAAACGGCCATATAAAGATAAACTCTAAAATCCAACAGTGGAAAAGACCACATAAGGTTAACTAAAAACTGTAAACGAACATTTGGGCTAATATCTGGGATCTTGTGATAAAGAAAAAACAATATGATATTAATTTAGTAAAACCATGTGACGTGCTTGTTTCAATAACGGAAGATAAAAGTTTGCCTGGTTAAGTGGCGGGCCCTTCAAAACCTTTAAATGATCATTCAGTTCAAATTTGGATCGTTTTCTAAGGAACGTATTATGAAGGTAACAATCAATGATATCACGTGATAAGTCTCATATTGCAAAAGGTTTCTCATGAATAAAACAGATAGATGATTGGCACAGGTGCGAGTTAAGAAAATGTCAACTTGCTATCTTTAACGGGGCGGAGAGGAATAGCAAACTGATATTTCGTACGTATAATTTGTGTCGATTTGAATATATTACACGTACTGATAACATAAGAAATAAAGCATACATACACAAAGATGACTGAGGAAGAAAAGTATGGATATATTTTAGAATTTATGTTTTCGTTGATAAGTCAAGAGCGTTAGGTAGGATTTCACCAGTACTGCTCCTATTTGTAACTGATTTCTGTGCTTGTGAATGACCTAATGCAGATATTGACTTGTATATTATATCAACTAATGAAGCGCCTGAGTACCCTCTCTCTGTACGTAGTGTGTATACAATTTCTATGATTGTAACCCTGGTCGAACCAGCTATGTCACTTCCTGGTTATATAACAGGTGAAAAGAAGTTTGTGTTGATAATATAGAGAGCAACATGTTACTTCCTGTTTTGCAACTAAAGTAAATGAAAATGAAAGCTGTGTTCAAGCTCCTAATATGCACTGGTGTACATTTAGCTACAGGTAGGTTTAGTTGTGTAGTTATATAATTAATAATTAGTAATGATAATACATAAAATTTATAGTTAGCAAACTGAAAAGAGATTTGAATATGAAAAGGGAGGACAATAGCCTTATCCGTGCCTCTAAAGTACAAATCCTTCCTAATAATGTATATTATACCTCGATATATTAGGATTTAAAATTGTAATTATCATTATTATTATCATATTCAGCCGTTGTATGTATCATGTAAGTTTTTTATCTACGCATATAAGAAATGAGTCCATATATATATTCTTAACAGTAAAAGACTGAAGATGAATCTTTGATAACAATTCATTACCAACTGGTTTCACGCAAATCTTATCACCAGGATATTATACATGTTGTTGACACGCATGTAGCGTTAACAATGGCAAGGGGCGTAATTCATGATGTTATTTACATACAGTTTCAACAATAAACACTAAATTTTACTCAGCTCTTCATTCTCTGTGCTCATTTTATAGACTTGACAGGTTCTAAACTAGGGATTTTAGTCAGTTGCGCATTCATCTATGTGCGCATCATGGGGGATAAATCTAGCATGTGGAGTTTTGGTTTGTTGTTTATGTACCCGCACTCTTGCTCTCAGTACATCCCCTTTTTGGCCAATCTATTCTTCTCCGAAACTAGCGCATTTTATAACATATACTCATTTTTTTAAAGTGCGATACAAGTTTTCCATTATTTTGAATTTAGAGTTACTTGTAAAGGTGAATGAATTTACCTCTAAAATGTGTGGGCATGGCCTGTAATTAGGCCTATGGCATTTTGTCATTCGTCCATCTAAATCGAATTTATGGTCAACAAAGCACGCTTTTGATAACAGTTGTTTCAGATTTTTTCTCTGTCGTATAATTTGTATTCATTAAGTATATTTTAGCGCATGCTTTAATTTTGGACATACGTATAACGCCTGAAAATTGTTTCTTACTATTGGGGAAATGTTTTGATTACAGGTTATAAATTGTTTTCCTGTTGCCTTTGTTTTAAAAGATCTTCCCTGTCAAGGTAGCCACTGGTTTTTAATATTTCTTCTAGTTCTTTAAGTACGGTTTGATACAATGGTACATACTATTTTTTATATGGCGGGAGTGACATGATCTTTAGTCTAGATACTGTTTAAATATGTAGGCTTGTAATATATATCTGTTTCTATTTGTCCTGCCTGAATATACTACTACATCTAAGAGACGATTTCGACAAAGAATTCAAATGTAACTGGAAAAGATCTTTTGATTACTGTTTCATACTATGGACTCGACATAACGAATCCTTAAAAGCGGTACATGACTTCCTTCAAAACTTACATCCATATTTATAATTTTTCAATAAACTAAACCCAAAGCCTAGTTCAAAATTGTTATCTGATATTCCTCATTTTAATGTATATGTATATGTATGTTTTGTAATACGCGACATATATATCATGCAGTCTGTATCTATGAAATGTGAAGTCATAATTGTTACTCTTGATCAATATGTCATAGCCAAATCAACTTCATTGACCTGATGAGACGTTATGGTCAAAAGTACATCTTGATTTTCTCCAACATCTTTATTTTCTATATATGTATATATATTTTTTTATGTATTGTCTTACAGGGGCCATGGTGAACATAGCTCTACGAAAACCTGCCTCAATGAGCTCCAGTTAGTCTGGTTTCCGTGCTAGTACAGTGTGCGATGCATGTGTATGCTTCTGTTCTCTCATGTCGCTACATTCTTGTCACAGAGAGGGTAATGTTTAAAGAAAACCTTGATGGCCTGTTAAACAACTTTTTAATTTTGATTAAAAGATATAGCCACGATTATCAGTGTTGGTTTGTCTTTTCTTTGATCTTATCAATCTAAGATAATTCAAGTTTTTGATAATATGTCAGGTAAACTATCGAAAGTATAGCTTTTCAACTGTCACACTTATCTATATATAAAATACATATATACAAATACGTATTTCAGTTGTGATTGCCAAAAATTGCCAAGGAAAATCTGATTAACGAAACATATGTCAGCCATTTTACATAGATGCAACCAGGGTTGCCCATTCTAAAAGAAATTTTAACATCTTGAACATTAAAAAGTGAAATGAATTCAATTAAACTTGCCTGAAATACTTTCAAAAGTCATCATTAATAACACGATTCATGGAAAGAAACCCTTTTGATACGACTGATAGTTTACCTTACTATTGATGTGTGGATAATGTGTTCATGTTCCCTATCGGTACAGTAATGTTGCAGAGATGACTATTGCGATAAAGAGATAGTTCAATATACTGTTACTATGTATTAAATCTTTAGCAATCACTACTGAAATACGTTTTTGTTTGGATCCAAAACTATCAAAATAGCAATTGCAATAGTGGTATAGTAGATAGTAGATTTTAAAAGGCAATCGCTATCGCAATAGTAAAATTTGGTAAATAGTTACCCCCTAATGAGTACATTGGTAAAAAATATCATTACATCCAGCCTATGAAGGTTTAGTGTCTTATAGACAAGTGCTAATAAAATGGGACCAAGTGGGTATGATAAATAAATGGCGTAAAATTTATACAAGCAGTGGATTTTTCAAGAAATCAATTCCCTTATTTTAAAAATCTCATTGATAGAAACTGGATCTGAAGACATAGTAGCATTTATAATTTGTTCCTCATTTTCAAAAGTGGAGGTATCTAACAGGCCTAGGGAAAAAACGAAATGTGAAATCATTGTAAAAATTGTATCATAAATTAAGTAAATCTCATTTTCGACACGTGTACAAAAAAGACAAACTTTCTCAAACAGGGATGTTCGTGAAAGTCGAGATTGTGAAGTTATAGTTGACATGAGAAATACATGATTGAGCGTACTCTTGATTTTCGTATTAAACTGTGTTACAGTGTTACATCACTCACTGTCACAACATTAATCTTCACCGAATCAATCGTTTGGGTTTTTTTCGTGATTGAACCATATGCTAACGATCTCAGGGAGGTAATCACCATAGAACATCATAAAAAAATACAGCTTATTAAAAAAATGCTCTCCCGGAGATACTGTTGTTATATCAATATTCAACAAATGGAGTGTGGGCTTGTGTTATCACCCTGTAGCTGTGTATATCAGTGTTCATATGTAGCCACAGTCTGTACTCAGTAATTACCAGAGATAGTGCTCTACTTGCTCCTTTTAATATATGAATGTTCATTAAACAAAAGCCCTGCATATTTTCTAACATTCAAGCGTCGTCATTTCCAACAAAGTTTACCCTACCAGGAGCATTCTAGCTCCGGCTGGCATAGCTCTTAGGGTCTCTGAAGAACCCAAACCACCACACCACGATAAGGTATTTAGTCAAGTGGTGGCTTTAGAATTGTATTTTGTTAAAGAATACGTAGGTCTTAGTCTAGATAATAACACGATCTTTATAGCATGAGAGTCAGGGCCCAGATTTTCAAAGCTATTTAGTGCTAAGAATGTGGTAAGCCAATATCAATGAATGATACCACTATCTTATTTCTAAGAGAGCTTCGAAAATCTAGGACATGGAGACGACAATTAAAGTGACCGTCTATTGAAACACATGACACCCTGTACCTGCGTGATGCAATCTGCTGTGATTCAACTTCCCCTTTGTCCATGAAAAGGGATATGGGTGGACATGTAAACGTTATTTGAAACTTAAAAGAGCAGATTCAGCATCTTATTGGTCTCTAAATTAATATGGTGGCCGTGTCTCTGCTACTAGTCTGTACTGATTTACAGCTTACAAATAAACTCTTCGTCATTCCTTACGATCACTCATCCGCTCAAAACTGGATTATCGATCCATTAAGTTATGTATCTGCCCCTGTTCTTTCACCAGACACAAAAAAATCTTTTAAAGAAAATAATTAAGAATGAATTTGCAAATGTAGATCTAGATTAGAAGGGGTTCGTGTAACCTACTTTTTAACAAATAGACGATTTGAAAATATCAGGTTGACTGCGTGAAATAGTTTACGAAATGACGTTTGGTTCACTTCATGAGTGTTTCATGTCTAATATTCAATTTTTACTTCAACTCTGCTGTTTGTTATTTGGTTTTAAATGGCATTAATTTGCAAGCATCGTATACTGAAATTCGTCCGTCTAAATTGTGGTCTTCCACAGGGTTCAGTACTAGAGCCTGTCTTACACTTCTTCTTCTTCTATACTACACATGGGATTTGATATCAACATGACACTGCATACCATCTCTCAACTGATGTCACTCAACTTCAGGATAGTTTCAGGACATATACATTGCCTAGTATAATGAATTGTATGATGAATGATGATACGATAATACTCATTAAACCTCCAGACGTATTCCATATTTACTAGATGTGAAAATTGTCGGTGCTTGTCTCGATAATGAACTCGACATTGACAGAAATCCAGTTAAATAGTAAAGTAATGCTATTTTCACATTAGATCTATTAGAGGAATCCGCCTTATGATCACAGCCGCGACGAAACCTTCGGGTTGGTCCTGCAGAACTATAAAGCATTTAAGATATGATTCAAAACACTGCTCCAATGATTGTAGTCAAAGCATTAAAGGTACCCCGCATTAATCTACTTGGTGCAAGTGGTATCTATATTACGAACAATCTGCAGATTGTGCGACCTTAACAATCTTGGAATGATCACAATCTGGGAATCTGGCAGTATTCGGGGCCGATTCCTAGATTGTGAAGGGCTCATCGCTCGCCTCTATGTCAAACTGACAGAATATAGGGGTCAATTCTCAGATTGTGAATGGCTCACATCTCGCCTATATGTCAAACTGAGGGAGTATAGGGATCCATTCGCAGATTGTGAAGGGCTCATAACTCGTCTTTGTGTCAAACTGAGGGAGTATAGGGGTCAATTCTCAGATTGTGAAGGGCTTACAGCTCACCTATATATGAAACTGAGAGGGTATAGAAGTCGATTCTCAGATTGTGAAGGGCTCACAGATCGGCTTTATGTCAAACTGACGGAGTATAGGGGTCGATTCTCAGATTGTGAAGGGCTTACAGCTCACCTATATATGAAACTGAGAGGGTATAGAAGTCGATTCTCAGATTGTGAAGGGCTCACAGATCGGCTTTATGTCAAACTGACGGAGTATAGGGGTCGATTCTCAGATTGTGAAGGGCTTACAGCTCACCTATATATGAAACTGAGAGGGTATAGAAGTCGATTCTCAGATTGTGAAGGGCTCACAGATCGGCTTTATGTCAAACTGACGGAGTATAGGGGTCGATTCTCAGATTGTGAAGGGCTTACAGCTCACCTATATATGAAACTGAGAGGGTATAGAAGTCGATTCTCAGATTGTGAAGGGCTCACAGATCGGCTTTATGTCAAACTGACGGAGTATAGGGGTCGATTCTCAGATTGTGAAGGGCTTACAGCTCACCTATATATGAAACTGAGAGGGTATAGAAGTCGATTCTCAGATTGTGAAGGGCTCACAGATCGGCTTTATGTCAAACTGACGGAGTATAGGGGTCGATTCTCAGATTGTGAAGGGCTTACAGCTCACCTATATATGAAACTGAGAGGGTATAGAAGTCGATTCTCAGATTGTGAAGGGCTCACAGATCGGCTTTATGTCAAACTGACGGAGTATAGGGGTCGATTCTCAGATTGTGAAGGGCTTACAGCTCACCTATATATGAAACTGAGAGGGTATAGAAGTCGATTCTCAGATTGTGAAGGGCTCACAGATCGGCTTTATGTCAAACTGACGGAGTATAGGGGTCGATTCTCAGATTGTGAAGGGCTCACAGATCGGCTTTATGTCAAACTGACGGAGTATAGGGGTCGATTCTCAGATTGTTAAGGGCTCCAGATCGGCTCTATGTCAAACTGACGGAGTATAGGGGTCGATTCTCAGATTGTGAAGGGCTTACAGCTCACCTATATATGAAACTGAGAGGGTATAGAAGTCGATTCTCAGATTGTGAAGGGCTCACAGATCGGCTTTATGTCAAACTGACGGAGTATAGGGGTCGATTCTCAGATTGTGAATGGCTCACATCTCGCCCATATGTCAAACTGAGGGAGTATAGGGATCGATTCCCAGATTGTGAAGGGAATTTTTAATTTGCTAATTAATACACAAATCTCTTCAGATATCTAATAAAAATGCTATCAGTTTCTATCTGACACTAATAATTTACCATCAAATATTCTATGTAAAACATATTGCTTACATGAAAAATACATTATGTCAATAAGGTTTCCCATATCAAATGTTCTCAAATCTCGAATGCTTTTTACAGAAACATTAATCTCAAAAGCCTCTTTCAAACACATATATCATGTAACAAAACCTAACAGCTGAACTCAAATATATGATATTTGATATATTACAATATACTTTTAATGATGAGGATGTTATTTGAATGTGTTTTATAATTACCCGAATGATCCTTATATCTTCTTATATGTGAATAATGTCCCTGTTGAAGTCTACAACAATGGAATGTGCATGCAATATCTTCATAAACTTTTTACTATCTGTTTTAATGCCGAGCAGATTCCAAAGGAATCATCAACCCAATCCCTAAAGCACAGATGGAAGATCCCTGACACCCGCTATCTTACAGAGGTCTGACTATTACATGCCCTCCATTCAAGCTGTTTTCTACTGTACTCAATGCAAGAATGTCTAACTACATAGAAGATAGAAAAATTGTAGAAGATAACCAAACATTCTCTTTCGCTAACTTCCATAATTGAAACACGTAAATCTACGAAGAAATCCACTTTTACAGCCCTCATTGATCTTCGGAAAGCATATGACTATAATGATCGTTCTACTGTGCTCAAAGCTACTTGAAGCCAACAAGAAGGTAAAATGTTTAATGCCATTACCTCCCTTTATAGATCAGTGGAGTACTGTGTGAGACTAAACGGCAGACATACGCCTTGGTTTGATGTCAAATGTGGTTTGAAACGAGGGTGTCTACTTTCACCGTTACTTTTTAATCTTTATATAAATGATCTTTTAGCTAAGATTAATGAACTTTCTATCTGAGTGGTTATTAACTACAAGACTGTTGGAGAACTCGCCTTTGCTGACGACCTTGTTCTACTGGCCGAATCTGAAAGTGACTTTAATATGTTGTTAGATTGCCTAAACATTTGGTGTGGAACCAACTCTATGTCAGTGAACAAAGATAAATCCAAGATTGTTCATCTTAGCTCCTAATCTACACCTCGGACACTTGCTACTTTCACATTGGGAGATGAGTTTTTTTAGAAAGTACATACTTTTATAACTACGTTGGAATTCTTGTTACAGAGCATCTTGATCTTAATCGTATGGCGAAGGCATCGGACAGCTCATCTTAAAGTGTAAAATTCTAGGCCTTATGCAATTCGAAACGTTTACTAGTTCACACGACTGTATGGTGTGGTCAGTCATCGCTTACAGTGCAGAACAGGGCTATGCGCTTCTTACTCGGACTCCGACGTTTTGCCCCTAGCAACGCAGTGTGTGGAGATATGGGCTGGGTCCCTCCAACCGTCCGTCGGTGGGGATGTACATGTGTGACACGCCTCCATATACGACTCATATGACTAACTCACCACATTTTCATTTGAACCGACCAGTGGTCTGAGAGAAGAAAACGAAACCAGGTCTACAGGATACGCAACTGGGAATGGGACACTCTACACCCCTTAATCACATATACCATGGAATTTTCGTTTTACGCTAAATAGAGGAGGCAGTTTTTAATTAGTTTTTATCAAAATGGGAAGTAAATATATCTCAACCTACTCGGGCACAGCGGAACCTACTGTGCATTCAAGAGCGACTACGGGATAGAAATCTTATGTTAGAAATGTTTCTATTAGAAGTCAAAGAAGAACCCGATCACGGTTTAAGTGCGGAGTAGCTCGCTTGAGACAGGACGTTACACTAACAATCCGGTAGAAGACAGAACTTGCCCTGTGTGCACCAACGTCGTAGAAGATGAGATGCACGTCTTGCTTCACTGTCTGCTTTACGAAGAAGTCAGAAGAAGTCGGACGTGACCTTATTCCAAATGCATTTTAATCGAATCATAGGGATTTAATGAAAGTAGGTTTTATTATCTCCTCACCTGGAGTGTCTTTTATCAGTGGCAAGGCCTGAAAATCTATATAAAGCCCCCGAGAGCACTTTTTATATCATAAGTATATATAATTCATCACTTATTTTACTATTGTTCCTACATGTGCATACTTTAGTTCCATTTATATCTTATTTCTAATTTTATTTCATGCACACATTCCTAACATACACCTAGAATGTATACATTTTCACTTTTAATTTACCTTGTATTCATGCTGATTTTAACTGTATATGTTATTACATTTATTTATGTATTCATTAAATTTAGTCTCTCGTAACCTCTTTTGGTGGCTCGATGTTTCGTTTTTAAAAACTAGTATTTGTGTGTATATTTGTATTTTATGAATTCGAGGTGAGACTACAATAAAGATTCTTTCTGTCCGTCTGTCGAAGGGTATTTCCCAAACAGAATTGAAGAGGACATTTTATTGTATACACGTATAATATAAGTATATGATTCTATCATAACCGGGTTGAAACATGTGAATAAAATATAATGTTGGTTGATTTAGATTTGACAACTAGACAAAGGATAGCGTGAGTGAAGTCATTCACCAGTGCTAACAATGTGAAACGCCGTGCTAGTCTACATACAGTTTAGTTTAATACTGTTTTAAATTAGTAAAACTACAGCGCATTTTATCATTCCATTTCCCCTAAAACAAGATGACGAACAGTGTGCCATTTTGTCACGCTTTTTGAGAAAAGGAGCAAATTCTAATTCTGCAAATTTAGCACTTACAAGAATAAGAGCAGAACTTCAAAGTTCTTTCCATTAGTTTATGATTAACTAGATCTATGCGACATCTCAACTTTTGTTACTCTTTAGATTTATTTTGTTAGCTAAAAGTACTTATTTCAAGTTGTTAATACATTTTAACAAGCTGAATTAAGTTTATCGTCTTTAATCTGAATGAATGTTATAACCTCATTCTGAAGTTTTAAAAGATTGTAGCCTGGTATAGTGTAAGATGAAAACGGGTATGGATCTTTTGAGTCAAGATTGCATTGCAATGGATATCAGTGGTTCTGATGTTAACAGTTTTGTATAACTGCTAGAAATGACTTAGATTACATGATTCATATTAATTCACCTAACATATTTCATTGTAAATTATATTCCGGGTTGGTTAGATAATTTAGTTAGGAAATACGTTCCTTGTGTTTTTCTTGTGTTTCGTTGAGAATTTGTTAATGAAAATATTTGAACAAAGGAAATAATACCATTGAGACCTGAAATGTTTAGAATAGCTCGTCATTGTGTTAAAGATACTATAACCACATAGGGGGTACGATTAGCGGAAATACTTCATAACACAGTTAAGAATAAATATCAACAACTATTTAGGTTCACATCCACCTGAAAAATAGCAGAAAAAAACGTGTTTTATAAATACTTCCGGAAAAAAGACGCCAAACGTTTTATTAGCCAATCAGGTGCTTGGGGGCTGTTACGACAAAGACAGGACTCGTTAACGACTGGCTGATCTGTGTCCTCGTTTACATTATAGATTCCTGCGATCGTGAACGTATATGTTTTCACTACGTCACCAAAGCTATTACTATCAATACATCGACATATTCTGTTTGACATTAATTAACTGTTGTTGTTGTTGTTGTTAGTTGTTTGGGTTGTTAATCTCCGATAATGCCGATCGAGTGAACCCAAACTGACATCTGCCGCTATTGTGACTGTTTTTGGTTTGAACACCTAGACAAATCGACTATCCCCCTGTGTAGTTGATTGACCTTTGTATATGTACAATATTTGTTACGACTTTGTGCCTTTTTAAAGTGTCAACTCAATATCGTAACTCCGTGTTTCTGCTTTGCATGAATGTAACAATGAGATCTCGCTTTTGATGGACTGCCTCTCGGCAACTTCCGGATCTCGTAATTGGGATACGAGGTTCCGAGCAGCTGTTTTTGGCCTTATTACTCAGTTATGAGTAATAATGAAGATCAAATCTTTGATGTGTTTAGTAAATGTACCCCTTGATTCGCGATTTGCCACCTTAATAAAAACTTAGAGTTACGTACTAATGTATTTTGCATAGTAAGGATACAGATTATTGTTGTTGTTTTGTGTGAGTTAATGTTTGAGATAAAGAGTGTGGTACTAATCTAGAGTGACGTAGGCCAATATTGTCAATAACAACACAACATTCATTGTTGATTGTGATGTAAGCCAGCTTGGAAATGTATTATAAATATGAAATTCTTTTTCAGTTTTAACTATTTCAACCAAATAAAACTATTAACTCTGAAAAGCATATTATTTCCATTTCCTTCAGTACTTTAGTATCGGTATTTTACAAAAGAGAGGTTTTCAGTTACCTAACACTACTTTTTCACACCACACAATATGGTCATAAAGTTATTACCTAACAGTCTACATGAAATGCCACACACCTGTACATCATGGCAATTAAGCAATAAACTTAATGACCTCAGCACCTGGCACATTTCCAATAGGTAATACACAAGGCACTGATTAATTATCTAAACATTATCCTCACACATTACCAACAGCCTTTATTGAAACTTAAAGAAGGCATGTCTCATTCGCAATGAAAACGAAGACGAATGCGACCCATATCTGCTTTGATATATACTATGTTTACAAACAAACGCGGAGCGAGTCCTGTCTATGACGTCACATCCGCCGAAGGAGAACTCAGGACACTCTAGGGACTTTTTTAAGTGGGCTTTCGATGTGGCCAATTCTACGCACTTTGAATTAAAGGGCGCATCGAAACTCTTGAAACTTACTTGAATGTATTGTCTTTATGAAAATCGGGATTGAAGTCGGATACAAAACTGGGATATATTATCTTTAACATGTCCTGACTAGCGAAAAATATAAACCGATCAGTGATTTTAGATACTTGTACAGGCAATTTGGAAGTATTCCTTTCAAATGCTGCGGATAGAATTATTAATTCAAAATGGTATATATAAAGATATCCTTATCTTGTCTATTAATTAGGGGTGTATGTGTTAATTCTTATCCTTGTAATTGTATGACAATAATGAAATACAAAAAGTTTTCCAAGAGTAAATAAGATAAAACCAAAAGAATATTGGAGAGAAAGCTGATTTTAGCATTTAGTTATTTTAATTTTATAAATGAATTAACAACAGGGATTTTACAAAATTCAAAAATCAACCTGTCAATAGAATTATTACTTATATAATAGACTGGAAAGGCTTATATAGTCTGTTAATTTAAATGCAGATGCGTAATAACGCTGTATTACACACTGATCAACCAATAATCGAACGTCCTTACACTCAGTTGACAACGAAATATATCCCGTTGTGAGAGGGAGATACAGATTAAGGAGCACACGATGTGTACACGATAGACAGTGTACGTCCTGGTAGCTGGGGGTGAAGATGGCGACTGTTCTACTCCTGATCTGGTCAGTTTTACATCTCGCTTCAGGTAGGTAAGAATACATACAATCAGTACAGTGAATACTGTTGTTAATACATTGAAACTATTCCCAGCACGATCCTTTTAAAACTGTTTTACCTGAAATACATTTTGAATTTCAAAGACGATGAATATGGCGATCGATTACTATTTTACCAAGATTATTTGCTATATCTACCTTCACTAAGTGGCAGGATATTCACTCTGATATAAGATCAATTTTATGGGAAAAGGTAAGTTCTCTTAACCCGCTGTTTAGCTTGAATATTGTTCCTGTCGACCAGACTATCTTTATTATGGGAAAACCATAATCTTGTATACTCTTTAGCTGCCTCAGTCACCAATGTTTAAAAGAAGAAAATGGTTATGTACAGATTATCTTCAGATTATCTCTCTAATATATATTTTAGTGTATATCATTCAATATCTATCTCAGATGCTCCAACCATTGAGACGTATGCAGAGAAAATATTCCAGAACATTGGAGGGACCGGGTGTGAACCTTTTCGTCACCTAACGTAATTGTCTTTATATACTTATTTGTTTTAACATTGAATTTTTCTATGAACGATTGGTTCCTTTAAAAAGAACGTGACTGTAGGATTATCATCTAAACAATTTTCATATTTGAGAGGACGTCTATGATGGTTATAGTACCAACTTGTACTTGTACTTGTACTTGTACAGTGAAGATATCCACAGTCTACTCAGTGGTTTCCAGCGTTATGACATTATGAGTTAAAACATTGAATAATTCAAAAGGTATGTAATTCAAATATTTTATTAATTGAGAAGATTTTTATATGAATTTGATCTACTTCGACATTTGGTGAACATTCACTTGTGGGTTACAACCCTCTAAAGCTGGAAGTGACTTTGTTAAGATATTGTCCTCAAAGTCCCATTTAGTTTTGTATACTGAATCGGATCATTATCTACACATACAGCGTACCTGCAGGTAAATATTTGTATCAAAAAGGCATATTAATAACATTGAAAATACGTGTATGTATGTGCAACGTTAGTAATAAACTTCACTGTTCATTACTCTATTACAGGATTATCTGACTCTGGAAGCGTCATTAGTATCATAAACATCTCAAGATTTGACGAGGATATATACAAGTGTGAGGCTTCAAACGATCACGGAACAAGTAGGAAGGGAATCAAAGTCACTGTCGAATGTAATTGGATAACATTAATTCCACGTGCACAGAATGCATTTAACTGAAAAAAGTTCAAAGTTTTATCATCAGTTATAGTAACCCAGTTTCTTCAAAGCAAGAGGGGGCGGGATAGCGCAGTGGTTAGCGCGTTCGGCTTCGGTTCTGTTCAAGAGGTCCGTGGTTCGAATCCCGCCTGGGGCTCGGGAACTTTGTCTGCAGTAGAGAACTCTTCTACACGCAGTCAGGTTTGGGAGCAATGCTACACTGGCTTTCAGCGCAGTACCACCCATGGTTCGCTAGCCGATGCTCGCAGGTTTCACCGCAATGCATAGCCACAATTGATAGCCACAATGGTGTTGCGGGCCTCCCTGAAATAATACTAGAAGCTGCGATATAAGTGAAATAATCTTGAAAGCAGCGTCAAAACCCCAACTCACTCACTCAAAGCAAGGGCCAAACGTCTGGTAAGATTTATTTGGTAGGCAGTCTTTTGAGTCACACACATCAAAGGCAGGTGGTTTCAGGACAATTTGAATATGTCATGTCCCTTGAAAAATAAGATTTAGAGCCTCCGAGCATTCAGCCCTGGGCGTGGTCATCTTGTGACATGCAATCTGAATTACCTGAGCATGCCCCGCACGTATTTCTATCACCGCGTGTAAATGCTTATTCTGTTAGTCTCGTGGGCAGGGAATTTGAGTACGAATTCTCTAGGTTGAAATATGAGTGTTTGATCAAGGCAGAGTGAGTGAGTTGGGGTTTAACGCCGCTTTCAAGATTATTTCACTTATATCGCGGCTGCTAGTATTATTGCAGGAAGAAAGCCCGCAACACAATTGTGGCTATGCATTGCGGTGAAACCGCCGAGCATCGGCTGGAACTGGCTAACCATGGGTGGTACTGCGCTGAAACTCAGTGAAGCATTGCACCCAAACTTGACTGCGTGTAGAACAGTTCTCTACTGCAGACAAAGTTGCCGAGCTTCGGGATTCGAACCACGGACCTCTTGATCCGAAGCCGAACGCACTAACCACTGCGCTATCCCGCCCCCGATCAAGCCAGAACTGAGCGAGGATATTCTTAAGTAGGTTGTACTTTTAGCTATATCGATAACGTAACAAAAGTAATTTAAGAATGCTGCTAACGTTGTCAGCCGGAAATTGTGATCAATACTAACATTAAAACGGTTTAAAATCGTAGATGGTAGATCCCTAATGTATCTGAGAAAACTTAAGGTTTCAAACATTTTCGTTTCAACAATTATAGGGTTCTTTGGGGTTAGTTTGTGTTTTAGATTTACTGTGAGAAATATCGCCTTTTCTCATGTTAAAGGGGAAGCTTATAATCCACTACGAATAACATCTTAAATACATCACTCAAGGGTGTATTATAATAAGGGTGTGATTATTATTCTATTAATTCTATCATACAAATTAAAATTCTCAGTAATATGAGAAGACAACATTTTATCATTGACACAATGTCGATATCGGTATATACTTCGGCTTGTCATAACTTTCTTCAATTTCAATTTATGTTTGTGAAATTGAATGAAATCTAACACCATGTAACAAATTCGGTAATAGCGCTTTTCTAATTAATATCAGATTAAAGTAAATGCTTTTTGACTTATAAAACAGTATGTTTTAAATCTCTGCTCCGTACTAAAATACATGTTATGATATCTCTTATCCCAGCCTAGTGTCCAATAGAGAAAAGTTTAGATAACTTTAAAAACTGGAATTAACGCTTGAGATTTGCGGTGGTGAAATGTCCGTTTCTCGATAACAATTTAAGACTCCGGCCTGCTATAACTGTCCTGAACAAAAACATTTATTTGTAATTACCAACACAAGTCAGTTTTTCTGGATGTGATAGCATCGTCAGCATCATCGGTATCGTTTACATCATCCTAAATGTCAGTTTAAAGGGCAGTAGCACGTTTCTGGAGTGATTTATTACCTTATAATCATTTGAGGTAGGGGAATTGATTTGCATAGCGTAAGGGATCGATACGATTTTTAAAAACATTTAGAAATGTTTTGCAATTATAAACATTTATTTTTCGTTTTTACGTGAGATCACTCTATTTTTCTTCAAAAACGCTCTTCTACATCTTTTAATGGACTGTTTTCTCCGTTAAAATTATGTGCGATATTATTGAAATTTGGCAATAATTTTAGATAAAACTATCAATTAGTCCTTATTGTCACTTCAGTTCCTCCAAGAATTGAGGTATCGGCCTTGGAAGTAGCACAAGAGGTCGGAGGGACTGTTATATCAAACTGCATCGGGACGTCGTCACCTCCATCTTATATCAATTGGAAGTTTTATGACATTGAAATCCGGAATTCGATAAGACATTCTATCAAGTTTCACCTTACAAAGAATGACGTCACAACATCAAATCTAAGGATAGATTATATAACAAACCGGGATTTCGGTCTCTACAATTGCATAGCGTCTAATTGGATCGGAAAAGCTGAAGTCGTGAACATGAGCACATTTGAAGCACAATGTCCATGAAATATCAGAGGTTTATTTCAACATTCCTCCTTTGCTTAGAATTGTCACATAATTGAAATAAATATATGATATTATAAATATGAAAATATAGATGTAAAATTATAAAAGAATAAAATGAATAAATATTGTTAGATTAAATTCATTACATGTCAAATGATAAAAAGAGCACTTTTCATTCAAGATCTCTTAAATGCTTTTTTTTCTAATTATGCTTTCCATGAAAAATTCTGGAATTTACTTTTTCGCATAATTATTGTTTGGATACATAAGAACACTTGCACAATGTAAACCAATAAGCATTCAAATCAAATTTTTAAACCATTTGAAGAATGCATTAACCATCTTTTCTTATCTGATTTGTCAACATGTTTTCTGTTGAAGCATTTAGAAAATTTGAGTTTCCTCTACTTTGTAGAGTCAAATCATTCCTAGTGATCAAATTGTGAAGAGAAGTTTACCAATTATTCAATGGTAAATAAAATCACAAACTGACAATTTTTATTAAGCGATTATTGAAATATGACAACTGCTCAGTCGTCGCATTCTATCCCCACAGATGCAGCTTCGTCACAAATTCCTCTTCTAACATCTGTTATAAAACGAGCTGGTGGCAAAATATTGCACTACAAACTATGAAAATTTCAGCCTATCAGATCACCGCATGCATGGACTGCGTATTCGTTATCGCTGCAATGATGCAGTCGCTTAAGGAGACTTTGTTCTAAAGTGCACATTCGAATATTTTTCAGCTTTCTCAATAAAACTTTAGCTTTTGATCCAGTTTATGGTTTAAGACTTCTCAGATTATCCACTCTTATCAGTACATGTATATTTGCGGATACAGATAAGTGATTAATCTCAAATTACCATTCATATCAGTCAATCTAGACTTGCTGAATGTGGACCTAGACTGTATAAAAGGCTCCTTTATATACACAGTTATGAGGCAGGACTATGTCAGCGCCTATAATTAAATACTCGTTCAGACTTCGTGGCATGTTATATAACCAACATATGGCAAATGTACAATCTCGCCATACTACGGGGAGATATATTTGGACACGAGGCGAGCCCACATCTGTGTAATATCAGCGCTGTGTAATATCAGCGCCAGTTAGCTACGTACACATTCCTTATCTTTAAACTCACTTAGCAGATGCACACTGTCTACTACGTATACGAGCTATACTATATAACTAGGGTCTATGGTGCTCTGCCAGATCATACGGTTTACGGTTGTAATACGATAATGAACTATAATTCAAAAAAAAATTACAATAAAATACATCTGCTACAGTAATAACCATTTAATAACACCCAAAGAGTTTATCGAGTAACAACATTAATTAAGTCAATTTAAATGACAAAGAGTATGTTACTAGGTTCAAGAAAGCAAACTTTGTAAATGGTTTTAATTGATCGAAAAACTTTGGTTGTTTCTGGCAATTAACATCTCAATGCGTATAAGTCCATGTAGTGACAATAAACAGGTTGGAGTCAAGATAAATGATCTAAAATTTGACAATGTCACGGGCCAATGACTACTTCAGACGTAATTTTAGGAACTTATGTATAGTACAAAATACGAAAGGTAAGGCTCAGTAGTGCCTAATAAGTAAATAAACCAATGAATATGTAAATGGGACACAGGCTTTCGACCTCTTAACATTTACGGGTCTGTCCTCTATAAAGATTTGACCTCGATGTCTACAACCATCGTTAAGTTCTCCTTACTTTCCTTCTTGAGAAACTTGTTAGATGTAAGGGAAGTTCTAAAAACGTAGTCAAGTATCTTGTCTCATGTTTCTTATGTACGTATGCAAACTTGAGAGCATATGCAGCTCAAGCTGGAGGGCTTGTATTTTCCCCCTTTTGATTTCCTTACACCAAGGTTAAATTTTGACCAAAGTGAAAAATGTTAAGTAGGTGAAAATTTCAATTCCTGCTCGTCATTATGTTAGCGGTAAAATATTATTGTAAGGAGGGGTAAATGTAATATTCCTTTCATCATTATTTTAAACTTTATTTTTAATATGACTTTTAATGTTAAGCCTCTCTTGTTCTCCAATCCAATGCATATGTACTTACTAATATATTAAACAAATACTCAAAACTAAGGATAATATTTTTAGAAACTTCATGTGTTAAGTACAATACAAGGCTTCAGTTAAATTTAAACATATGATTTATTATTTTTCAATGTGCATACATTTATATAAAGCAGACCTTATGTTGTTGACAAATAGCTACTAGACTTTTGATTTTGTTAACTTACGAGTAAGACGTGAACTTTCTAACAAAGATAATTTAAAGGTTTTTTTTATTATTTATTATTTACAAAGAGCAACAACAAATTGTCTCTCTCTCCAAATATTTAAACTTTAAGCGTCCCTTCCTTTTTTACTCTCTGTCTCGCTCTTTTTCGTCTCGATGTCTTTTCCCCGTTATTTCCTGACCATGTGTGTGTATATCTTTGTAATGCTTTGTAGTACTAAATATGTGGACACTGAAGTAATAGATTCAACAAGCGTTTGCATTAGAATAAATTCAGACTCTGAAATTTAACACAATATATATTCGGATCGGTGTTTTTAAGTCCATATGACCGGTATATATTTGAACAAAATCAAAACTGCATGTTACGCAAAATTGAAACTATCATTACATGCTGCTTCACGTATATATTTCGAAATTGCTTGAATAAGACTAAATATTCATAATCGAGTCTGTTTGAACATAACAAGTCAAAACACTTGTTTTGCTGTAACTTGCTTTGGCATTTTATTGAAATTTTCCTTTGGCTTGTCTGAATTTATACGAAATAAATCTCATAAGCTATGGCATATATATCAGCTTAGATTGAATCGTTCAAACCGTTTCTAAGCCAGTGAATAAACACGTTATCAATTTTTTTTAAAGTACCCCAATCAAGGAAGTATTTTTAAAGTATCATGCAAACGTACACGCGAGACAGAGCATGTGAAAGTAAAGTATATGCAAGCAAAATATGGAAAATAGAAGAATATCAAATGAAGTATTTCCAAAATAGATGGAAATGAGGTATATGAAAGGAGAATATGTGTAACATAAGTATGTGCCCGTAAGACATAACCAAAGGGGGAAATGTATGATGAGTAAACGCATATAAGGAGTCTTCCTTCGAGTAGTATATTCATTTGGAGTAATTTGCCAATAGTCTGATATTTAACTGTTATATACACACGTGTAATGTAACATTGTTATACTCTTAATTCAACATTGATAAATACTTTTTCAAAAAGTTGGGGATATTGAAATGCAAATGACTATGCATGTTGTGATATGATGAATAGTCATGGACACTTAACATGCTTGGAGAGTATTTTAACGAATGAATAACTTATCGCCAAAACAGAACCACTAAACTGCACGTGCGACACGCAATGGAGCCATACACGTTGGAAGGGTTCATTGTCAAATTTGACACTTCAAGGAAGGATTGATGGTTTATCTTATCCAAGTTTACTTCCTGCATGCCTGGGCAAGACGACGCATCGACATGGTCAAATGTATTTCCTTTCTTGCTCCAGTTCCTGAAGATTTACTCTTGACACCTATTGTTGATTGATTTCTCTCCTTAGGTGTTTCCATAAATGTTCAATGGTATTCATAACTGGTGAATAGGCTGGCTATGAGATTTTGTTGTTGGTCGAGGAATTTCGTGTTACGGCCTCTGATTGTGGTCTTGCTTTATCACGCTCGAAAATGATACCAAGTTGCTGCTTCTAGATGAACGGTATTACAACAGGTATCTAAACTGTGTCGATGTACCTCTGTGCATAAAGCTGTCCTGAAATGACCTTGTTTTAGCGTCAACGCAAATGCTTCCCCATACCTTCAGACTATTAACGTCAAAGTATTAATTTTTTTGGATGCAATTGGAACGTAATCGTTCCCCTTCACGCCTGTATACATGTGCGGTACCATTACGAGGCACCAACGAAAATCTGCTTACATCGAAGTGTTTTTTAACATGTTGGCCAAGTTGATGAGTCAAATGATTTAGGCCGTAAATATTGTAGAAGTGCAAAACAATTGATGGTTAATTTCATAAAAATCAATGTTTCACAAAACTGTTAAAGATAAGGATTTATTTTGGTAGTACCTTAAACGACTACTCTTAAACGTAATAATTTCAATGACATCATATGCATCTCATACAATTTCCAACTATCGAAACAAACAATAGAAGTAGATTATACTTCGTGGCACATTTAGTTGTTTTTGTGTTAAAATGAAATCGTTTCCCAAAGCTCAACCTTTCAAAAATAATAGCAGTATCATGCTCAGATTTCATCATAGAATTACGCTGAATTCCAACTATATTTGTTGATTTTACAATATTTTCAGGTTCCTTTGTAAACATCGCCCAAGGAAAGCCTGTTGCTGCCAGCTCTCTATCTGATGGTTTCAGTGCTGATACAGCTGTAGATGGTAACACTCTTCCTGTTACCTATGAATCCAGAGGCATTTTTTTTACAGCTGTAAATCAGCCTTTCGCCTGGTGGAAGATGGATTTGCAGAGAGAAGTACAGAATGCTGAAGTAAGGATCTACTTCAGAACAGACTGTGAGTTCCTCAATCTATTTCAAAGATATCAAGGAGTAAAATTGACAATGTAAACCTTGATTTGAATTTCTCACAGATACCTGTCAGCGATTGAAAGTAACAGCCTTCAATGAAGAGACAACATCAGTTTCTCGATTGTTTGACGTGGACGCTTATGTCACACCTGTGCTTTGAACTCGGATCAGACAATGGTTATCCTCTCAGAACACTCGAGTTCTCATAACTTTACACCTTTTAACGGCTTGGTGCTTCCCAAGCTTTTGTCGTCCTCAGTTATTTTTAGATGTTTTAAGAATATAATTTTTCTATAAACCCCCAGGTCAAGCACTTTTATCTTTTGAATATTAGTGTTATATCATTAACAAATCGTTATCATGTTAATGCCTTCTACAACTTATTACAAATATTCAAATGTTGAATTTTCACATTGTAGACCTCAGTTCATGAGCCTAATTAACCAAAGAATAAAAACCAAACGAGATTAGGATAATTTTGTAGTACTTTTCTTTTTAAGGAATCAGTTCAAGGCGTGTCACCATCGCACTTTATCCTTAAAGTAGGTCAGCTGTATGGTCATACTATCAATGGACCTGTACACAAATGTGAACGGGAGTCTCTTGATCAGGTAGAGTTGATGGTGTCACTACAAATTTTACATCATTTATGATGAATATTATGGACAAATAAAATTGTAACAATTAGAACAAAAGATCATGTATGGATGAATAACGAAATCCAATCTTTAATAAGGAAGCGCAAAGATACGCATAAGATAAAGAAAATCGCGAAACCGTGCTTAGCTCAAAACACTTTGTAATCAAGTAATATCAAAAGTTAGAAAGGCAAAGATTGCCTTTAATGCTTCATTTGATGAAACCTATTAAAGAGGAACTTTAACATGTTTTGTAAATTACTTAGAAAGAAAAAGGTATTAATAAACGGTTAATAGCTCAAGTATGAGTTTCGCAGATGCAGGCGTACCACAGGATTCGGTGTTAGGACCACTTTTGTTCATATCTTTTATAAATTACATTGTAGAAGCTTTAGGTAGTGACATTCGTTTCGTGCAACTATCAATAACAGACCTAACAATGAATAGTGAAACAACCAAAAACTTATTAAAAAGCACCATTACGCTATAGAATTCCTTATCATGTGAAACCACTCATGCTCCTTCCATAAATCAATTTAAATTTATTTCAATTTAATTTCACGGTTAAACATTTTTCAGTTAATTCAATGTCGGCTCAAGCTTGGTTGTATCAATTCAAATTAGCACAGATATAATAGACAAATCGGATACATTCAGGTGCTCACACGGCACGTTAATTATCTCCATATTCATTGACATGAGGTACGACAGCTGTATATGATAGTGGGAACTTGAGATATTTAACGAAAATTAAAATCCCCAATTCTTTACATGAGTTCAATAACAATAGTTAACGATGTGTTTGATGTTTCCAAATTATTCAAATTAGTTTAGATTTAATTATCGTTTGTGATCATAAGCAGCAGTCAACCCCACCGTTCGGCATACCGAGCAACAATTAATAACTTTCACTATGCATTGATACGTGACCATATCACATTTCCGATTTTGTTGTTATGTTTTGTATCCAGCTTGTAGAATTTTGTATGAGATAGGCGTTAGAACAACCAAATTGGTTAGTTCAAGAATCCAAGTGTTTAAACTACGCCTGACGTCTCGTCGTTGTGAGTACACTTCAAGACCTAAACATGAAACATGTCGGTGGTATAAAAAGGGTATCAGGTGCTTTGGTTTGTGTTTATGGATGTTTCTTTGGTATATTTCATGGCAGTATATGCATTAACTTCTACGCTGTTTGCAGAACATATACATCATTTATAAAAAAATCAATGAGTGAGGTAAAGAGATAGTATATCAATTTATGTGGTAGAAAGATGAGCACTCCATGGATACTGTTACGTGTGAACAATTAGAGTGATAAGGACCCCCCACTTCCTCAAACCAATAATATACATCAAACAATTGATTTTAATTATCACGAATACATAAATGATAAAGAAATAGTTGAAGGTTACAATTTAGGCTAATACAATATTAAATATGTCACGAAATTAAGCTAGTTGAATATATATTCACCGAAGTCCTTGACTATCACAGCAATTGAACAAGTGGATGATTGCTAAATCTGGTTTGTAAAATGTATTCAAAAAGGGTAGACCAATGTCGCAGCATATAATAACAAAGTCACCTGCAAGAATCAGGAACTGAAGTGTTCTTCAAGCTGTGCTTTAAACACGTTAATTAGTTTCTAAAACATCCAGACCGGACTCTAAGCAGATAGGTCTGTCTCAGGTGTTCAAGAAAGCTCTGGACTTTTATAGACTAAACTGGTGGCAAAAATGATAACAAGTGTGTGACCCATTCCAGTGGACAGGATGACGTCAATAGAGTAGGTTAATCGGCTACCATTCACAGCAATTCCTGCTCTAAGTTTAAAGGTCTCTTTACTAAATACTTCTCAACACATTCTGGCCTACCCGGACATGTTGCGACGTTGACGTTGACGTTGAAGTTGACTGAGTTCATTGCATTCTGATGTTTATTGTGACTAGATCAGGTGACCAGTAAGGCCAATGCAACGTTAAATGTGACTAGTAGTGAAACACGAAGCTTGCTGTATGGGAATTAGTTATATCATATTAAAGCATCTCCCTTTGTCAGTACACATTTAATGTAAAATTGCTCTGAACCACCTTTAAATTAAATCTTTGTTTGGTGGATATCTCACTTCTTAACATCTCTTAAACTCTCTGCAAATGTTTCATTTATCTTAAAATGAACATTAAAAAACCACAGTAGACACAGGTTGTATATTTCATGTCAAAGAATTGGTGATCTATCATTAAACCAAACTTCCATAAGGTTTCATAGCTTCCAATTATGGAATTTACAACACCAGTGCATACGATTTGGTATATCGAAGTCTCAAAAAAGTCTGTTTGGCAAATATCAAATATAAAGAATTGTTTGGTCATAGTTTAGTTCGACATTTTCTCATGACGTTTTATCTGTGAAAAGTCTATGACGCAAATGAAAGACTCGGCTATAGCGGTCATTGAATTTGATAGTAACTTCTTGACGCACAGTTCTTGGTGGCTTTTGTGTGGAAATGTGTTTGTGTTCCCGAAGAGAATACGGGTTGCTTGACCCTGATGTAAAAGTCCTTGACTTTGGTGGTATGCATAAATCATGCTAGTAAAAGTTACAACCATAGTTTCCCTGTTGTATCGTGTAATATCAAGGACAGTTTGTCCGAGAGGCCAGTCCGAGGCGAAGCTGAGCGAAACCATGGTTGTAACTGACTTACATCTCACTTAGTCTGAATAACTAGAATAACAAATTAAAAGATTTTAAAAAAATTCAAATTGCAAAACCTATATCGGGCCCCTCGAGTAATTTATGAATGAACCTATCGTAGTATGTTATAGTAACGTTGCGCATGTTTTGCATGAGGTTTTCGCCAGCCTAACTCGTTGGCATGGAGTTTATGCTCTGAGCACTCTGAAACTACTGCGGATTTTACGACAAAATTCCCATGTGTACATTTCATGATGGCTTTTGAAAAGAAAACCTTCATGAAATATTACAAAATATAGATATTAATTTCATTTTATAACACTAGCACGTAGTGATTATATATATTTTTAGAACATTGTCATTTCCATGATGAAAAGAAGAAACAGTGCATCCTCTTAAGGTTGAAAAACAATGAAAGATTTCTGGACAAAAGATGACAAGAAAACAAGATATGAATATTAATTTCACAATTCTGTACAAGCATGAAGATATCATTTTAAACTCATCTGTCATGACCTGCGTTGTAATAAATAAATAGAGACACAATTTGCCCTCATCTTTACGGCAGCCTGAATAGTGTCATGGGCCAGGCGCTCGCATACAATTTCAGTGATATATAGGGTAAGTGGTTCGAGCCGCTCTTCAAAATTATGTTGTCCCTTTTCAAAGTGTCTGTTATCAGGACAGTTTGGGTAAATAGAGTCCTGACATCGATAATGAACAGTCCAGTTTCATGAATGGTACTGCCAAGACAACGAGGTGGCTGGTCTAAGTGAGATGTAACATATTGTGTTTATAAAAGAAGAGTTTTGAACAGTATATGATATATGCATGCTGCTAGTGTTGAGCTCTTTCCTTTGTGATTTAAGATACACATGTCCCTTACGTTTTAATCAATGTGGCAGGCAGTTGTATATATGTATTATTATGAATTGTAATAAAGTTGTTATTCATGTCAAGTCTCTCTGATTTAATTCATATGTTTTTAGTTGTTTTAGTTTCTGGAAGTAATATCCATAGGTTAGCAGTTTTTAATAAATGCTTGAGTCTTTTCATTAATTGAAGGGAGTTTGGGTAAGGTAATTTCAATGTAATCTATTTCTGTCAAATAATCTAATCTGTCCTCACATTGCCTG
Organism: Phorcus lineatus; assembly: GCA_921293015.1. Classification (NCBI taxonomy): domain Eukaryota; kingdom Metazoa; phylum Mollusca; class Gastropoda; order Trochida; family Trochidae; genus Phorcus; species Phorcus lineatus. Next base: position 736,031 of record OV121083.1, on the reverse strand, counting down.
ATTTGATTGTTGACATATTGCACTTCTTCCATGGACTTTGAACAGCACAGCAATTAGCACTGACAGACGGGCTTCAAGATGAATTGGGGGCGAGATAGCCCAGTTGTTAACAAATCAAGAGGTCTGTGGTTAAAAATCACGCCAGGGGCTCGGCAACTTGTCTGCAGTCAAGAACTCCCGCACCAGAGTACGAACCCACGAACAGAAAGCGAAAGATTGAAAGCAAGTTGAAATTATGCCCAGAAAGTAGCTTAGATTGGCATGATGGTGATATTAACATCCTTGGTATATATCTTAATCCTAAACTGGAAGATTTATGGGTGATTAACACTAGAAAAAGACTAGAAACAATCAACAGACTTCTTGCTGGATGGAAAAAGAGAAAACTTACTTTACTAGGGAAAATCACAGTTATAAAAACTCTTGCAATATCAACATTAGTTCATATTTTTTCGGTGCTTCCCTACCCTCCAAAGGAATTTATTGAAAAACTGAACAACATTATGTATAATTTTATGTGGGATGGTAAGATGGATAAAATTGAACGGAAAACTATATGTAGAAAATATTAAGAAGGTGGACTTAGAATGACAGATATCAGATCCTTTATATATGCACTTAAACTATCTTGCCTAAGAAGGTATATCAATAAAAGTTCAGTCACAATCCCAGCTCATTCCCATTTAATAAGATATTTCTTCTTGGTGCAAATATAGATAAACATCTACCTATTGATAACCCTTTTTTCGCATGAAATTTTAACTTTATGGGGTAAATATTATAAAAAAACATCATCTCATAAATACATCTCAGGTAGAAGAAATACTAGCTGAACCTTTATGGTTAAATCATCAGTTTAGACACAGTAATTTCTTAATTGAAAACTGGTTTAACAGAGGTATACACACAATAAGAGATATTTGGGGTGATAATGAATTTTTGCCTTTCAATAAAGTTAAAAGTCTTTATGGTATCAAGGGGACAATCCTTGAGTACAATAAGATAATTTTGAATAACCCCAAAATATGGAAAAAACACACTCTTAACAATTCAGTCATGTAAACAAAATCTCTCATTATGCCAAACTCTTCATGATCTTCTATCTCGAGAAAAAGGAAGTAGAAGTGTTTATGATAAACTAATTGCTGATGAAACTGCCCTTAAGGTATGTTAAAAATGGCAAAATGAACTTAACTTAAATATTCACTATTCCATGCCAAATGGAGAGCTTTGATTGATGTTTTACAATAGTTACCAATGTATCATGTTCTATTAACTCCTAAACGTGGAGACAGCTTCACGGCTCAACGCCTGGGCCACTGACCATAGTAGCTCGCTGTAGAGAGACCAATTAGTACAAAGCACCGCTTTTTTAGCGACAACCTTTGTGAGCGACTGTTGAACGGAAACCGTCTAGCCTTGTGCCATAAAGTCTTGATTGTTTTATAGTTTCATAAAGATAGATGCAGGTGCTGAATATTGATACTTTACAGGAATATAACATGTGAGATTTCACCATTGAGTTTATATTTTACGGTTTGTCTGATTTCAATTCATAAACATACTCAAAGAGAGAGGGGTATAATATATACGAAATATCACTTATAAGCATTTGTCAATCTTCATGTTAGATTGTCTTTCTCAATCTACCACTAGTGATTTGATGGCGGCATATTGTACACACCTTTGCTAGTACTAACACATAAACACTTAACACACCTAATATTTTCACATATGTTGATTTACATACATTCCTATTTGTAAATACAAATACTGCATATCTTCATACCATGTTGAGTAGATACAAAGTGTCGGTATCTCAACCATCTGAAAAATAATTAAGAATTTATGGAAATGATATCCCGATTTAAGAGATAGCACGTAACATCAACGAATGTAATGATTATTAATATTGACCAAGTGATCTATTCCGTTGTCAACTCATATTATAATTTAACATGTGTATGTATCCATTCAGTGGCAGACAGGGTCGTGGATCTATGAAGCATATTGTCGAATTTTAAAAAAACCATGTACATGCTAAAACTATTATTGCTTTAGGACCGCTACTGACCGTGAATGATATAGGATGCACTCAGCTAGTTCCGTAAAGTAATATTCGAACAAACTCTTATATTAATAATAATATTCAAAGTAGAACAACACTGGCGTTCAAAATATTAATTACATACAATTATCAAATTGATATTTCATGACATGACATCCCCAAGGTGATGCATTTAAGATGTAAAGGTAAAATCAAAGTGTCACTTTCAATAGCCTCAAATTCGTAACAAATGATTTATGAATACATGTACATAAATGTTTATAATAACGCTTCCTCTCGTTTCGTCTTAGATATATGAATTCAAAGCGTTTTACAAATACAATATATCTAGCAATGTTTAAAATTGGTAACTTCACAAAGATATCAATTGTTTCATCTGAATAAACAAACTTTCTTTTTAAAGTATTTATTTTTCCTTCCAAAATCAACATATTCAAAATGTTTTCATTTACCAAACGTAGTATACTTTTGCACAAAGAGCAACAATTTTCATTTCTTATTGCTTTCCTGAGGATAGCATCTTATTTACGAAACTGTTATCTACATAAATGGATGCTAAACTGATTTTAAAAATAAGTTCGTTGTTATACTATGCGACGGACGCACATACGCGGCTCTCGCTGAATAAGAGGTGCTTTTAATTAACGCACATAAGCGTCTCTCGCTGTGAGAAACTGCTAATTAACGGATGCTTATATGCGGCTCTCGCTGTGAGGATCTCATTATTTTGACGCATATACGCGGCTCTCGGCGTTAATGAGTTAACTCATGTACACCTATGGAAATGAATTGAATAAAAAGATTTGAAAAAAAGAAAGAAAAAAAGAACTGTTTCACAGGCAGTAAGATTTGGGTTCAATTCTACTTTGAATTTTAGTGCAGTATCCACCCATAGTTCACTAGTTCCAGCCGATGCTTGCAGGTTTTTCCGCAATGCATAACCACGATGGTGGTATTACCTTTCTTCCTGCTATGAATCCATCAGCCGCGATATAAGTGAATTAAACTGAAACTAACCTCACCTATTCTCAAGATTAATTTTGATACGCTGAGATTAGTAATCAGTCAGTATCGGGTTTATTTATAGTAGTTCTATTTATTGATATAAATCAAATTGACTTTGTAAAACTGAATATTGTGACGGTTTCTAACTTTTATGCAATTGTGTCTCGCAAGGGTGTCATTATCTAAACTTTGCATTTCATGCATGAGTAAACAAGTCCTCTCACCACGTGACCTCTTGTTTGTTTTCATCTTGTACCAACAAAACCCGGATGCGTTAATACCCCGTTAAAGTTATGTAGGATATGCTCTTGATTTGTTCCCACTTTGCCACCAGGCCACCAAGGATTAACCGGGATTAAGATTAACAATGTTTATACGAGCACGGGGGTCGTATCAAATGCTGAACTGAGCTCACCCCTTAATAATATCCATCGTAGTCATTGAATACTGAAATGTTTTCACCACCTAGATAGATGTGAAACATGTTCACTCATAAAATTGGTGAGCGATTTTCCGTATTTATTGATTAACTAATTACTACTGATAAGTGATCACTGTAGATACTGATATATAAGAAAGTTCAGATTAAGTCATTCATTGCAAAATGGCAAATGCACAGGTAGACACTCAGTTCATTCCCAACAACCGTGGTGGTAGAAGCCTTGTATATCAAGGTTATAAGTATCGTGTGAAGAGAACCAGAGGTACCAGCATCCACTGGAAATGTTGCATATCAACATGTCCAGCTACTATCAACACATCCAACGACTACATCACGACAGTTAACAACATCCACAACAAAATATATTAACAGTAGAATTATCTTATATTATCATACTGACCAGACTATTTAATCTAATTTTTAATCTGTTTTCAGAAATGCGGAGAGATGAAGCCGAAGTTGTTGCAGAAGCACCAACGTTCTACAGCGTCCACTCCAGTCTCTACCGTGCCAGAGCCAAGGCACTTCCACCTCTACCTAGTCAACGCTCAGAGATCGACCTCCCTGACATCTACACGAAGACCTCGAATGGTGACAACTTCCTGCTCCATTCCGATGACGACATGCTCGTCTTCTCTACTAGATCCAACTTGGAGCACCTTGCAGCAGCTGATACCATATATGCTGACGGAACATTTAATATTTGTCCAAAACTCTTTTACCAATTGTATACCTTTTATGCTTTTGTTGGTCAGAAAATGTATCCCCTTGTCTATGCTCTCATGTCTGATAAGAAACAGTGTACATATGTTAAAATGTTCAATATTGTAAAGCAGAAATGTGTTGATCTCCATCTCCAGCTGCAGCCCAGTTACATGATGACAGACTTTGAAACTGCTGCCCAAAATGCTGCCGTGAATGTGTTTAATTGCGAACCCAAAGGTTGCCTTTTCCATTTTAGACAATCCATCTGGAGAAGTGTTCAACGGTTTGCCCTACAAGGCAAATTCTCCTCTGATCCTGTGGTGAATCTTTTTGTTCGCCGTGCCTCTGCTCTGCCCCTCCTGCGACTGTGTGACATCGACGAAGTTTGGCTTCACGCTTTGGAAGAAGTCGACATGACTGACCCTGCCATCCTCCAGTTCGCAGACTACATGACGGAGACGTGGGTTGAGGCTCCTGGCCGAGCCATGTGGAACCACTTCAACAACGACGGTGCCAGAACAACCAACCACGTTGAGGGATGGCATTCCAAATTGAACAAGTCTGGACCCTGCCATCCAAACCTCTTTAAATTCATAAGCTTAATTCAGAAGGAACAATCATGCAACGAGATTGTTATGTGTCAACTTGCTGCAGGTGGACGTCAGCCACCACGGAAGAAGAAGTATAGGGAGTTGGACCAGCGCCTGCGAAGGGAGAAGGACTATCTCCTAGCTGGCACCAAAACTCCAACTGAATATGCAGATTCAGTATCTCACCTTGTTGGACTTTGAAGTCTGAATGTGTCTGAATCTCGTGCTATAATTTATTTATTGAGACGACCCCCTGCCACCTCGTGCTATAATGAAATTGAATTCAATGTATAATGAATTTATATATCATGTATGTGAAATGATGTCTCAAATATATTGAGATGAAATGTATCTGTATATTGAGAATGTTAGTTTGAATAAAATTTATTGAGACGACCCCCTGCCACCTCTATTGTTTTACCAATTAGCATGCATGACCAACTTTGCCACCGAGAACAATAGGTGGTGGCAAAGTGAGAAGACACCATGCTCTTGCATGTTTAAGTTGTAAAAAGTAAATAACTACAATTGTGGAATGGAACTTAACTATTCACACACATTGAGAACTGTTTTGATGACTTTCCTGATGGGAACTAACACTATTCGATTGATAACAGTGCATTCGGCTAATTGTTTTTGTACAGATAAATCTTCTCCAATGAGACGTAAAACAACTCTTTATCAAATACCAACTGTTGTAGAGCAGTCTTATTTGTGAGTCTGAAAAACTGACTTTACTAACAATATTCTAATAGTAGAGGTTGATGTCAAAAGTTATTTTAGCTTCATCACTGGAGACACACTCAAAAAAAGAAAGTCCAACAAAAATGTGATTTCAATGAGGACATTTAAATATATTTGCTGAACTTACCTTCAGCATGAAATTTGACCTCAAACTATAAACACATCAAAAAAGTTTCCTTACTTAATAAAATTGGAGGCCCACCCTCTGACAAGGCGAACAGTTAACTACCTACTATGATACCGGAGTTTACTACTCGTATGGTGTTAATTTCGTATGGTGTTAATTTCGTATGGTGTTAATTTCGTATGGTGTTAATTTCGTATGGTGTTAATTTCGTATGGTGTTAATTTCGGATCAGTTTAGAGATTTAAATGTTAACCAACATCGAGCTTTCTTTCAAAAACAGACTCTAATGATATTTCTTTAATTCGTCACAAACTCGCCAATCAATCAGAATTAGGTGTATAATATTGTCTTATCTTTTCTTATCGGTTTTCAATATCATTTATACGAAAACATTACTACCGTCAGACAACAGCCTCGGATTCCTTCTTAACATAATTAAGAGGCAATTAACTATAAACGAAATCATTATGTTGAACATATTGAAAACAGATTCAACTGCTATTCAAAACATCAATGTGAGTCACATTTGTAACTGAATTCTTGTATTTGATATTATACGACGGAGTACCTCAGTCTGTTATGCAGTGAAGCTATCGACGAAGATACAAGGTAAAAACTGTTTACAGATAAGCTGAGACGTAACGGAGTGAAGCTGTACACGTCCACAAATCCGTTCTCCTCCTATCCTGAGGGTCATCTGTGTAAAGAATTTACCTCAACTCCATATGGGGAAGAGATACGTGATGTTTCCACCGTCACGTGTCCAGGAAGGTGGCGCTATCTCTTGTTCTACACCAACACTAGCACAACTGAGAAGGGGCCCATGCTGGACTTCGGGGAAGTTGAAGTGTTTGGTGAGAAATGCGTACTCCAATGATATAGATGTTTTTGTTGTATATTAGGACATTCAATGCCGCGCACATACCATGTGAATATCATGTCACAACCAATGAGTTACTATGAATATATATGGTGGAGTTTTTCTTCCTAATATTTTTCTTTAACTTTGTGATCAAACTATTCAAATGAATCCTTAAGCATTCACTGGTCATTGTTAATTTGTTCGGGTAACACTTACAGAAATAAATTTAAATCTTCTTCTCACATGGGAAGACGTAACGGATAACTTGAAAAAGTATGATCTCTTTTACCTTTGCAACAGTCTTAACAAACAATTACACAAAATATCACACTCTACTTAGGCACTGAAACTCTAAGAAGCATAAATAGCTGTCATAAAGAATGTAAAAAGCCAACTCCTTCCTACTCTTTAAGCACCTTGAAGAGACATTTAATTGCTCTAAAATGCTGAGATCTTATGTAGAAAATACCTCCCCTTGTTAACATTGCTGGCGGAGAAGACGAAAATATGAAAACTTTTACAGACGGACATACATCTACCACGTACATTCAACAAGGCCTGTTACTTGATAAGATGGAATGTGAGACTCTTCCTGTGCACATGGAAGCCCGTACCGCAAAATTGAAATAATCAAAATATAAACATGTTATTTCACACGAGCATTGACAACAAAAAACATTAGGCACCATAAAAATCCCCTTCTATACCCACAGCATGTGCAGACAGTCTTTACGGACCTGACTGCAGCTTTCGCTGCTCGGACCGGAAGTGTATTGATGATTCCTCTCCGTGTAATCACGTGACTGGTCAGTGTGACGGGGGATGTCAGGCTGGGTACATGAATACAGTGGACTGTACTGAACGTGAGTGACGAGATGTTTATGTTTCAAAATTTAAAATCATTGATTCATCAAATTGAAAGTTCATGAAATGAGTTTCCATCAATGTGATGTCAGTTATTTGAAAGGATCTATATTCAACAGATTTAATGACTTTTGGGTAATAACACATTTTATCCCTGGCTATGCAATTTTTGTCATGAACATGGTATGAATAAGGACAGTATAGTAATATCACTTTTGTGAAGTTTCTATTTATTGGAATGATCAGTGATTTGCTTTAAAATTGATGGTTTAATCTCTAGATTCAACTTTTGAAAAATGCACGTTTGCATGCATTCACCTGATGATAGTGATGATGATGATGACGACGGATATTTCTTGTGCACCAGTGTCCATGGCGCATTTAAAACTATGTACAAGGAGAAGGGAGAATCTCAGTTGAAAGCGTTTTTGAAGAGGTGTGTTTTCAGAGCTGTCTTGAAAGCATCCAAAGATTGTGAAAGTTTGATGTTGAGTGGCAAAGCATTCCATAGAAGAGGGGCAACATATTTGAAGCTTCTCTTTCCGAACGCTGACAACTTGGCATTGGGAACTGTCAAAAGATGTTGATCCTGGGAACAGAGAGTTCTTGAAGGCACGTACTTGGACAAGAGAGTTGAGAGATACGAGGGAGCAACATTGTGGAGGCACTTGAACAAAATGTTCAGAACTTTGAATTCAATCCGATATCGGACAGGAAGCCAATGTAGAGATTTTAAAACGGGAGTTATATGAAAGAAATATATATTTTCCAACAGCCAATTCTGAACTTTTACGAGGGTTTTTGTAAGGATTCAGTTGCAGTTTTAGTAAATTATCTGATTTTAAGTAAATTTTCCTAATATAGAAGAAGATTCTGAACCAGTTGCCCCATAAATCTAGACTTATTTACTATATGTTATTTCTAAAAGCTATATGTTTTTCTCCATGCAATAGAACCGATTATTTGATTGCGCTGCTGCAAGGTCCGAGTGTCAGAGTGACTCAACAGCAAAGGCTTTCAGTTCATAAAGTTTGGTTGTATATGGTATATTAGTTAGGGATTTAATGCAGTTAAAGTAACAGATGAAAATCAATAATAATTTTAAACTACGGTATTTACAGGTTCGTCAAATTTGTCAGTTATGCATTTAACTTTCAATCTTTGCTACATCACTATTGTTTCAGTCAAGTAGACTGTGCTTCTGAGAATTGTTTGATTATATTCAAATTATTGTTCCAGTGCTCTTATTCATCTTATGGTATACTCGATGGTAAACCAAAAGTAATTTTCATCTTTCCAAAAAAACGCAAACGTTTCCAAGTTGTGCGTACATAATCTGTTTTCTGACACCTTGTTATGTAGGAAAAATCTGGAATATCTTGACCTTTGAAGAACCACGTCAACGAAAACATTTGTTCAACATTCAATTGTGCACCATTGTGACTGCTTTTAAAACTAGCATATTAACCACCTAGAAGTTGCAAATCATTTTTAAAAGTTTGGGTAACCTTATCTATTCAGCTTTGTTTAATGAAACCTACAATGAAGGTTTGAAAAAGTATAGAAAATCTAATGACATAATTTGTTCTTTACTCTGTACATGTCTGGAGGTTTTACTAAGTACGATCCGTAATCAGAAATAAGTTCTTAGTTGAAATCAATCTTTTAAATCCTAGATATTTTGAATAACAAAAGCATAGTAACTACGATTTTCAGTCACACAATATATAACCCCTCATTGTTTGCAACTTGTAACATATATTTTTATAGGGAAATACATAAAGAAGAAAATTATGCTGAACAGAATAAGATGATAAAAAACGTAGTGTTCGCTGCCATAAAACTACGATGAATGCACATTCGATACACAACATATAACACAACACTTAACAGCGTGTATGTGATTTTGTCTTCCTAGCATGTGATCAAGGTGACATCTATGGAGTCAACTGTAACATGTCCTGCACTGACCGTCACTGTAATCAACCATCATCTGAGTGTGACACTAGGACTGGACAGTGTATTGACGGGTGTCAGGTGGGATGGACAGGAGTGGACTGTATAAGTCGTGAGTGTGAAAATTTGTGTGTCTGTATTTAGATTTTCATTTCTTCATCATTAGTGTAATTAGTGCACAAGAATGTAATTGACAGATCTTCTCTGGTACATGTATATAAAAATATCCGTACTACGTTGGATGGATCAAGATTACAGACACCATTGCCATTACGATTCTCTTACCTTCTTGCTTCAAGTAGATATACTGACAAGGTGGGCAATAATATGCAAGAATTCTTAATAATCATGGAATTCTCATGGGTTTTTTTATCTGAATTAACTAGCATTTTTATTTGTTAATTGATTTTTTTCTTATCTAATTTGGTTATGTATTTAAAATCATACAATAGCTAAATATATAATTAATCATAACGTCAAACAATAGCGTTATATAAAATTAAAATCTTTAATTATCAAACGCAGAGGGTGTTATTGTCGTTTAGTTGATTCTGTCTGGCATTCTGTGACAGTACGTACAATAAAGGTAAGGTTTTTCAATTATGACTGTGAATGTTTTTGGTGGTAGCAAACTATTTCGAGTCGCACATCTTGCATAAATTATCAATAGTTTGTTAGGTTTTCTGTTCATAAACAGAAGGAATGTTTTGACCCTAATTTTGTTTGATTTTTGAAACATTGATTGATGAGTGATGAGGGGTTGGCTTTGATATGATATGATGATGCTGAGGTTATCACGATCCAGTGTTCAATCTCGCTTATGTAACTGTCTCCACAGTGGAAGTCTATTTTGTAAATAACTCATGTTGTAGTTGTTGGGCTCCAATTGTTTATATATCTGTTATTTGTTGTATATGGTTCTTATATTATTAAGAAACATATCATTTTCCGGTACTGAAGAGTAAGCCATGACATATATGCCATACTGAGTTTATTGTACTATATGTTGATTGGATAGATCAACAGTTTCAACGTGCCTACATTATCTGGATACAAACTAGTTTCCTTACATAGGTGCATGTTTCTTAGCAGTTTAGTTCAGAAAAAATTGTTTAATAGGAGCGATTTCGGACTCGTCACTGATGCCGAAAACCATAGGGCTTAATTTGTGATTGTATTACCGACCTTTTCTTTAGGTCATATGACTATGACATACCCTTCCGTGCGTCCTTCTGTCCGGTCAATTTACTCGAAAACTGTAAGATCTTGATCAACCAAACTTTGCGCACGTGTTAATCATAACCTTGTCTACAGTTTCGACCACTTATAAATTTTCTTGAATTCATTTATTTTGTCGTTTTCATGGAGAGCTTATTTTATTTTACTTAGTCGTATGTTGTACAAAGGGGACATATTTTCTCAGAAACTAATACACCTAGAGGAATGACATTTTGGTTTTGGATTTACCTGATGATACTTTTGATTGAGTTTGAAAGCCATTTCCAAAATTTTATTTTTTAAGGAGTTGTGACTCTTGTATCTGAACTTGGAATTTGAGTGATTAACAGATCTGATACTTCAATGGGGACAAGTTTTCTCACTTGGGTGAATGAAACTTGTTTTTGGACACAACTGTTGATGCTCTTGATCGAGTTCGAAAGCCATTTCCGAAATATATATTTTGACAGATATATGGCCCCTGAATGCGCGATTGGACTTGTTGTGATTAACAGATCTGATACTTCAATGGGGACTAGTTTTCCCAGACAGTATCACACTTAGGTGAATGAAATTTTGGTTTTGGATACACATCATGATGCTCTCGATTGACTTTGAAAGCCATTACCAAACTTTTATTTTTTAAAGAGTTATGGCCCTTGCTTCTGAAAATGAACTTTGAGCGATTAACAGGTCTGATACTTCAATGGGGATAAGTTTTCTCAGACAGTGTCACACTTAGGTGAATGAAATTTTGGTTTTGGACACACCTTGATCGAGTTGGAAAGCCATTTCCGAAATAATATTTTTCACAAACTAATGGCCCTTGAATGCACAATTTGACTTGTTGTGATCAACAGATACTTCAATGGTGACAAGTTTTCCCAGACAGTATCACACTTGGGTGAATGAAAATTTGGTTTTGGACACACCAGTTTTTCACAAAGTTATAACCCTTGAATGCGCGATTGGACTTGTAACGATTAACAGATCCGTTGCTCCAGTGGGGACACATATACTCCTAAACTATTACAGTAACTTCTAGTAAATCAGGTTATCCAGCATCATATTCAGACTAGAGGGAAAAGAAATCAGACGAGCTGCGGCGGTATGTGAGCCATGCTTACTTTTTTCTTTTTTAAATGTTTATTCCGTTTCATTTCATACATATTACATAAAAAGGCAAAACAAATATCACTGAGCTTTTACTAGCTCTTACAGAGCAAGGGTACAAAAACTTCAAGTTCATCAAAGAAAGTGTTCTGATATTGTTGATATACAATTGTATAAGACTGAATAAGATAAGAATGCGGACACTGAGTTATTGGTATTTTATGAATGATTCAATTAAGTATAGCAAGTAGTTGTTTCCACTTCTTATTTAAACATTCTATCCTATTATTTTTTCCAGCTATAAATTTCTCAATGTTGTATGTCATCCAAAAACATTTTACAAATCCCTCAAAAGAAAAAAAACATGTTTTTTAATACTTTAAACATGGATGAATCGTTTAACTAAAAGTATGACATGACTAAATAGCTTATTGTGTGAACAGAGTCAATCCGTAATAGTAAATGTTGTTGAAGTGATTTTAGATTGAAGATACATATAAAGAAAAAGTTCCAAAGTATTCCAAAAATTCTTAACAAATTCACAGTCGAAGTAAACATGTTAAACATCTTCTTAGGATTTTTGTTACAAAATATACATAAAACTAGCTCTATCTTCATTTTCTTTCTTTTTATATGTTGTTCTGTAGATACATTTGTATTGAAAAATCTAACCTCAGGGGGAAAAGAAATTATACCAAAATATTTTCTGTTTTAAAAGGTTGAAACTAGCTTTTGAAATGGAATTTTTATTATCAAACTATGTCACAAAAACGCAACTTTATTATTACCGAGAACAAAATCATGTTTCTACCGAATATGGACATTGTCACACGTTTTTCGAGCAAATTGGTATGCACGTACATTACGTTCATATGGCACCGAACTGTGTAGACCTGCTTTAGATCTCAGTCCTAACGAACACAACAAGTGACATGCCGAGACTTACCACAGAGTTTTACTACTGTTGGAGGATTACTACGAGAGAGGGGTGTGACAAATGACTAGCTGGAACCACAAAAGCCAGTTGTTCATTTCCTTTTCTTTTGGTGAAGGTCTACGAACGTTAGACCATCCCTAACTCTTTCTCTTGGTGACGTCATAGAAGGAAGGTTCGAATGTCAATATATATACATGTACCATAGCAGCTTAATTTAGCCGGTGTAATCAAAGCAATGTCATATTCTCATTTTGTCACTTTGTTGCTGGGAATCAATGATATTTTTAGAATGGATCCTTTTATTTTATTTATTTGGCAAGTGTTTAAATTAGCACTCCATCAACAAGATAAAGTTAACTAAATGCTAATGTCATATTTCAAAGGATCATAATAGCTATGCAACATGTTATGTACTACCCATTTTATTAGTACATCTCTATGTTTAGTTAGTGTGACGATAAACAAATATAACCATTGTCTTGTTAAGGATTCAGGATAATATCAGAAGTTTGGAGTTTGAATCTAGTTCCGCACAGTGTATGTTATGATAATTAAAATGTCGGTGCTTAAAACAAAATGTTTGTGAAGTTTTGATTTTACTATGGAATAATGAGAGATCAACATCATTGTCAACCAAAACAACATATTTCCACATATCTCTCATCATCTGATAAGAACTTCTTGCAAATATATGTTTTAATTAACAAAGGTTTGACACATACTTTTCGACATATGTATGCTGCATTTGAACTTCTCCTTTCAACATTGGGTAAACCAATTAACTTTATGTGAATGAAAGGTGTTGTCGTACATCGGGATTTGAACAACAATCATTCTCAAGCATCATGATATTATAAATCGCTAACAATATTCTTCTCTCCTCATCTTAGTCTGTAGTAACGATACCTACGGTCCTGGCTGTACAGAGAAGTGTGGTAAGTGTGACGGTGTCTGTGATAGTGTTGATGGGAGGTGTCCTGCTGGATGTCTGGACGGATACAATGGAACAAAGTGTGACGTTGCTCAAACTGGAGGTGAGAGACTGTTGTCTTGCACCGTCTTGACGAATGATATTTTCATCTAATTAGTTGATACATGTACTTTAAACTAATAAGATGATACTTTCATCGAATAATATAAAGTTTTTATCGAGTAAATGATTGTATTTAACATTTGATTAGCTAAAAGTATCTTCTACGTAGATGGAAATATCACCTAATTAGATAAAAGTATCATCTAATTAGTTGAATCTACAATCGAATTAGATGAAAGTATCATTTAATAAGATTAGAGTATCATCTTATTAGATTGAAGCATCATCTCAATAGATGTTGTATACAATGATGAAATATTTATCTAAATAGATGAAACGATCCTCTATTTAAATAAAAGTATCATCTAATTAGAACTTTTGTAATTTTTTCTCACTGTTGACAGCACTGCGTATCATAGGTATTTGATCTTACAATGTGATTTATATTGATTTCTGTTCACTCATCAGCAGATACCAGTGTAAAGGAGCCTTTCTATTTCGGTGTTGCATCACTTGCCGGGTCTGTTGTTGCAACGTTCCTCCTGGTGGTTCTGCTGGGTGTTGGAATAATCATCTGTCTCATCAGACAGGGGCGTTGAGAAAAGTGCTTATCTTTGTTGTCTATCAGCTCCATTTATTATAAACAGGATATATCTTTGAATTGTGATTTGGAACTATTTTTTGTTGATGATGCACGTCATCTTAATATTCAACATTGACGTTTAACACAGATTAATTCTTTTTTTTTTTGTCTAGTGATTTGGTCCTTGATTTAATTGCGATGGAAGTAACAGTTGTTCTTTGTAACACTTTGGTGAAACTATGCATGTTTGACTTCCACTTAATTCCATGTATCATGCAGTGGGTACAAATGTCAACCTGCCAAAGGTTATTGTTTGTAAACCTTTCTCTTTTAGACTGCAGTGGATCAAGAGTCTTGGTGACACTAAGCATGTTCAAGAGTTGCGTGACTTCACCCAGATGAGCAGCATTGCTCCGCGACCTTCTAATGATTTTGTGCATGCGCAGTCAAGCAACAACGATTATGCTGTTCTTGACACTGCGATAATGAAGGGGAACAAAGACTATGATGTCATCCAACCAAAACATTATCAAAATCTCTAAAATTCATAGTTAACACTTCATATATCCCTAATATATAAAATACCTACTATTAAAGTGCGAACGAAAGGTGTTCAATGAAAATATGTGTAGTCTTCTAGTTTAAGCTTCACACAAAGAAAACTAGAGATATTGTAATAGACTTTATAGAATAAAAACATGACAACAATTCCATGCACATAAACTTACTGGAATATCCTTTATTTCTTTGTTTTCACGAAAAAAATAGTATTGTAAAGGCAACCACTCATAATACATAAACACATTACCTGGCGCTCCCAACACTCGCCAAAACATTTGCCACTACTGTCAGGAAAACCAGCAGAACGTTTCACATACTTCTACTTATAAATCAGTCTGTACGATGTACACGTTATTCACATGTAGTATTTAAATAGCACTATGTTGTCAAGTTGGTATCATCTATTTTCATACATGTTTGTTTCATCATTGCTGCAAGTATATTAGACAGTTAACTTTATCATTGTTATTGCATATATTACTATACACGTTTCTATTCGCAACTTCATGGGCGCCGCCATCTTGGTGTCACGTGACCGTCCGCCATTAAGGTGCTGAAGAAAACGTCAAACCGCCTGACGTCAGTGTGTAGGTGCGACGTAAAACCGAACCCTTTATCACAGACGTTTTAGATGAAAACCCAAAGATGTCCTAATTTAAATTATTGTTCAATATGTAAAGTTAATTAAATGAAAATATGAATAAAGAATTATGTCAGTAAAACGAAGTAATGAAAATGAAAATTCTAGTTTTTGTCAACACTATGTCAGCTATGAATAAAAATCATAACTGAATGAATTATATTATTTTCATTAATTTTTCACGGAACATGTAAGACAAGTTTTTTCGTTTGTCTTTATTCAATATATTTGATTAACATATTTAATGTCACTAATTCAAGAAAATCGTTAAATATCGCCCGCAATAAAATATTTTAATTGCACAGGCTATGAGATGTGGAATTCTTTTTTTTTAAACGCTGAAATACGGGCAATAGATTGAAACAGGTTTTAATGTTTTCACTATCATCTACCGAACCGTGCTACTCAAATGCAAATTGTAAAAGTTTTGCCATGAACTTTGCTATTGAATTAGTAAAGCATAAATAATTTTCATGAACTACGTATATGTTCTTGTTAGATTATTGGAAAACTTTGCGGGTTGAACTCATTTTAGCTGGAAGAACATGGTTAATATTTAATTTTCTGATTAAAATTATCTGTTTAAAAACTATTGTCATCAGTTTTACAGATATATATATGTACATAATCAATCACCGATATAAAAGTTTTTGAAATCATAATTTAAGCAAGGGGAACGGGAAAAATTAATAACTTCGAATATAGTACTTATAAATTCACATAAGGCATTTAATTAAGTTAAATGTGTTTTATTTATATGATTTGGCGCGGCATTCACTGATACAAACATTGTCTTTGAAAACATCATATACGTACGAAAAGCTTTTTGTTAAATTAATCAGGCGCAAATAAGTTATCTACCATATTCTATGTATTCTAATTTTTCCGTTAGAACTTTGCAAACAAATTTCTAATTAACTCTAAATATGACGTTTTGCTTAGGTTTTTTAAATACTTTCATTTCTTGCAATTCTTCTATGCAAATTTAATTTTCTAACCAACACAAATTCACGTACCTATGAGCTGTATACATGTTCTGGTCGCAGACGTCTTTTAGGATACTGTTCATTAGCTGAGGTTGAGGTTTTTCGATGTTTGGCGTAATATAAAAAATGCTTTTTTTCCCAGCATTTGATTCGTGTCAACCACGGGATGTTTTTAAATAAACTGGAATAAAAAAAGGATTAAAACTCGACTGATCTATAGACAACATATTACTTTCTCATGCAAATCCAGAAATATGGGCTACGGCCCGATGTGTTTCCTACTTTTTGGATTGCTTGTTTCGGACTTAAATACTGAAATTTTCCAATTTGGTATGATTCGATGTAACATTGCCCCGTACCTAAATTAGATGTAGGAAACTTGAAATAAATACAATTTTCGTTACCTTACATATAGCCCTAATATGTTAATGACATAAACCCGGTTAATGTTAATTACTTTCACCAAACCAGCCTGTTTTCATAATATTTTAAAAGATTAAATCAAACCTCAAGCACTCAATACTCTTTAGGAAAAAAAGACTATCATTTTCCGAACTTATATCCTCTAAACCACTTAAAATCATACACACACGGCTTTGGTATGTATTTAATTTCTCTTTTCCTTATAAGGTTTACGTATTGTGTAATAGTTTCTTAAGATGTGGAGTTTTTTTACTTCAAGTTCAACGTTTTTCAACATTTAAAAAATATCAAATTCAAGTATAAAGGTATTGTCTTGGATTTCAAACTTTGTTAAGTATAAAATAGCCTAAAATAATAATACAGGCCTAGGCTGTAGAGGTCTTTTTCTTATTATGACATGTATTTCAGAACATTTGTCGTCTATTTCAAATTCAACCCGTGTTGTTATTGTTGAAATATAATTTTTTTTATTGGATTTAGTAAAATTTTTAAGCGATATCCCATTGTTATTTAATCATTTTCTAACGTTTCCCCCTTGTGTGTGCGCGTCCGCTATAGTATGAACAAGCCGTCAATCAGCACCTCAATGGCGGCCGACGATAGCGCCCCTACTGAGCAAGAAGGATAACTCTAATCATTGTGTGAAATAGAAACATGTATAGACGCCATAGACGTTTCACAGAGACTGTGCAGTCTGTAAGCACTGCTATGTTTAACAATCAAATACAGTTTTCAATATAAGCCCTCCATGAACAGAGATCAATCCATAGTTCAATCAATTAACACGTATTTAGTTTTATGTTACTATCAATTCACTCTCATTTTCAGTTTTTTTCAGCTTTTATCATTATTATTTCATCCTGTTGTTATTGTTACTCCATTCCATTATCCATATGTATAAATTGCTGTGGGCCTCATTTTTCCTTATGTTTTAAAACAGTATATAAGGATTTATACCGAAACGTCGCCATTTCCTAAATAAAATGGTTATAACCTATATTGTTCATTATTTATACCAATGATTGCATTAGTAAGGCAGCCAACTGTTTCATTATTAAATTTGCCGATGATGCAGCTATTATTTCACTTTTAAAGTCTTCTGACCTTGCTTACCGAAATGAGATTGCAAATTTTACAAATTGGTACGAACATAACTTTTTTATTTTAAATTGCAAGAAAACGAAAGAAATGGTTATAGATTTTCGAAAATCAACTACATTAATTTCTCCTGGACATATTTTGATTAACAATGAAGAAATTAGAATGGTGAACAAATACAAATACTTAGGCACTATCATTGACTGTAAGCTTAACTGGAATGACAATATTGATTACGTATCCAAAAAAAGCCAGCAAAGATTGTATTTCTTACATCGTTTAAACTCTTTTGGAATAGATTGTTCTCTTTTGGAATTGTTTTACAAAACTTTTATACAAAGTATTTTAACTTTAACCCTCCTATGTTAGTTTGGTAACCTGTCTGTTCAAAACAAAACTAAACTGAACAAATTTATTTACACAGCACGCAAAATCTTGCGCATAAACTCATTATCACCTATCGGCCAACTTTACGAGCAACAAATTGTCCAAAAAGTAAAAAGGATCATAAATGACAGCTCTCATGTTCTCCATAACGATTTTGAATTTCTCCCGTTAGGACGTCGTCTGCGTACGCCGATAGCTAGAACAAACAGGTTCCGTCATTCTTTTGTCCCAGCCGGTGTCAATTCTTTTAACAACAGTAAATTATTGTTTATCTTTTTACCTTAAAAATGAAAACCTTTCCACATTACCACCACCTAGTATTTTATCACTACATTGAGCCTAAATTATTTTATTGTCTCTACTTACAAATATTCATTTATCTATTTATTTATCTATTTATTTTAGATTCCTAGCACTCGTTCCGTTGTGTTGTATTGTGATCAAATGTCTTGTTTGCTTGTTTGTATTTACGATGTAACCAAAATTTCCTTCGAGATAACAAAGTCTTATCTTATCTTATCTTATCTTATCTTATCTTATCTTATCTTATTCCTCTATGAAGTAGTCTTGTCTTCCTTAACCAAGAGAGGTACCTGATGAGAAGTTCCGGTATTCTCGTAAGTGATTAACAATGGCGTGTTCAGACCAACCGTTCCTGAACTTTTGTAACTCAAAAGAACTTAATAGGTTATTCACACATTTCAATTAACAGAAATACATTGTCAATTAACTAGCAGAAGACAAATCCTCCCCTATTTCGAAGAATGAAGGACAGACGAGTTCGTTGCAACTTTCTCTAAGGTTTGACGTTTCGTGTAACATAGGTTGACTTTGGTTTAGTTGGTTTATTATCTATACTTAAGCGTAGCTTTGTACAATAAAGAGGTTGTTAATTCATGGAACTAGTTTCTCACACATCTTATGATCATCTCAAAGGCCCTAAAAAAGAGTAATATTATTGAAGTGACTGAGAGATGTCATTTTGTTTTTCCCTTTTTGGTGTCGCTGCTAAGGAGAAATTGGACAACGAATAAAATATTTTGGAATTCGTTTATATTCTCTAAATATCAAGTTTTCATTCTTCGAAGACTTATCGCTTGCCGTCAGCAAATTACGCTATTTTGACACAATTTGTTTATTTAGATATAGAGCGCTATTCATAAATAAACTCAAAATCCTTCAAGAAAACATCACAAACAGTTGTTTATAGCGAGTCTAAAAATTAATGACAATTGATAAAGAAAGAAAAAAAATGACGAAAAAGGATATTTTCATAACCTTTTTGGCGTGTTAAGTAGGAGTTTCTCGGGAACACATACATTATATGATATTTTTGTAATACATTGTGCTTAGTGGAAAAAACAACGATCACAGGAATATTAATAGAGGCTAACGAATGTTTTCTACTCTCAAACGTTATTTTCTAAAATACCTTCTTACGGCCTACCTACGGCAGATTTTATCAATGAAAGTTCAACTTTGACGGCATGTCATTGTCATTATTGATCATAAGACCATTGAACTAAGACTGCAGATAGCTATTTGTAAAATATACAAGTAGTTTTAATTTATAAGATATGTATGTAATATAGAAAACAAACTCAAGAACATAATACCGTTGGCGTTGCGATCAATTCAGGTGATATATGATATGATTCAGTGTAAAGATGAAGGTATACTCGAACAGTTGTAATTTAAAACAACTAAACATTGCCAGAAATGACACCGTAAACGAATACGATTTATTGTATAACGTCAACTTAATACGAAAGCTGTGAAATCTTTAGAAAATGGCTTTATTTATTTTTGTTAGGAGTAGAAATGGAAGACACAAGGAGACAGCTGCTGATAATATTTGGGACATTTAGTATTAAAGTATTTCTGGTGCATATCATAAGTTTAATCACAATAAGTAATAAAAATTACGCTACATCAGTAATATCTTAAAATGACAGAAGGTCAATGCGAAAATACCAATGTATTACCATTTTAGAATCAATTTATGTCAAAAAAGGATCTTGAGAGGTAAATTCCTTTTCTGTGTCCATAGAAAAGGTTAACAAGAATATTTTCCCCGGTTTTTTTATATGTTCCCCAATTCCAATCTTACTTATAGATATGTCAAAGATATAAGTTTATACCCAGTTCTTTCAGTTGTATTGATCATTGATGATTAGCGTGGGCCTTAGCTTTGATATAGCTATGATAATATGATATATCTAAATTAATCTGCAATCTCAAATTTGTTTTCCCGTATATCAATACTTAATGAATATTTCATGTGATGTTGATGTGATGTTGTGTCTGTGTAGTTGAATGAACACTGTTAATGACTTACAAAGACTCACTTCTCCTGTACATTGTGGCCGCTAATGGCTGAAAATACTGCCCAAGCGGCCCTGCACAATCTAAAAAAATTCATCAGCTATTGAATACAATACATAAAGTTTCTCTATGGCCTCAAAGCTAGGTTTGGAAAGTTTGTACAGAACTGTTTGATAAAAATAATGTTTGTATAGAAATACTTTGTAAGGCAGTACAATATCAACATAGTTTGTATAGACGATGATTGTATGGGAACTGTTTGCATAGAGAGGGTTTGCAAAGGAGAGTATATAACAAGAGTGTTCATAAAAGAGTATGTTTATGAAAGAGCATTAGATGCTTGATGAAAACATTGACCTCTGCCTTTTTGCTACAGGTAAGACGACTTCTGTTCTGTTCTTAGAGTGCTGAGTGTTGCCTGTACATACATTCTAAACCAACGTTGCTAGTTTGATGTAGATCAAATGTGACAAGTGTGTACATGTTCCGTGCAATCTGGGAATGATCACAATCTGCAGATTGTTCGCTCACAATCTGCAGATTGTTCGAACAATCTAGGAATTTTTTTCATTCCTAGATTGTTTAAACAATCTGCAGATTGTGAGACCTAAACAAACTGGGAATGATCACGAACTGGGAATTTGCTTTTTTGTAGTACATCTTGCATTATAAAATGAGAATTGTTTAGTTTATTTAGGGTTTTTTGTGTGTATGCATCCAAATGATGGAGAATAGTTTCAAGTCATAGATTGTGACAGGTTCATGGCTCGCCCATATCTCAAACTGACGGAGTATAGGGATCGATTCCTAGATTTTGAAGGGCTTACAGATCGTCATTATATAAAACTGAGAGGGTATAGGGGTCAATTCTCAGATTGTGAAGGGCTCATATCTCGCCTATATGTCAAACTGAGGGAATGTAGGAATCGATTCTCAGATTGTGAAGGATAATAGCTCAAGTTTATTTAAGCTGAGAGGGTATAGCAGTCGATTCTCACATTGTAAAGTGCTAAGATATCGTCATTATGTAAAACTGAGGGATTATAGGGGCAGGTTCCTAGATTGTGAAGGGCTAACAGCGCGTATATGTCAAACTGAGAGGGTATAGGGATTTATTCTCAGATTGTGAAGAGCTCACAGCTCGCTTTTATGTCAAACAGAGGGAGTATAGGGGACGATTCCTAGATTGTGAAGGGCTCAGATATCGTCATTATATGAAACTAAGGGAATATAGGGGCCGATTCCTAGATAGTGAAGGGCTCACAGCGCGCCTATATGTCAAACTGAGGGAGTATAGGGATCTATTCTCAGATTGTGAAGGCTCATAGCTCACCTTTATTTAAACTGAGAAGGTATAGCAGTTGAATCTCAGATTGTGATGGGCTCATAGCCCACCTATAAATCAAACTGAGGGAGTATATGGGTCGATTCATAGATTGTGAAGGGCTCGATGCTCGCCTTTAACTCAAACTGACGGAGTATAAGGGTCGATTCTCAGATTGTGAAGGGCTCACAGCTCGCCTTATTGTCAAACTTAGAGAGTATAGGGGCCGATTCCAAGATTGTGATGGGCTCAGATATCGTCATTATGTGAAACTGAGGGAATATAAGGGCCGATTCCTAGATTGTGAAGTGCACACAGCGCGTCTGTATGTCAAACTGAGGGAGTATAGGGGTCTATTCTCAGATTGTGAAGGGCTCAGATATCGTCATTATGTGAAACTGAGGGAGTATAGGAGTCGATTCCTAGATTGTGAAGGGCAGTGCGCTTGTTTTTGTGTGTTGTTTTAGCTAGTAGGGGGTTCACTTCACATATTGTGAATATGTGCAGGTAGAAAACTAAATTTGTATATCGATTCTGCTATTTTAGATTTTCATTAATCATAGTTTGCGGTAACCCGTATAACACTGTCTGGAGGGTGTTACTATTTATGTAGAAGTAAGAATTAGTTCTTATATGTGTAAAAGGTTTGCATATGGAAATCAATAAATAACAATTCACTATGAAAAGTAGTTATTATCTGAAAAGTTAATTACACTGAAATTTAATTCTTCACTCTCGCTTATTTGACTTAAGTTAGGTTAATCGAGCATAATTACTATCTGTATCATCACAAAACACTAATCTCCTTTGGTATGAATTACTTGCATAGACACTTACACTTACAGGGTACAATGAAAGAAATAGTCTCGTGATGCGAAAAAGAGTTTCAAACATCAAAGACAACAAATTAAACTCTGATTCTTATATTTATTGTTCATTATGGAAACTTGATAACTGTTACCTTTTCCCCTCATTTTCTTCCTGGATCGTGAGATTGAAAGTTTTTATACGAAAGATGCATTAATCGGAAAGTTACTTAATCTTTTGAGTTTGTATATGAACAGTTTTTAAATATATGAATGTATAAAATTTATTATACTCGAACAGTTAGCATTTTGTGTTGTCGTGAATAATGAGCCCAGATGTCTAGCTGAGTCTGCTTATCAAAGCTGATATCAAACGTAGATAAAAACAGTTTTTATATTATTTGTGGTTATCAACGTAATGTAAAGTAATGTTGCTGAATGTTGTGATTCACATGACGAGTTTCGAGAATTCTTGCCTACCTTGACATATAGATAGCATAGGTAGATCTTACGAGCAAAACCTCGTTGACTTCAAGTAACACTTGCGATATAACACTTGCGGTTTTTTTTTGGCATTAACTGCTATATTTTTCGGCGACTTCTTTAAATGAAGATAGCTATGTTAGATATCTATTAATTATCACTTGATAGACTTCTACTCTTCGTTTGACTGTCTCTTTTGTGATTTCTTCATCTGAGTTCCGCTACCTCTTGAAAGACCCTTTCTTCATTTCCACATTCTAAAGCCTCGATGCTGATATACCGCTTACTGTATGAGCGCGATATAAGTCAAATATCTTAATTATTCCTTGTCGAATTAGAATTGACAATCGGTGGCAAATGACGGGTGGTACTCGGCTGTTGATCAAAGGTACAATAAGTTGCTGCGGTCGAGACCCGTTTAGCACTAATTCATTAATTGCTTGTGTATTCGGGATTATGTGTATTCAGGGGAAACTGAGAATGCAAAAGCCTAACCTTAAATCTTAACATAAAACTTAGAACTAGTAGCCAATTGTTGAAAGCATCTACTCCTATTTACCAAGTGTTGCATTGTTCTTTAACAGATAAATAAGGAAACAAGTTTAAGTTCAGTGAAGTATGATTTAAGTTAAGAAGTTAAATGCAAACGTGAAAAGTATAACTATTGATGAGTTGAATTGTTTCGATGAAATTTCCTGATTTGTGCCACTTTTACCACTGTGTGAGTGGTTGGTTTGTGTACTCGTAGATGAAGAAGCAGAAGAAAAGAAATATAATTCAATAATGTATCACATGTTGTTTTATATCACATTACATAATTAATTTAACAACATCCAAACAAAAGCGAACGGCTTATGAGACACATACGGACATATAAGTACATTGTAATATTAAAATATAAAATATAATAATCAAGTTTGAAAAAATCCTTTACTATTTTTGGCGAGTGTGCCCGTACATTACCTCTCTAGTGACTCTCTGTCTATACAGCCCTTGATTTACCTAAAACGATGCTGCTGTATTTCAGATGATATAAAGCCTTTTTTCAGATCAACGACTGCGTAATTAAGAACAAACACCTCTTCTCATGAAAGAATCTATCTACCGACTCTTGATTTAGATTGGCGCTGCTTCGCGTTCATTTGCGGTTTTTCGCGGTTATTTCGCGGTCATTTCGCGGTTATTTTGCGTTTTTTGCGGGTTTTTTGCGGTCATTTTGCGATCAAAATACTGTCTGATCGCGGTCAGGCGCGATCAGAGTGCAATCTGAATGCATTCGACCGCGATCTGAGTGCAATCTGAATGCATTCGACCGCAATCAGAGTGCAATCTGAATGCATTCGACCGCGATCAGATTGCAATCTGAATGCATTCACTACAGGTAAAGATATATGCAACCCACTGTAGTTACATTGATGGAAATGTACTAATGTTAAACTATTTCAATCACAAACATAGAGTAATCCTCTTTAATCCTCATTAATACAACATCCAGATTGGCCTAACCTATGAGGCCAAAGCTCACTTTTACTCCAGAGGTAATCTTAAATTTTTATTAAGAAAACACTGATAGGCATGACATGACAACGTCTCCTCAAACATAGTGTTTATATGAAGGAACTATTGTTTCATCATTTTAGTTTTATATGATTGTCTGTTTTATATGATTTAGTTGAATATGATAATGATAATGGAATATTGTTGTGATTTTTCAATATTTTTGATATTATTTAATATTGTAGTTAAAGGTATATATTGCTTCATGTAGTATTAAAAACGTAACTTTATTTTTTGTCTTGTAATATTAAAAAAAAACTAGGTGGCATTTGTCCTAGGTGGCTTTTGTCCTAGGTGGCATTTGTCCTAGGTGGCATTTGTCCTGGTGGCAATTGTCCGGGTGGGTTATGTCCGGGTGGCATTTGTCCGGGTGGCATTTGTCCTGCTCCCCAAAGCAACGTGTCACTGTGTCGCGTCTCTACTCAGACCTGCGCGTAAATTCGCGTACAATCACATTAACTTCCTCTCTATAATTTGATGTTTATCTATCGCACGATATCATGGGGCAAATACTTATGCAATAATGAATTGTCTGGAGTAAAATGTTTAATTGCTCTTCGGTCACACTATGGTCAACATTTTGACACATGTTTTTCTGTAACGTTTTTAATAGTTTTCGTTATATCGGTTTGTGAATTTTACAAAGAAATGTTTTATTTGATTTATTTATTATCTGTTCATGATTCAATATTTTAAGAATATTATATTTGGAATGGATTATTTACTATGCTGCAAGAAGAGTCATTTAATGGCATCGTCTCTACTCCGTGCTGCGACCACGGGAGTGGCAAACAACTCATTTCTTCTGTGTGATTTAAACAGTATTTAATTTCCATGAAACATGTAATACACAACAATCAGAATATATATATTCAAAAAGGAAAAAGGATTAGCAAACAGGCAGCAAATGCCTATATAAATGCTTCTCCTGAAACAAACATGAAACGATTAAGATATCAAGTACATTGCTGAAAATATATATTTGCAATTATTCTTACTAAAATCAAATTCATATTAAGCATTCTCTACCTTTGCATTTGGTACAGATGTAATTAAAAAGCTATAAAAATCGGTTGGGATCATTTATGAAATGATACACAGATATTATTAGGGATTCGTTAGCACTCTGTGACAAGGATTTGTCGCCGCCCAAGGTAGATTTTAATATTATATCGTTTTTTAAAAAGTATTGATTTGATCGGAATCTATCATATAGTGGGCATTCAAAGAAATAATGAAAAGGATCCTCCCGAATGTTTCCACAAGAACAGGCGGGATTTACTAACAACAATATGTGGACTTGCTTTGCGTAGTATATTTTCAATATGATGCTGCCATTTTCCATCTTATTTACCATTTTCATCTGTGTAAACATGCTTCTATACCCCGTATATATGACGTAAAGTCGACCTATGAGCCCTTTACAATCTGTGAATAGACTCTTATACCCTCTCAGTTTGATAAATAGCCAGTTATGAGCCCTTCCCAATCTGAGAATCGACTCCTCTACCCTCTCAGTTTCATATATAGGCGAGCTATGAGCCATTCACAACCTCAGAATTGACTCCTATACCCTCTCAGTTTAAATATAGAAGGAGGAGTCAACCCTTACATCCCCTAAGTTTGACATAAAGACGAGCTGAATGTCCTTCACAATCTGGGAATCGGCCCCCATACCCCCTCATTGATTGCTCATCACAATCTAGGAATCGATCCTTATACTTGCTAAATAGAAAAACCTTAATAAGCTAAATAATTCCCATTCTATAATGATGAAAATACTACTAAAACACACATCCCCAGATTGTGATCATTCCCAGATTGTTCAGGTCGCACAATCTGCAGATTGTTTAAACAATCTAGGAATTCCTAGATTGTGAGCAAACAATCTGCAGATTGTTCGAACAATCTGCAGATTGTGATATACCCCCAGATTGTTCGTAACATACACACTGGGTCGGACCCATGGACTGTGACGTACTTGATCAGAGATACTTGTGAAAGCGACATGCTTTACTGCTTGATTGATTTCTAGTGTGTTGTACCAGAACACTTAAGAGCAAAACATTACATTGTGTAACTTTTTAAATCTTACATCTCAGAGTGGCTGCGGTGTATATGATCCTCGAAAATGGTGACCAATCAGACCTCGAACTGGATGGTTAGTAATACATATTATGACTTAAACTGTAACGGTCAATTAAAATTGAACCACGTGTTGCGATAATATCCGTTTAATGTTTATATCTGGATAACGTTAAATAGTTAGATGTCCATTACGATCCCTAGGGAAAACTAAGTGCTTTAGTGTACGTTAGGCAGTCGAAGCATAGGCGGAACACACTTCGGGAAACAGAATAGTAAATGTCTGAGAAAACACATGATTGTCGTGTGTTGGATTCTGCATGCGTGAAGGATGGAACCAAGGATGCACATAGACATTCAGAACAATTAGTAAGGAGTAAGTTGTTACTTGTTTTTTTTAAATCCCCACTCCTCTACTCCCTCACAATAGAAACAATGGGCTGGTCAATCATACAAATAGGTATATGTACATGTAAGTACGGCCTTGAATTTAGTAGAAGTTTTGGCTTGTAGAAATTTATAGAGATAACGAGCAAAAACATTTTCACAGTGATTCGATGTTTTAAGATGAGATATGTAACTTCTGTATTTCCGAAAATGCTGGTTTATATGTAAAGTTTTTGAAGTTGGTGTTTGTCAGTCATTATTACTCTCTGCTCTAGTGAAGATGATTCTGTTTGGCAACAACTTATTGTACTATTAACAGGTGCTCACGACAGGCAAGTCGGCAGCTATGTCAGAGTTTGTCAGAAAGAAAATAATCAAATTATTTGTATTTCACTCTTTCTCTGTTAGGGTTATGGTAATTAGAGGGGTTAATGTTTTTTTAAAAATGAGAGAAAATTGGCTTTAATCTCTTTATGAATTTTACTGGTAGTGTGATAACAGACTTTTTAAAGAAAATGAGTATCCATTAATGTAACAAACCAAAAATGTCACTTGATATGTCAAAAAGTTCAATTGCTTCTTACAAATGTCAATACACACCGATGCAATAGTATACTAATACGTTGATACAGTGTTACTCTCATACTTCACTCAAACAATCATTTATTTACCTTATTTCCCTTCCATCTAAGAGCACCGGTAAAACATGTAGCATGTGCACTTTGTCGGTATGAAGTACGTGACGTAACTATCAGTAACAATTATTTTTCGTCGCTTACATGGGACGAAATGTTATGAGTAGGTGAGTCCAAAGGCGAACAATATGAACAATCTTTTTTTGTTTTAATATTATTTCACACTAATGCATGTAGTGAAAACTCAAAGGAAAGGAGGTCGGTCAGTAGCGTGCGACATGCGACCATAACAAAACACTGTCGTCAACTATGCTTTTCCTAATTACCTAATAATATCAGCTGATAATAGAAATATGTAAGTAGTAACACGAACAAGTTGAAATAATTCTTGATAGCACACGTTCAGTGTAGTATTAGGAACTATTGTTATGCCGCACGTCTGAGTTGACATTTGAAATTTAGACATCCATACATAAACGTCCATATAAAAATAACCCCTAAAATCCATCAGTGGAAAAGACCACAAAAGGTTCAATAAAAACTGTAAACGAACATTTGGGATAATATCTAAAATAGTACTTGGATTTTACGTATATCGCAAAACGATACTCATTAATAAAACTGATACATGATTGACATAAGTGTGAGTTTAGAAATTACAGCTTGCTTTCATTTACGGGGCAGAGGGGAAATAGAAAACTGATATTTCGTACCTATAATTTGTGTCTATTTGAATATATGACGCGTACTGATAACATCAAGCATTCATACACAAAGACGTCTAAAGAAGAAAAGTATGGACATATAATATGGACCATACTAAGTAGGGTATGTTTTCGTTGATTCATCAAGAGCGTTAGGTAGGATTTAACCAAGACTGCTCCTATTTGCAATTGATTTATACTTGTGAATGACGTTCTGTAGATAATGACTTGGAAAAAACTTGCATATCAACTGTCTATTGAAGCGAAACCTGATCACCCTCTCTCTGTACGTATGTGTGTACAATCTCTCAGACTGTAATCCTGGTCGAGCGGGCGATGTCACTTCCTCGTTATATAACAGGTGAAAAGAAGTTTGTGTTGATAATATAGAGAGCAACATTTTACTTCCTGGTTTCCAACTAAAGAAAAGGAAAATGGCGCCTGTGTTCAATCTCCTTTTGTGCACGTGTGTACATCTTGCTACAGGTAAATGTAGGATTAGTTGTGAAAATATCTACTGAATACTGATCATACATCTTACTACACGTACATGTAGTTTAAGTTGTGTAGTTATCTACATAGTACTGATAATATATCTTACAACAAGAACATGTAGTTTTAGTTGTGTAGTTATCTACTGAGTACTGGTTATCTATCTAGCTACAAGTACACGTAGGTTTAGTTGAGTTGTTATCTACTGAGTACTGGTTATCTATCTAGCTACAAGTACATGTAGGTTTAGTTGAGTAATTATCTACTGAGTACTGGTTCTTTATCTAGCTACAAGTACATGTTGGTTAGGTTTTGTATAGTGTTCTACTGAGTACTTGTTTATTATCTAGCTACAGGTACATATTGGTTAGGTTGTGTATAGTTATCTACTGAGTACTGATAATACACCTTACTACAAGTACATGTAGGTTAAGTTGTGTATAGTTATCTACTGAGTATTGACTACAAGTACATGTAGGTTATATCGTATAGTTATCTACTGAGTACTGGTTTTATATCTAGCTACAAGTACATATTGGTTAAGTTCTATATAGTTATCTATTGAGTACTGGTTTTATATCTAGCCACAGGTACATGTGTATATTGGTTAAGTTGTATATAGTTATCTATTGAGTACTAGTTATATATCTAGCAACAGGTACATGTTGGTTAAGTTTTTTAGTTATCTACTGAGTACTGATAATACATCTTACTACAAGTACATATAGGTTTTGTTGTGTATAGTTATCTACTGAGTCGTATCAAACTTACACTTAACATAAAGCAAAATGACTTTAAAATGAAAATGGATGATAATAGCCTTATTCTCTGAATTATAAAAAGTAGAACTTACCATCTTTTGTGATTATATATTTGAGTAGCTGCCTCAAAATTACAAATCCTCCTGAGTAAAAATCTACATTATACCACCCCTGAGCAGTTGTGGACGTGATATGAAAGGAGTACGAAATCATGTTAAAATTACACTTTCCACATGTAGCACCTTACTCATTAAATAATAATTTGGGACCATGCATTTAAAAGATACACGCTACGTAAAGTAGCTGAAATCGACTGGCCTAGCAAAAGGACAAGATTTATGTCGTTGATAATGTGACGTCACGAAGGGAACATGAACATGGCGTCAACATGTATTGAGTACCAACTGAGTGACCACAGTGATGTCTCCCCGTGGCTTTCCGACTCATCTGACAATGGAGATGAGTTGGATAGGACTAATTGTAATTGACGGCAAGTTCGACCGAACCGCAGAACCCATATAGATTCGAACCAGTGACGGATTCCTACGCAAGTTCTGACGGCAACGGCACTGACGACCATGACCGATTGAACACTGCGTGCATGGTAATTTAAGTTATTTCATAGGAATGAAAGCCATGTTATTTTATGTCAAAGCTGTATGAACATTCAGTTTGAAAAGGGATTTAATAACAATATCTGTTAAGTAGACTATTTAACAAGTGTGAAATAAAAATAGTATTGTTAATAAGAGTTATTTCCCTTGGTCATCGATCGTATGAAGATTGACCATAATTTGGTTCTTTTCTTAATTAGTCTGTCAATTGTAGTATTATCTAAAATAGCAAAACAAGTAGGCTAACCTATTTTCATGTGTCACCTGTTTTCGTTGTATTTACATATGACGCCGTTGCTCGCTTGACATAAACTGGTCCGGGCTAGATAGCACTTATTTTGTCGATCAGTTGTTTTGCAGAGACACGATCAATATTCATTAAATCTACCCAACTGCATGGTTTTCATGGTTTTCACTTAATACACTTTTAGGACATTTTTTTATCAATCATTTGTTCAAAATATACGTCACCAAAGTACCTTAATGGTTG
This sequence comes from Phorcus lineatus, assembly GCA_921293015.1. Lineage (NCBI taxonomy): Eukaryota > Metazoa > Mollusca > Gastropoda > Trochida > Trochidae > Phorcus > Phorcus lineatus. The sequence goes on along the minus strand of OV121083.1, from coordinate 705,026 downwards.
CTTCCCCAGGCTGACATGATTCTTATTCTCAAAGACATAACCAGAGAAGACTATTTTTAAATCTATGCAAATGCAGAAGGGTTATTGCTAATACACATTTGGGCATTTGTAGATTTTTTCAGTGAAAAATAAATGATGCATTATTTTAACGTCTAAATTTTTCTTGGATTGCATCCATAGAAATTAATGTTATATCATAAAAGATATGAGGCTGTCCAGGAGAATTTTATATCTACATGCACACTTACTAGGATTATACTATTCACCTGAAATATTCATACCAATGTTGTAAATTGAATGAGCTTGTGAACTTTTTAAACGTGTAACAAGTTAAGTTTAAATGTTATTCTTAAGTCACCGTCTGTGTTTGAAAATCCGTCAAATATTACCTTGTGTCATTGGTTATCTGGCCATTATTTGACCCCAGACAAATACAATTTTAATAAAGTGAAAAGGTGAAACTTAGTCAACCTTGGCATCTCTTTGATTGATGCTTAAATATAATTAAAAGCAGAATAAATTTGTTTAGTTTAAAATGTTTGAAATTTGTATAATCTATCAACTCGTGATGTTTATGAAGCTCACAGCAGTTGATTTATTAATGCAACGGGAATAGGCGACACGAGAGTAAGAGTATATGAACGTTGAACTTTTCTCAATTCTCTACTCATCCTTTATGGATGGATAAAGTATAATATCATTTCACATAATCAAATTGTTTATTTCAGGTGTGAGTGTAACCATTGTTATATGAAGCCCACAACAAAGTGGTCAAATTTATTTTAAACAAACTGCCCACATAATAAATGCTTCTGTACTCATAAAATCTTCCTGTTTATTTTCCTGGTGTATTCAAATTACATACCAAGCGTTTATATGTTAGATAACAATTCAGTACCATGCGTTCAATGTTCTAACAAACAGTAACAAAAGTTTATAAAAGGTGATAAATTGTTATTCCTCTTTTTTCGAAAAAAAAAACTATGTCAACTTTTTCACCCTCTAAAAATATATCAAAATCATGAAATGAGATTCCGTTTAACAACTAAATAATTTATTTATTTTGTCCAGGCTAGAAAATGGCTTGCCCTCATTTCGCCTACACCTCATATCGCCTACACCTGAAAAACCCCTCATTTTGCCTACACTAAGTGCAAAGGGTCACTTCCTCACCCCTATTGTGAATGGTACAGTCCATGACAGCCATGAGCTGGAGTAGAGTCCAATCAGTGGTATAATCTACCCGTGAGTATGTTTTGATTGTTTATACAGGATTACTGTAATAATGTACTTTGAATCTTTTCCTTGTGTACTGTTGTTTGTAGAAAGTATTTAAATGTATATCTAAGCAATTGCTATTTTTTATTTTCACTTTGATCAAGGAAATTGGTTAACAGAACATTGTTAACAAGATCATCTCATCTCAATTATGGAATGGCTATATATTTACGATTTTTAAGTTTGTGTGTCAGTCTGAAAATGGCACTTCTTCAGAGAGTAGAGTTTGTTACTTCACAGAGAATGGTCAGCAAGTTCTACATGCTGGGTACCGGTACAGGCTGAATGTCAAGCGACAATTGGCTGTTCACTGGAAGTGTGTGAATACTGGCTGCAATGGACATTTGATTAAACTGCAGTAATGTTGCCAAAATTGTCCAATGCTAAAGTGCCCAGTGCTTTCAAGTGTAGTGCTTTGTTTTGTAAAGCTTGACTGATGTATCAAAATGTATATACATGTATCATACTTAACTGGCCATCATGGTGGCATGCAAAATAAAATATCACACTCCACAGCTATAATTTCTTTGTTATCTTTATTATCTTGACGGAAGAGTTCATTATTCTTAAGGGGTCAGGGTGTATCTGTCTTGTGCAACCACTCATAACTGTGTTTTGATAACAGTGTAGGCGAAATGAGGACAGGCCTAGAAAATAGTAGGCAATTTTGTTACTGTACTGTTACATTTTTTTCTAAAACCCATTGGCTCTGTATCTCATCAGGAATCAACCCTTGGAGTAGAAACACCTGCAATACAAAATGAAATTCATCAATTTTCATGTCACTTTAAAATATGAGGATCTGGCAATGTAATTAATTTTATTTAGTGATATTCACACAATTCAAAATCTTTAACAACTAATGTTAAATAAAAGGTATTTAGTTTTATCTTTCATCTCATGTATACATTTTTAGAGATCAATTTTCGATCATGTGTGAAAGAATTCGCTTTGGTCCTAAACTAACGCTGAATTTCAAATGATCGAAAACAGGACAACATTTAAATAAAGAGCGCGTTAAATTGTCATGTTAGCTGACGTTTTTTTAGGATGGCTTTTCGTAATCTGATGATTAGTTTCAGAATATCAGATAAATATTGTTTACTGTATTTAACATGATCAACAACTCACCCTTGAAAACTCCCTCTTCCGAAACGATGAGCGCTAGATCACTTCGATTTGAACGCCTGCTCGCCCATTTTTTGTACTTTCCGTGAGACACACATCCGGCTTCATTCTTGGTTTCGATCCTAACGTTGTAGCCACATAATTGGATGTAGGAATCGTCGTTGAATGTGCTAGGTTACTAGGTCCTGATTTCCAGTCTGATCGGGTTCTTTTCACACTTTTTGTCCATTGTTTTGCGATATCGATACCGTGGCTAAATATGAAGCATTAAGTTCTCTTGTGTGGTTTTACTACAGTCTACAGCCACCTACCATACATAAACGAGGCATTTCCGACTCCTCCGTTCCCGACTTCTATTACTCTCTATTTAACGTTATAGCGGCACGACGTAATGTATTCCTTCCATGACGTAATTAGGTCAAAAGTCAAATTTTGTTTACGTTTTGGTGGGTGATCAAGTTTTGAAGCCAATTGCTAATTATTCTGTTTGGTTAAAAATTATGTTTTTGCATCATTAGTCACTTTACATTTCAAGTAACATTTTTAATCTTCAAAATAGGTCACATTTCTTATTCCCTTTAAGCATTAATCAGTTTTATACTACTAAGTCGTTGAATGTATTGAAAAAGTTTGTTGTTATTTATATTAGAAATGAGTCATTGATGAGTAAGAATTACATTATTAGGCTCGATTCAAACAATATGTTAAGGACGGCTACTCAAGTACGTCTATATTATAAAACCAATGTGATTTATCTCTTGATTAAAAAAAATCAAATAGATTTAACGTATTTCGATACAAATTTTTATATATATTTCGATTTTTTATGTAGCGCAGTTACAAAGTCTATATTCATGATGCACTTTTCATTTTTAGTAGCTAATAAACTGCAAATTCAAAGATCTTATATATATATATTTATATACCATGTCATCCAGCGTCCATAGTGAACGTAGCCCTGACAAAACCTGCCTCAATGAGCTCCAGCAAGTCTGGTTACCGTGCTAGTACAGCCGTGGACGGGAACACTGATGCTGGAGTATATGGTGCACGTCATATCATAGACACTGGTACAGGATATCCCTCAGCCTGGTGGAAGGTGGATCTACAGAGAGAAGTACAGGATGCTACAGTCAGGATCTACTTCAGAACAGAATGTAAGTGACAGTTGCCTATGAGAAGGGGAGTGGGGGATAAAGTGAAGGAATCGAGTAGGTTCATTAACTAATATAATTAGAGAAGGGGTTCAGTTTGAGAAATCACCCTTTTATGGGCCAGCAACCAGCCGTCCGCCTACTCCGAGTCTTTCCATCTATCTTTTAGTGAATACACAGTAAATCATTTAGGAATGTTTCAACATAAATTGAACAAGTTAACGGAATTTGTGAAAATATTTATATAACCCTAACCCTGAAGTCCGGTTGAAACAAAATATCCCCAATGAATTGTATTTAGTTTAAAAACCAATTACTTATATATGATCGTAAAAGCCAATACCAGTTTAAATTTTACAGTGTGCGATGAACCGGTTTAACGTGGTGGTATCTTATGTCGCATCATTCTCGACAGAGAGTGAAATATAGAAATAAGACAATGATTTCAACTTTGCCGACAAAAATGTAGCTGCGACTAAATAAATTCAGGTTTTTAATATCATATCATATCATACTTGAGGTGTAATAATATATCTATTCATAGTGCTCTCTATAGCTATAGATAGAGAAAATGTAAACACCATCGATATGTCAAGAGTAAGATAAACTATCGATACTATAGTAAAATTGTATTCAAGGATTATTGTTATTAATGATGATCTTTAACAATTGAAATAGTGGGCCACAATAGTCTTACGCTAGCGCAATAATAGATTGTAACAGATTATCGCTATCGCAAAAAGTAAAATTTGGTCAATAGTCAACCCTGATATGTACATTGGTAAAAGAAAACATACATACAGCCTATGAAGCTATCTTATAATACTAATAAAATAGGGGCAAGAAGGTATGATAACATAAGATATATAAAGTAATATAAGCTGTAGACCTTTAAAGAGAACAACGCCCTAGTTTTAAACATCGCATTAACAGCAAAGACTAAAACAGATGAAATAAAGGGATCTAATGACATAAAAGCACTTAAAAGTTGTACTCGTTTTCAAAAGTGGAGATATCTAACAAAGGTAAAAATTCAAATCTGAATTCATTTAAAAAATTGTCTAATGAAAGGAACTCTCTCAGATAGGAGTAATCGTAAAATTCGATACAAGTTTTTCCTTAGACATGAAAAATACATGATTGAGTGCACCGTTTGGCATTTGATTTTCGAATTGAACTGTCTTTCATTATTCATCGTCACAACAAAAAATCTTCGCCGAATCACTTGTTTGGTTTACTTCATGACTGAACCATCTGCTAACGAACTAAGGGAGGTTATTACCATAGAACATCATAAAAAAAGTACCGCTAAATAAAAATAAATAAAAACTATTGCTTGTTAAATCAATATTCAACAAAGGGGGTGGGGGCTTGTTTTATCACCCTGTTTCAATGTGGGGGCAAGGTTGTCGCAACGTAGTTTAAGGTGATTACGTTTTGTGTTTCTACTAACTAAGGTATTCAAGTATAGCCAAGTTTACCGATCTTTCTTGAAGACCCTGTAGCTTCTAAGCGTTGATATTTTCCCTTTCTTTTCACAGATCCATAAAACATTCCTCTTGATCTAGTCTCAACAAGGGACTCTTCATGTCTCTTATCCCTTTTCCAGAATTCTCAGTAGATGTGATTACTCGTTTCTTTCATAACCAGTCATATGGTTTCTTTCTCAGTCTGTTATCCTCACAGCTTCATTACTTCATTGCATTGTTTAGTCCGCATGGTAAGCCAGCACATTTCACCATAGATTGCAGCTTTTGAATTATTTCGAGGCACCCCTATGAAAAACCTGATAGCTCTGTTTTGGCCTTTGGTAATCTCACGATGATCGTACAAACCCCAGATCGGAACACAATAGAACAGAATCGGTTCAACCATTGATTCATACAGCATCCTGTCTACATAATAGCTCATATATCCCTACAGAATCCTGCATATTTGTACCATTCTACATGAGTAAGAGTATGGTTACACATCAGAACGAGTAAAACAATCCTTTCTTAAGTGGACAACCTGTTTTGTGTTTTGTCCTTATCAATACTCAGTCGCCATTGTCTGCACCAACTCCTATACAAACTATATCGTGTGCAAAGATGTAAATAGAGACAAACACGTCATTGACTCATCGACAGCTAATCCTTCATTTAAAATGTCAACCTCATTTACCAAGTCATAAATATCAAGCCAAAATATGTTGTCTATTTGATGCTTCTTTGACCCAAAAAGTTGTGATTTATTTCCAAAAGTCTTGTGATCTCATATAATTGTTGCATGATCAGTTAGGAATGGCGATGGCGTCGCCTTGTAGCGGTGACGTCATCCTCCCTATTATATTTCGACCCTGATGAGGAAGTGATATCAAACTTCATTGATGAGAACACTCACTCTCATTATTTGTGTTGTGTTTTAACTTAAATAGATCAAGTCATTGTTATTATATACCAAATAATTAATTTTATCAAATGAAATAGTCACTTTATTGGAATCTTCTGAGGATTGAAGTTCCTCTTCATATAATGAGGAAAAGCTGCTAAATAAACCTAGATTGTACATTCATCAAAAGTAGTTTAGATAAAGGAGTTATAAAAATTCTGTTCAAAGCAACTATTTAGTTTTAAAATCTGCTATCCCACATCTATCACTTTATTAGCCTGTAATAACTTTGCTTACGTCTAAATTCAACTCCGAAAACATTTCCGGAATGTAAATTGGAGTTAAAATATTTCGTAGATTTTTTTTATGAAAAGTGTTGATTGATGGGGGTGCTGTCATTTTCTTTTGGTCAAGGGTGAGAAGATGCAAATATTTGCTTTCAACATTAGCTTTTAGATTATATTATTTTATATTTTATAGTGAATAAAATATATACTAGTAAACGCTATTCACCGATGTTAGATAAACTCTCATTTTCAAGTTAATTAGTATTAGTCTGTAAGGTAAGCTTACCAAAATCAAAGAAGCTATTCATTTTTTATTTAAAAAAATACTTATTATTATTATTGATAAAAGGAATCAAAATCTACGAGCTAAGAAAAAATGAAAAGGTAGCGTCAACGTTATTGTTTTTGGGATGGAAACTTATTTCACAAAAATTCTAATCAGACAATATAATTTTTCTAAAGATTAAACAATAACACTTGTGAGCAGAATTATAGCTCATCTCCTACATCGGACTTAGTAAGTCCTTCGTACGGAATAGTTTCTCCAATGAAGGACTTAGTATCTTATAGTAGCCCTGTTACTTTTGATGTATTGTGATTCACTTTATTTCATTTCATCCTAACAATATACATACATACTTATACATTCATGAGGTAATCAAAGCCTCAGTCTACAATGAATGTAATAATGTTAGTGATAATGATATTTTGTATTTATTTATTTCTAATGCGGTGAACGTGATGTCTGATGACATCAGTCAGTAGGTACTTTTTGCTTGGAAATATCGCAATAAAGACTGACGTTCCTTATATAGACTTCGGATCAATGAATAAAATAATAATGATCGATGAAGTAAATGAATCCTTTTATCATGCAAAAATTATTTTCTTCATTCCGAATGGTCGTCAAACAGTTGTTTCTTGACGATTGCTAATCTTTTCATAAGATCATTTGGGTTTCGCTATAAACAATAACACCAAATGTCCATTTTGACACCACACAAGCGCATGACGACGTGTTAACTAATCGCTCTCCGAAAAACCAGGTTTAAGACAAACATGTCCAACTATAAAAGAAACAACAGAGAAAAACAAGATACAGACGCCCCTGTTAAGACGTCCAGCACAGCTATAGACGATATGGTTCAGACTAGAACCCACACAAATGCTGAATAACTGTATAGCACAGCTAACATACCGACCACGCCGGTCGCCATTGATGTAGACTCGGACACCCTCGACCAGGACGGCAAAATTAATCCTTCATCTCCGAATCTCTACAAGTGCAGAATACACAAATAGTGAGTAGAATGGACATGATGAACAGTGAAATAAAAGACTTACATACAAAAACATCTTACATTCTTGCTACGGTTCAATACAATTCTGAACAAATTGAGTCTAATTCGTCCGAAATAAATGAGCTGAAACACAAGATGTCGGAAATGCAAACAGAATGTGAGAAAAAGTTACTCACTCTTGAACTCTACTCAAGGAAAAACAACTTACTCATTTATGGCATACCTGATGAGAAAGATTCAGAAACGGCAGCTACAGAAATATTCCGCCAATTAGGATTGAGGACTGACGAATTGATATTTGACAATGTTCACCAGCTACCCAGAAAAAGTACTGACCCTAAAATCTTCAGAGCATCAATGCCGAAGCCAAAAGTGGTTCAGTTCATCTGGGCCACAGGCTTACAATACTGCTATTAAGAACTGGGGAATTCTAATAGATAAGAAAGTCACGATCTTAAAGATCTACCTGTCCTCGTGAAGAAACACAATGGCCTATGAGTTGAGAAAAAACCACGGTTTAGACACCGATTCTCGAACAAGGAATAGACATTTTTCTACAAATCAGGAAAACCTCACAGGACAGCTGGCCGACAATTAGACTCAAGGACTCTCTGAAGAATGAGTGCACGACCATTCTTGGATACACAAACATTGGTTCAACTTGTTTGTCAAAAACTCTTTAAATAATTATCAACATTTTGAATCTTTATGTAAATCTATGTAGGACTGGATCATTATGCATCAAAATGTGCTCATAAGTGGACGATCGGACAGTAAGATCGAATCTATAAACACGTTTGATATTATTTCATCCATATTCCATCCAAGTTTGTAAACAGACGCACGTGGTACTCTAATTATAGCGTTTGGCCCATTTCGGTTTTCACCGGATGTTATTTTTGTGCTCTGTTTGATGTACATGCTCTGAATGGCTTCGTATGAAGTTATTCACTGTCTACTAGCAAAGTTTAACTCAAACTTTATTGTATGACTATGTTGCATCTTTAACGTTTAACGATGTGTTAGGTGTTTATGCGCTCTAAATAGCAACTGAGTAATGACCAAATTTTCGAGAAACTGTCAACAGGTCAATTTTGGTAGCACATTTGGGTTTATTTTCGACTGGATTTCGATTACATAGGGCATGGTTTGCTCGTTGTTTAGTTTCAGATATTCTCTCTTTTCTATTATTTTCTCATTTAGTTTACCTCTTAAAAATGGTTCCCAAAGATTATATACTTTTCCTCAGTCATTTTATGAGAGCTTCTATTTCCTTCAAACTTTCAGTCATTACAAAATTCCCATATTGACTATGTATTTACTGATATCATTTCTCTTAAATGTTTTTCTCTAATGGAAAACATCAAGAAAATCAAAATTATCTCGGCTAATTGTAGAGGACTGGCAAATAATCTAAGAGAAAAAAGTAATGAGTATATGTAGAAAAAATTATATTATATTATTAATTATATTACTCAATTATATGTATACAAGATACCCATATTGATAAATCTACTTGCAATGTTATGAGAAATGAATGGGGATTACCATCAATTATAGCGCCTGGTAAATCCAACTCCAGAGAGGAGTTGCCATACTCTTTAATAATGACACGGATCTGAAGATGCATAGGACCGTTATAGATGAAAATGGGAATTATATTATTGCTGATATCTCAATAGAGGATAAAAGGATGACACTTACAAATCTCTATGGTCCGAGTAATGATGATAATGATGTCAATCTGCTAGAATTGATTTCTTTATTGTCTCTGATGACATATTTGATATAACTTTGGATTCGGATATACTTCCGGGCTATAAAAGTGACCATTCAGCAGTATCATTAACTTTTTCGAACACCTTAAACCAGGAAAGAGGGCATGGTTACTGGAAATTTAATACTTCCTTACTGCTAAACCCTGAATATGGTGACTTAGTAAGAACTGTCTTAAGTGATACCATCATGGAATATTCAACAGAAATTATTGATGACTCTAAAAATATTGAAAATATTGATTATACAATTTCTGTTTCATTATTCCTGGAAGTGTTATTAATGAACATCAGAGGAAAGACCATATTATATTCATCCTACATTAAAAGACAAAAAGCAAAAGAATACCGAAGAACTAAAACAAAAAATAAAACAGGTTGAAGATAATATTAGAAGAAACTTTCAAAACATAGATGAAGAATGGATGAAAGAAATGGAAGAAATTAAAAGTTGCACTCTTTGGTATAAAAAAGGGGAAAAACCCGCAATTTTTTTTTAGCCATTTAGAAAATAGAAATTTCTCAAATAAATCAATCAATAAGCTGAGACATAACAAGAATAAAGAAATTACATACAGTAAATCAATACTAAATGAAGTTAAGCTTTTTTATAAAAATGTTTATGCTTCTCGTGAGCACTGTAGGGAAGAAGATTGCGTGAAAGATATTAAAACGCCAACTTTAAATAAAACATTAGGAAAAAATCTTTCTAAAAGATGAAGAAGAACAAAAGCCTATTGATGGTTTCCCTATTGATTTCCTCAAGTTTATTTTGAAAGGATTAACGCTATACATTTATAGATTTATTAAAGATATATAAAAAATAATGAAATGTCTTTTAGTACAAAGACAGAACATTTCTCAAAAACTGGAGGCCTATCACTTTACTAAATGCTGTTTAAAAGATTATAAGCTCCTGTATTACACATGGATTAAAAACCACTTTAGATGACCTCATTCAATCTAATAAAACTGGTTTTATACCACGTAGAACTATAAGTGAAAACACAAGATTACTGTATGACATATTATTTGAAACAAAGAAACAAAACATTCCTGGACTGCTGATTTTAATTGATTTTGAAAAAGCGTTTCTAAAGATGTTATTAACCTAGTGTTGCACAAATTTGGTTTTGGTTCAGAAATCATAAGATGGATAAATACATTAACTTATGATACGACTTCTTGTGTCATCCAACATGGTAATTTTTTTCGCTAATGAAAGAGGATATAGACAGGGAGACCCACTGTCACCATATCTGTTTATTTTTGTAGCTGAGATTCTGAGGTTGTATGATAGGAAATAATGAAGACATTAAAGGTATTGTCATTGATGATATTGAATATAAATTGGATCAATATGCTTATGATACTGAACCATTTCTTGATGGAACTGAAGAGACTTTATATGCTGCTATTGACACAATTAATACATTCTATTTAATGTCAGGTTTGAATATAAATTTAGATAAATCAAAAGGAATCTGGATTGGATCAAATCTTCTGATAAAATGTGTCATGACCTGAACATTGAATGGGTAATTGGTGAATTTGATGTACTTGGTATAAAGTTTACACCAGATCTTGAAGACTTATGGGTAATCAACACCAGTAAGAGACTGGAAGAACTTAATAGACTCTTGGTATCATGGATAAAAAGACACTTAACTCTTCTTGGTAACATAACAGTAATTAAGACATTAGCAATCTTAAAATTAATACATTTTCTTTGCCCAACCCACCAACAGAATTCATTGTTTCACTGGTCAAAATATTTTCAAATTCATATAGAATGATAAAATGATTGAGAATGATCGACATAAAGTTGTTTATTGATGCCCTGAAATTATCTACATTCAGACTTATTTTGAAAAGTTGATAGAACAACCCATGCAAAATACCTCTTAAAGACTTATTAAATTTTAGAGCAAATTCTCAAACTTTTATAAAAATTGAAAATCCTTTTTGGCATGATGTATTAGAGGCGTGGACATTATTTCCCAAGAAACATGATGTTGATCCAGAAAACATTGACGAAATTTTTTCAAAACCGTTGTGGTTCAACCACAATTTCAAAAACTCGAAATACTTCATAAAAGATTGGGTAGAGAAAGGAATTATAAATATCAGAGACACATGTGATGAAACCTTTAAAATAAAAATATTGTATCAAAGGTACCATCTTAGATCTGAGATAGGTATTGAATCTAATTCCTGAATCTTGGAAACATACAATTAAATGCTGCCATTCTTTCCCAGTCATGAATTTGAATATTTAAAATTGCCAGATAAACCTTTTAAAAAGATCAAAAGGCTGCAAGAGTTTTTATGATAAACTTATTTCAAGTAGTAAACAACCAAGCATTTGCACTTAATGGCCGAATTTATTTCCTGAAATTAACTTTTGGAAAACATATTCACAGTATACAAAAAGGTATTAGAAGATATAAAGCTTATAGATTTTCAATACAAATTCTTGCATGGTACAATCTATACAAAGAGTGAATTGCTCAAACTGAATAAGGTTGATAATAGTCTATGCTGTTTTTGTAATGATGAAAATGAGTACCTTTTGTCATGTGTACTGGGAATGTCAGGTGACCAAAACCTTATGGAATAACTTACAAATTTGGCTTAACAACTTTTTGTATCCTCATCCAATATTATCCAAATTGCTGGTCTGGTTTGGTTTGCACCACTATAGACTACTGAATCATATCATATTTGCTGCAAAAAGACATATTATATATACAGTATAAAGAATAAACTGACTATTTTAAACTTGTATATTAAAACAAATATTTTTTGTTGGAAGATATATATAAAAAAAAATCATAGAAATGAAAATTGTATTCACAAATGGAACCCTCTCATACCAGTACTTACATGACCATAACATTTACTTTTCCATATTTATTTAATCTTACTGTATTTCTATATGTATTACTATATCATATTTACATGTACATGCATGTTTTATTATGATTGAGGTCACTCCTGTACATATTTTCTCTGTTAATGGTAAAATACACCAACCATGTATATGACTCATAATTTGAACATATAATAACCTATACTTGTAATCTTTGGAGCAAATAAAAATAAAATTCCATTTTGACAGCAGTTAATTGTTGTGCTTTTGTTTTTGTATTTTGGGCATAATGAAGAAATTATCGACCTGAACAAAACTATATTGACGGGGGATATTTTATGGACTCGAGAAATACAATATCCAACGAGGATGAAGTCATAATTATTTTCTTTGAGTCTGTTAACACTTCGACGGTCAGAATTAGTTTCCACGCATCTAAAAATCAGATATTGATGGCATTCACCATTTCAGAAACATTAGTTTTTTCCTTTTGTCTCTAAAAGGAAGCATTGACCGAATGACCCGGTTTTATATGGTTTAAACATATTTTATTTCGTCAAAATTGAAACGAGATTGGCATGCAAGCAAATGCATGATAATATAAATGCCGCTCCCTTACAAATATACAATTACATAAAAAGTGTGGTACATATTGACGAATGAATACACATACAGTAAACCGAACACTATAGAAGCATGATTATTTTTCAATGAAGCAATATATGGTTACAAACTTATTTTATACCGCTGATAACTAGAATGCATGGCACATAGAAAAACGTTAGCTGAATTCCGAAAATTTCTTTGATTGAATGATACAATTAGGAACAGATTTCAAGAATTCTACTTAGCCTTTGTGGTGAGCCCGGTTGACCAAATAAAATTGAAGACAGATTAAACCCTTTTTGAAAGAAATATGCATTTAGCCTTATGTCATTAAAATTTGGACAGGTGAGGAAGAAATGTAATGCGTCTTCAATGTGATAGCCAGTTACATACAAGGCTATTAGATATCAATCTATTAAACCTAAATTTATCTCCATTAAAATCACGGATACTATAATGAATATTTTGGCAAAATCTTGATCCATAATAACCATTGAAGTGGATTTGGGTGGTGTTTTGGTTTTTAAGTTTATATTTGAAATCTCCTAGAGTTTTAGCATTTGCAATGTCAGGAGGCAGAGAGTTCCAAATGTTTACCGTAAGATCCTCTTAAAGCGGATACGTTTTCTGGGACTAAACTAGATAAAAATCTGGTACTAAATTATTAACCACTTTGTAAAACATGTATAAGTTTTGACGGCGGCGTCTGCTTTCTAACGAAGAAATATTTGACACAGAATAGAATTTCTCATGACCTGTGCTTCGAACAGCCCCACAAATAGTTCTGATTGCATCAAAGTTTAGTTTTTCAAGAAGATGGGCTTGCTCTTTTGTTTTTATATGTAATGGGAGTGTTCACTGTTATCAAACATGACGTCACAACGCACGTGCGATTTGTTAATGGCACATGTAGGTACGAGTCATAGGTCAACCACTCATATTTTGAAGGATTGATCAATGGAATTTCCTTCTTTTTGACAGGGCTTGTTACTGTTAATTTACTTCTTCCTTTTTTGTGGATTGACAAAAGACCCATATCATAATCAATGTTTGAAAGCGAACACATTATAATTTTTAACAGATATCGGTTCAATTACAAAACAATTGCTAGCCAATTTTCACAAGCTGATATACTCATTCATACTGATTTATATACATGCAACACTTGAAGGCCGAGTATTGAATTGGGTCATGCACATAATGCAGAACATCTACAATGTGACATGTCATCTGATATTTAAGATATGGATACATAGTGCTTGTGAAGGCAGCGCTAAGAATCAAAATCTCGGTTTTTGTTGTGAGTCTGCCCATACATCTTTTTTCACACTCTCCTTCCTCATGTGTCATTTTGTGAATCTGTGCCTATGAGGGAATGATGACACTGCCCGTTTGAGTAGTGTTTTAGTTTGAACATATAATGATATGGTGAACAATGAACATTTATTATTTTAAAGAGTCTACCACAAAAAGTAATTTAAAAAATATATAAAATCTCATTGATAAGCCTATGAACAAACACCAGCCAGTTGCAAAACTGGACTGGTAGACATCAAAGGAGAAATCAGGTCTGCATCATGTGCCGAGTATGAAAACCAAAGATCTGCTTCATCTATCTTGTTGTCAACAATTTAGTAAACATTTTAAGGTGTCCTCGGTGTATTCAGCTTTGGGTTCGAACCGAACCGTCCAAGATAAACAAATCACAGAAAGATAATCCCAAAATAACAATTGTAGAGAATAATTATACCTCCTGGACAAATCCATAAAATAATCGTAAGATTTATATTAAGATTTCTATCAACAAATAATATTTTTATTCAGATTTAATGACATGAGTTCTATGTAGGAGAAACGACCTTACACTAGAGAATGTCCCACTGGGGGAAATTAGATCTTAGATAGGAGATAGTCAACAGATTCGTTCGTCATCGTGACTCATAAATGTTTCAGGTTGAATTATTAATGTTCCAGTGATCGTTATTTCAAAATAGTGTATTACATTTTGCAAATAGGAAAGTCAGTTTTCATCTACTGTCCCGAAAAGCACGACTTTGTATTTTATAATTCGATCGCTGTTTCACCCATGACCAATACCATAGAACAGTTTTATATATGTAGTTTAGGTTCTGTGAAGATCTGAGCTTTCAATTGCAAACTGTTCAATTGCTGTTTAATTACGTATCTGAAGTAGACAGTAATAAAGTGTATAAAAGAGTATCACAGAATTTATATTGATAATCATCTTTTTTCAATTTGTACAGACAAGAAGAGACGTAACGGAGTGAAGCTGTACACATCCACAAGTCCGTTTTCGAACTCAACCGCTACAAGTCAAGGTCAGCTGTGTCACACTGTTACCGGGGATCCGAGTGGAAGTGATATACCTGATGTTTACAATGTTACATGTCCCGGTAGATGGCGCTACCTCCTACTCTACACTGACACGGACAACGATAGGGGTGGACCTGTTCTGGACTTTGGAGAAGTTGAGGTTTGGGGTGAGGAATACATTTTTCTTAACTTAAAAACCCGTTGCAAGACAATGACATGTACATTTTATGGATATAGAACTTCTTTATTTTCACAACGGTGAGGGCATGCTAGAAATTTAGATAAGGGTCTATATACCGAAACGTCGCCATTGTGACAATCAAGAAGTTGTACATCCATAATATATCCCTGTCTTCTTTAAACAGCCAACTTCTAGAATGCCACTAAAACAATTAATTACCTATAGTTAACCGTAACATTTTTTTCTAGCACAAAACAATTTGACATCACAAAATAAAAACCTCTTTATAATAGAAGGGTAGACTGCCAGCGATGAAGTTGCATTTAGATACATGCTTTATGCCTTTAGCTTTTAGTGAATAATACCCATACGGGCCAAGATAAACAAATGGATATTTTTATGATATCCGCAAAAGTGCTCTTTAGTGATGCATGACGTTGATTCGTCGATTATTCAGAGAATCAAATTCAATTGTTACTTATTTTTGTCTGTTTGTTTACTAGGCAGCATTCAATTCATATATTATTTGGCTTGAGAAATGTTCTCTTATTAAGGCTAGTTTACCAACACATACACATCCAGAATGTCGAGTTACCCTTGTAACTCACTTAAAGCTGCTACTAGTATTTTGTAATATATTAAGTAGTGCGAGTACACAAATAGTGGATACTAAGATGATTAAGAGCAGAATTACATTATCTAGTTCTCGATCACTCCCATTTTCAATTGGGCTCTTTGAATAAAGAACCGTGGAATGTTAAGGACGATTCTTTATTAGAGCATTGAAAACAAGCAAATCTGTAACCTTGAATTCATGAGGACATTGAATCAACTGTTGCTTTCAGTGTGGTACACATATGATAACGTAAACAATAGCATGCTATCAGTTGAAAAGTTCCACTACATGATATATATCCACCTGTGTTTATAACTCACATGTTTACAATTTCCTTCTAATATTCCTTATAAGGTAAAGGCTGATCTTTCACAATTTATATAAGGTATAACATCAGTAAAGCTTGGGCACAAATGCAAAGCCTCTAATTTACTTAAATACTTTAAAAAATTAACATTTTCCCTCATTAATTAAAAGTGTAAACATCATTCAATTCTAATATTGTCAACAAAAGTATCATTAAAGTCCTTGGATAAAGACTGATCTGTAAATTCCCTTGTAAAATTGTTGAATTGTTGTTATCAATTATTTGATTTTAAGCAACTTCTCAGCGTTGTTAAACAAAAAGGGCTTTTACAAAATCAATATTTCCAAGACCGCAGGTTTGCTGTTTGATCGAGTATTTGGCTACATAAGTCAATCATTTAAAAAACATTATCTCATAGTCATCTTTCGATACATCAATCCTTCTATTTATAAACGCGTGTTCGTTTGGTGACATATTGAACATAGATATATATATTTCATGTATTTTTTAAACCAGAGCACATCATGTAAAATTCATAATTTAGGTCCTTTAACTTCGATGTTTCCTTCCCCAGTATGTTCAAATGGAACCTATGGAGAGAACTGCGACAAGAACTGCAGCTCCAGGAACTGTGCTACCATGACAACAACGTGTGAGAGAGATGGGAGATGTCCTGATGGTTGTCAGTCTGGATGGACTGGAGTGGACTGTACACAAGGTAGGTTGTCTTTGTCTAAAATACATAAGAATGGATAAGGAAAAGTGGAGAATACACATGTTGTCACTTTCATGAGTGACCTCATGAATAAGAATTTCAAGAGAATGAATTATTTGTACCTTCATCTGGCCACTTTATTGTGAACACCTCTTAATAAGTTTCTCAAACTTGGTACTTGTAATTAGTAAATTAGAGAACATCCATTGAGGCTTCAAATAAATCTTTGTCATTATTGTAATACATTGTCTTTACTTTAGATCATATCACGATACGTTATTTGGGTTTTACTATCAGGACTTGATTGTCAAAGGATATTAGTAACCCAGAACTAACATCACAATAACATTAGTTTGAAATGGTAAACCCCATGAAAGATTATCAACTAAAAGATTTGTTTTTGTTTTCTTCATGAACATCTGTATCACTGTCTCTCTTTTTTAACTAAAATATTTTGCCGCTTTAGCTTTACCACCTTGTACTAACAACTACTACTACGGTCTGAACTGTGATAAGCTGTGCAGTGATCGGAAGTGTAAAGCGCCCTCTACCTCGTCATGTGACCGTCTGATTGGAAGATGTCCTGGAGGTTGTGAAGATGGCTGGAGGGAAGAGGACTGTACTCGGGGTGAGTCTATATTGGTGGTTCATATTTTGAAATAATATAGAAGAAATGAAAGTGTTTTATATATCAATGATTTATTTTTCAGGAAAAGAAAATCTGATTCAAAGTATTTTGCAATAATAATGATAATGAAATGATTTTATGGTAAACAACAATGTTTTGATATTTCATCAAGTTTTTTTTTTTTTTGTGTATCTCAAGATGATCTATGTTTTTACGATTCATTGGATCCGTCATATTTGCGTCATTGTAATACAATATCCATGTAGTGAAATATCGATGAAAATATTTATAAACTGAATATCAAAAGAAACTTTGCATCAGATTGACATGACTGTAATTCAAAAACTGAAAATAACAACGCTTTGATGTAGAGTATATTTAATGCACCAACATGTCAACAGTGGATTGGAAAACTTCAAATGAACGCTGTGCGGTAAATGGAATTACACCATACAAACAAAGGTGGTGGGGGTCGAAAATCCCATTGTTCAGAGTTTCAATGCAGTTCATCAGGAGAGTGTTCAAAATCACTAAAAATGTCATTTTAAAATTTAATATCGAATGTGACCACCCTGTGCAGCAATACAGGCCATGATTCGACGTCGTACTGAAGACGTCAAACGTCGGATGGGATCAGGTGGCAGGTGGTTCCATTCTTCTTGCAGAGCTTGAATCAACTCTTGTCTGTTGGCGGGAACGTGTTGTCGGGTTCGAACTTGCCTGTTCAAGCGGTCCCAGAGGTGTTCAAAGGGTAATAAGTTTAGAGAACATGCTGGTCACGGCAAGACATTGACGTTGTTGGCGGCCAAAAAGTCCTGTACGATACGAGCTGTGTGGGGCCTGGCGTTGTCGTGTTGGAACAGAACACCCTGGGGCTGTTGTTGGAGGTAGGGCAGCACCACTGGACGAAGGATTTCATCTCTGTAACGTTGCGCGTTGAGATTCCTATTAATGACGATGAGTGGCGTCTTCTGGTTCCCACAAATGCCTCCCCACACCATATTGCTACCACCACCGTAGGGAACGACTCTAACGCAGCAAGCAGAAGTCCTTTCACCTCTGCGACGGTAAACACGCTGTCTGCCGTCAACTCGAAACAAACAGAACCGACTTTCGTCGGAAAACACAACGCGTTGCCAATGCCGACGTTGCCACCTTCGCAGGGTATTTGCCCATCGTAGTCGTCTGTGTCGATTTTCAGGAGTCAATAACTGTCCTCTGAACGGTCGGAAGGCCCGGATACCTCCTGCTCGTAGTCTTCTGGACACTGTCTGTGGGCTCACTCGCCGACCCAAAGCATTCCGTGCTGATGACGTCACTGTCAGGAAGCGGTTTCGCAGGTGCAGCGTTCGAAGATAACGGTCTTCCCGTGGCGTGGTGACCCGTGGTCGTCCGGTTCTGGGCCTGTCCGATGTCTGTCCAGTGAACAGCCAACGGTTCTTGCAACGTGAACGTGCGTGGCCCCCATATCAAGCATTCCCAGTGCTCGCTGACGCTGTCCTTCTGTAAGTTGTTGTTTGAGATTGCTACTGTGCAGTTTTTATACTCCTGTGGCACGTGCATTTCTCCCAGTAACGACGTCACGTGATTTTGACATTTTCGCGTTTTCAAAGAAACACGGGCATATTGCCGGTAGAAATAGGATGTCAAAGAAGCTTGCGTTTGGGCGATGTGTTCATACCTATTTGTTTTTTTAACCTGTCCAACTAATTTGTAACAACTTTGTTTTTAAATGTGCAAAGTTCCTTTTGGTATTCAGTTTAGAATATATCTTATCATTTCAAATCATGCATATGATCACAACTTGTCACAACTATAGGTGTCAGTGTACTTTATCAGGTGCATGTATATTTCACTTGTTTTCTACTGACTAAATAAGTGACTCTGTACTGGAATACACTACACTGATGCGTTTATGACTGTGGCCCTAGCGACATTTTGGAACTGTCTCAAATGATAACACGAGTATATCCACAGAATGCGAGTCCAGCTACTACGGACCTTCCTGTGCCTTGCTTTGCAACAACCGCCACTGTCTGAGTGGTCAATCCCCGTGTGATCACGTGACTGGTCAGTGTGAAGGCGGATGTCAGGCCGGGTATGAGGAATTTGATTGTAGAACACGTAAGTATGAACATAATAACAAAGCATCTTGTGTTCTTTATTAAATTAATTGAGTGTTAAAGCATTTGATGATTTTAGTTAGGAAACATTTCTGAATTTGGAAATAAAAACCACCAGTCAAAATTAATTTCTTAATTTTTGCGGATTGTGTAAATTAATAAATCCTAAATAAAATTAAGCGATTATTTTACTCACGAACTAATCCATTGGTGTTTCATTTGCTGATTAAATGCTACTAGTTCCGAGATATACTTTTGAGCAAAAAATGAATTATTATAAGAATAATCAACAAGTTGCGAGGAATTACGCTTTATCTGTCCTGAGTGGATTATTGTGATAAATTACAAACTTTAGCGAGGAATTTTTTCAATAATTCACGAGGGACAGATAAACCGTAATTCCGAGCTTCGAGTTGGTTATTCTTTTTCTTACCCAAGTCATATTTATGATTATTTAAGGTACTTTTATAAAATACCTTAAATACCGGCACGTTGAGAGTTAACTCGGTCATATTCATGCGCGACGAGCGACGATTATGTTATGGTCTTCATTCGCGTAACCAAATGTAGTCCCAGCAATTCCTAACGTGTTTATGGATAAATATACTGAGTAAGACATTAGCATCATAATTTTCAAATCTTATGTATTATTTAGTAGAATATACTATAGAATACTATACCATTTTACTATATGATTAGTTGTAGCAAACCATTGGTCCTCCAGATCACTTTATTATTGGTTTTAGCAAGTCACTGGTCTTCCAGATCACGTTTTGATTGGTTGGGGCAACAAGCAACTAGTTTTCAAAACAGAATTTGTGGTTGGTTTGAGCAGTTTATTCGTCTTACAGATCACCCTGTTGCAGCAAGTTGCTGCAAGTGACAATTCTTATACTTGCTCGTGAAAATGTCAAAATGTTGCAAAAATGATATTGTCAAAATGTTGCAAAAATGATATTTTCCCAACTCATGAAATGATTCACATTCACGTCGAAATTGATTTTCTTGTTCGTAGAATTGTCGATTAGTTACCACTTGATCCCAGTAGTAACCACGCTAGTATATAAAACTATACGCACACACACTTCACCTTGTTCTGTCGCAGGATGTTTCCCTGGTGTAATGTACGGAGTCAACTGTTCTAAGTCCTGCAGTTCTCGTCACTGTGTAAATTCACCATGTGCAAGCGTGACGTCATCTCCTGTGTGTGACCCTCAAATTGGACAGTGTCCTGGCAAATGTGCGATTGGATGGGAGGGACTCGACTGTGCGAGTCGTAAGAGTTACAATCACCAACAAAAATTAAAAATGCATCATAATATTTTTCTTTTTTTCGTGCTTCAATTTGTTTCCTAAACTTAATCTTGATAAAAGTAGTTTTAACCTTTAAGACACCTTTTATCACAACAATATTAATGCGGTATCAGCGCTATTGCCTTACACTTCCTTTACAACCTGTATTATTTGACCACTCCAGTAAATAGTCAATAGACGATACAGGATTTGAGCATGTGCAATAAGACAAGACAACTGATAAAACAGTCGCTTAAAAACTAATCATATTAGAATGAAATAAACTCTCAACTAGAATTTATTTTTTCATTTGTCAAAGATTAGGTATTTCGTAATTCCTAAATTGCAGGTGCAGTGTACTGAGCAACATCTTTATTTAGAGCCAAAAGATTGAATCACGAAGCCAATCACTTTGTACTACATTCAACTACATTCAACATTCAACTACATTGACATGATAGGTGGGGGAAACATATCTACGTTTAACGTGTAACTGGGAGTGAATTTATTGCCTTGCTCTCTGTTTATTCAGCGTGTCCCAGAGGAACATACGGCTCCAACTGTACAGAGAAGTGTGGAGAGTGTGACGGTGACTGTGACAGTGGGAGCGGGCTATGCTATGAAGGATGTCTGGACGGTTACAGAGGAGCGTGGTGTAATGTGACGAGGACAATAGGTAGAAAGGATTTCACAATTTACATTTTGTTTTGGAAGTCAATGTTTGTAAAATATATGACTAGATGTGAAATAAAAGAAATATAATATTTGACTTGAATGTCTATCGGATGCAAAGAAGGCAAGGCATTCATCGTTACTGTCGTTAGGATTTGAATAGGCCTCACTAAGGTGAAAATTTTACCTTGGGAAAGCTTTGTAAGTTTTGCTTTGAAAGTGACCTGTGGGCTTTACCTTAGATATGTTCCGTGAGCTTTAGTTTAGAATTGCTCTGTGACCTTAACCTTTGAAATGCTCAGTGAGCTTTAATTTAACATGTTCTGTGATCTTTAATTTTGAGCATCATTTTTAAAATCCTTAGACTTTGAGACCTGACAAGCTTATGAGGTCCAAATTTTATCTAGTTGACGCTTAGATCGCTTAGATTTATACAATTGTGCATAATGTATGTTTTTTCAGCGTTGGTTATGTTCTAGTTATCTATCCATTGTAAGAAGGAATATTTTGATAATGATAATACTGGCTGTTTCTGTCGAACTAAGGTCAATTAAATTCATTAGGCCGTGTTGTGTCAAATTTATCCTTCTTAGATGCAAGCAGCACCAACAACATCGGTGCAGTGGTTGGAAGTGTGCTGGGAACGCTTCTTGTGGTTATCATGGTGGGTGTTGGAGTTCACATCTTACTCGTCAGACAGGGCAGGTGAGTCAAGTAATTGATACTGAGAATGATAAAGGTAGCTTCAAAACTACAGACCTAAATAAGAATTCATCTGATTTATAACTAATCCAGGCAATACCGAGAAACCTATTTACTCCTTCATTCTGTTGCAACTTTGATGTTTAGGATAACGAACCAAGATTAAAAACATTTGCAAAATTTGTAAATATCACATTTAAACGACTTCCCTATTTTGAAATCTGTACTTACAATGTTCGTTTAACTGAACCTTCCTGAATTGGTTAAATTACGATGTTATATTTCATCCTTGCGGATTTCATATTAAAGAAGTCTAGGGCTAGAGTTGGAAAAAGTTACAAATAATAAATACAAATGTTTTCCTTTCAAAATGTACGTAACTATATTTGCGTTAAATGATTTAATAGTATTGATCGGATAAACATCTGTTATTGTGTGTTACAGACTGCAGTGGGTGAAAAGCTCTGACGACAAGAAAGCAGTCGAAATGTCCCGTGACATTACAGAGTTTAGTAATGTCCAACAATCAAGCGAAGTCTCTGAGAATGTGAACACAGAAAGACACGTGCACACCAACAACTATGATGCACTCGACCCTCAGCTAATAACTGGGAACAAAGACTATGACGTAATTCAACATAAGGAATATCAGAATGTCTGAAATTCTTACTTTGCAAAATGTACATTGCTTTCTCAAATATGCAGTGGCTAAATAATTGCATCATATGTGTTGTAAAAGGATAAGAGAAAAATAAATCATCAAACGAATTCTACGATGGGATGCAAACATATAAGTCCCTTGTGATATCAACAATCACATTGTCATAGGCATGGAAGAGTGTACATGAATAAAAAATATATAAGCTGCTGTAATGAAAATCTTGTTGACTTAAAAACTAAAAATGTATATCTATAAATCCCTCTGCTTTCTGGATACTTGCGTTATACTGTTAGAAATGTTTCTACTGACTATATTTTTTTGAAATAATGTATACATATATTTCAAATTAGCTACTCATTGTGACTAATTAATTCATAAAAGGTCGATGTTTGCTTAAATTGGTCATCGATGTTACGGAGAGATGTACTTATTTTTTAACGTATGTATTTAATATGAAGAGTACACGTATTTAAAGCTTTGTCTATGTTTAACCTTCAAATGCATGTTCTTAATTATCAGCTGTTTCATCGTGTGGTTTAATTTACATTCAAAACATTGTATATGTTAATCAATAAATCAGCATAAAAAGTGCCATAAGATTTGTAAAGGATTGTGATGTTGAGAAATGAACATTCTCACATTCCTGACGATGGAAAAATTATGGTTTGTCCAAACAACAATTAACACAAGAGTTAAAGATTTCTTGCTACATCATCGTGTGTGTTAGAGACTTACATTGCAGGTTTCCCCTTTGTTTAGATGTAGAAAATGATCACGAGAGTCTATCCTTCTCGTTGACTGTTGTTTGAACAACTGCTTTGTGGACAGTGTTTCTATACAGGCTTACAATGGCTACTTGAATAAACAAATCAATCAAACCTGTGTCGATTGTTTTTTCTATGATTGGCTATATTTAATCAATTTTTACAGCATCAACTGTAAGTTTTATGGTTTGAATAAAACGATGGGTTGTGATCACAGAAAATAAGTTAAGTGTAAATATAGAATCGAAATGACTGTTTAATTTTAAGGGAATATAATAACATATTACCTATCTTCTTTAATGTTGAAGATTGAGTCTTATATGTTAAATGATTTGCAAAAAAAAGAAACATTCGTCACACAGAAGTATATTATGGCCAGAAAAGTAACTTGTTTAAGACAGAGATGATATGAACTCAACAAAACAGCAGGTAAGAGAAATGAAATGTAACATGACAATCACAGAATGCAGATATACTTTTTTATTAAATGAAAGTTTCACTCAAACATCGGTGTAAGTTTACTCATTGAACGACTCGGCTATATTTAGATAGTATTGTTTAGTTTTGTCTTCTTCTAATGATAAATGTCACTGTCCTTAGTTGGTTCTTCAGACGAGGAGAGGGTGATAATAACTATATTCCTTTGCTGTAGTTAGGTTTTACAAAAGGTGCACCTGAATATGTTGTTTGAACTGATTTATCGTGTTATATTTCAAAATGTTAGTTTTTCATCATAGTAACACCTTGTACTCCCTGTTAAAACCTAGAAAGTGGATGATACAATCATATCAAATGGTAAACCATATATATAACATATCGTCGGATGCATTCCAATATTGAAAAATAATGTCATATGGATTTTGTTTGGACATCTTTTCATCACATAAACTGCATGCATCTCTTTGTCATTGTGTACACAATATTTAGTTCTTCTTGTTTGCTTATATCGTGCTTTGAAATCACAAATTGAATGGTAATTGCATTATGATACGTTAGAAGGAGGACTTCGGAATTTGGCTGTAGGTGTATGAATGAGTAATCTTCATGCAACAGATTTCTCGGCTTGATGGGATATTCGGGACAAAAATTGCAAATTTACACACATTACAAATATAAAAATGTGATAAATCAACTTCTAAAGCCATATTTACATGACAGGCCCTGTCATATTTACATAACAGACCCTTGCAAGAAGATTTATATATTGGGCCATGCATTCCAAAAAGGTCTTAACAACATAAGGATTGATTGTGATAAGGAGATAAATTCAGTAATACAGAGACTATCAATACTACCGTTCCGTTATTACCGAAACTAAGACTTACTGTGTATGCAGAAATCGTGGGTCTATTAGGTTGGACAATGCAATGAAAATGAAGAGTCGGACTGTTAGTGGAATCATACGGCGCTACCAAGCTAAGATTATCCTTAGTCTATATCAACATTGGCCCCCTTCCCTTAAGTAAAGAAGATGAAATTGTTAAACTAGACCTGGATTACTATTATCTTTAGCTATATTATCAACGACAACCACTATTATACGTTAGGTGTCATTGAAATACGTTTTCATTCTCATGGAAAAAATTCCGTCATTTATAGACATTATTCTTTGCTATTTTGGTACCATTGCCGTCACTATCAGGGATTCCGCCTTGTTCTGAGTTGAGGTTCAATTCAGCGATCTCGACGTACTGATGCTCCTCCTCGGCACTGTCCACACGATGTGATCTTTCATATGTCTTTGTTCTTGCAGCCTGCTGTCTCTTCCTCAGTCTGTAAAAGAGAAACAGAGTCATCCCTCCTCTAATCAGGTATTAAGTATGAAGACTTATGAGGATCCCCGAAAGAGTTGTCACCCAAATCAAACCGGACCAATAGCAATTGAATTGAATAATGAATATTACATCTGAACATGATAACAGATAAGAAATAAAGAAGAACGAATAATTTCTTATGGATAGTCAACTTCTTTATTGCATGTCACTTCAACTTCATTATTGCATGAAGTTGACTATCCATAAGAAACTATTCGTTCTTCTTCATCAATCCAGTTATAAAATGCCTCTTAAGGAAGATATTAAATGCAAACCTTGTACCTGATAGATTTTTTGGAATAATAAAAATATAATAAATGTACATTTGTATGGCGCTTTCTCCATGTACAAAGCACATGCTCAAAGCGCTAAACATTTATTACCCTGAGGTAATTGTACTCTCGATGCTGCTACTAAGCACTGAGTGCGACCATATAGGTCCATACATCCGTATTTAGGTACGCAATTGTACAGCCTATTGCGTGAGAGGCCAGCTCCATAAATAATTGTTATCCTCACAGTTCACATGATCCACAGAGCACCATGTGAGTTCGCAATGTTTTGAGAACAGAAGATAAATAATCAAACACAGTTCACGCTGTACTTTGTTCACCACATCAACCTTAGTAGTTCCGCAATATATATTACACAATATATTCAAATGACTCCCAGAAATCACACTAAGAGCAATAGCCATCTGAAACGTCAGTAAACTTGCATTAAAAAAATGTCATAAAAGCACACGTGAAGGAAAATTAGCAAATTTCGTTAATGGTTTATTTACATACAAAAACGTCACTTTTAAGTCATGAAAAATGGCAAAAGGTCCTTAATTGATTGCAAACACGCAATGGCAATTGTTGTCGATTATGCGCAGATGCAAGTTCAATTGAGGAATTCAAGAGGTCACAAAATCACATCAAATCCAACATCGACTGTTATTGAATAACATCACTCGCATTTCCATTTGACTGTCATGATCCAAAACACAAAAATGCATGATGACTAGTGCTCTTGGGTTAATGTGATGTAGGATCACCCACAACAGGTGGCGGCGGCCTGGCTGTGGCAATTCCTGTGATCCTGACTGCGACTTTCCCTTGAAATAACTTAAAACTGAGATATGGCAACACTGGACACGTTAGCGCTACAGTAATACCAGGGAAGTGCACGTTAAACACGTAAGTTCCCACCTGAAAGGGGTGAAAAAACTGTGGCGGGGACGAAACAAAGGGACGATCGTTGCAATGGCTAGTACCGATAAAAATATATAATAGATTGAACTACTAAGAGTAGAGTAGAACAATGCCAAGGACATTGAAAACAATGTGTTTGGAGCTAGTACCATTAGATTCTAGGGCTAACAATATCTGATTTTAGATGTTTTTAAAAATTATTTAGAAAGTTGAATAATACACAGTGCACAAAAATGTAAATATATAAAACAGATGTAAACAAGTAATTATTTGACGGCCAATTTTCTCTCAGAATCAAACTGAGCTGACCTTAAACACATCTGATGTCCTTAAACAGTTTAATTACTAATTGTGAATGGGCTTGTACAACAAGCTCATAATGCTAATATGAGTTAATAAGTTTTCATAAGTTAATATCTCTCCCTTAGATGTAATTGAATACATGTTTAATACAGACAAGACGGACAATAAACAACAAACAATATTTGGCATGGTAAAACATTTCCACCAGCATCATAACATACCACCCATGAGTAACACCTAACTGCATTTACTATGACATTTAGTTCGGCCCAATTTAATATTCAGTCCTTTGAGCCACAATCTTTGGCTTTGGTTATCCTTATCAATTGACGAAGTTTTCATCACTTTTTCTTTTAAACTGTTTTTTTAATGAAAATTGGAGAAATACAGAAAACAAAAAACTACAACTAATGCATCAAAAACCATATATAAAACGTTAAAAATAAAGTTGACAATAGAGTATTTCTTTATTTAATGAAGATTTACCTTCTTATTATGAAAACTGCAACAGCCAGGCAAACAGTCATGATCAAGGCAACTGCTGTTACTGAACTGACAATCAGATAATTGGTCACTTCTTCATCTGCAAAATATTTGTTTAATATGTTTGAAATAGACAATGTCTTAGAACTAGTGTTGTCAAAGTGATTGAATGCATTGATATATCAAACTTCGAGAAAATTCAGTTTACCTTATATGATATATAAATAGTGTGTTTTTTATTAATCATACATTATTCACAAAATAATAATCTGGATAATTTACTTCAAAGAGACTCAAAATGGTATATCCTACCATGAAACTTATTTGTAGTTAGTAGAAAAGGAATCCTGTCTCCATGGAGTCGCGAAGATTTAATCCATGGTGATTATCTATTGTGATAATAGTGGATTATTTTAAAGAAACCACTGCACATGGAGCCTTCCACTCGAGAGGGGTGTCAGGTTAAATACAATAGAATACGATTTCATAATGTAAGCACTTTCACCTTCATATCGGACCCAATAAAAAGAACGAAATGAACAAATAGCTAAGCTGAAGCATTTTCATTTATTGACGTTTACATTGTTTAATATGAAGCTGACGTCACTAGTTGATTCTCGGGGGGTCACTCTTGTGACTTGTAACTTCGCATAAGCCTGCTCCATACAATCTATTCGCTGCTGTAGCTCTGAGAGAGTAGTTTGTCCTGTGTTCCCTTAGTCCAGCCTGTGCACAAAGTTTTGTGACAGTGCTACGTAGTTGTGTGAAGCCTATCGGTGCTGCTGGGGACAAAATAACGCATTTAGTCTTGGATAAATGGCTGGTTTCTCGACCGAGTTAAAAGAGGATAAATGAGTACATTAAAGATGCTGTGTTTCAATAAGATTTAGTTACTCTTTCTTTGCCATACTTTGAGCGATGCTGAAAATAAATGGAAAAATTCAATGCAGTTAAATTATATATCGAAAGGTTAAAAGAAATTTGTACGTTGCAAAACTAGTTTAATCAATAGTATAAGTTTCAAGCAGGACACATGGTCCGTTTTTTCTACTGCATTTATTGTTAACAAAATTCACATGTGTAAATATAATAATTAGTTTAATTTCTAATGTTTTATTTCTAATGGACGACTTAGTGGCCTTTCAGTTTTCATTTCTATTAAAACAAATTCCAATTTTTATTATCAAAGATTTCTTTTAACAAAAAGCCTTTTACTCTTTCGTGATCATGACTTATATAATTATTGCTTGAATATCCGCCAGAACTACGACTAGGAAGGTTTTTTAGTCAGAGGAGATCATCCTGGAAGAAAAGGGCTCTTGTTTTGTCCGAAGAAGCCGACTTTTATTAATAATCTTATTTATATGCCTAATCAGTTTTACAAACAAACCAGCACGAATCTATGGCAATTGTTTTCCACAATGTTTGCAATGTTCATCCTGCTAAATCCTTGTATCTGCTCTCGCTCCCTGATCTCTTTCAAGCCAAAACCCTCGTATCGCTAGCTTTCTGACCAGCCAATGAGATGACTCGCATTCAGCAATATCGGCACAACCCGAATAGAAAAAATTCGCTCAGTTCAAACTAGAAGCTTCACACTCCTTAATTCATGACATTTCAATGGCTGAAAATAATTTATAAAAAATCAATTAAGCAATTAATGAATAAGCCACTCAGATAGTCATACCTTTAACATTCTTCTGACGATTTTCTCATCTGTGCAGATTCTAACTCTTGTTGGTTTGTCCGAGATAGTTTCTTTCGACTTGATGGGAGTTCGATGATTAATTTTGATCCATAGACAGACACTAATTTACTGATGTTTATTTTTACTAAAATTAAAAAGGCATCTGTTACAGCAAATGAGAATTATATTTAGATTTGACATTAATTCTTATTGGTCGCGGGTTTTTAAACACAGGGAATCTTGGGAAGAACTTGGTCAAAGAATGTCATAAATATTTACCAAGACATGCTAAAGGGTAGCAAATGTTAGATTAAACATGGATAGTTGACAATTTCCCACTTTAATATCAGTAAAAACAGCAAGACGGGACATGACATGATACAAACTGGACTCTGTGGCTTTCAACTAGTTGCCAATGTTTCATCAAAATGTAATTAACAGCCAGATAAGGTTCAAACATTAGCGATATCATCGTAGTTTTTCTCTCTTCAAACAAATTATATAAAGTCAAGACTATTCTGTTCGATAAAAACGTTTATTTTGATGATTAAAAGATTGTAGTTGCCTATTGCGACAACTCGTTTTAAAGACCTTTAAAGACTCTTAGTCTATTACCTATGTGACCTTTATGAAGAGCCACCCGGGCACAACATCTTTACTTTCATCTTCACAAGCAAAGTATACTGAACAATACACTTATGTCTTCTATGCTTTTTGCTTAGGGTGCATCTGTCGAAATTATCAATCTGAAGGTATACTTGCCAAAACAAATATTCATCCGGCATCTGTGAAAATTGGTTTGAGTGTGGGCAAACACCCGATGAAATAGCTCTAAAGTGTGGACATACAAAGAAGAGATCTAGGACTCTGAAATACCCTCCGCTTTATGGATACAAACCTTTCACACTCGGTTTAGCTAAAGAC
Organism: Phorcus lineatus; assembly: GCA_921293015.1. Taxonomy (NCBI): domain Eukaryota; kingdom Metazoa; phylum Mollusca; class Gastropoda; order Trochida; family Trochidae; genus Phorcus; species Phorcus lineatus. The sequence goes on along the minus strand of OV121083.1, from coordinate 674,852 downwards.
TGATGTGTATAGAAGTACAAGGCCGTCTGTATTCAAATTCATTTTTTAAACTAAATCAACAGATCAGAAGTCTGAGAGGACACTGTGCAAACGATACACTGAACATTACAGAATAAAGAAGGACGTTACCTTAGGACAGTCAAAGAAGTCAAATCTACAAAGGCAAATCAGGGGATAATGCACCTTCGAAGGGAGATAGCTCCATAAAACAATATTTCCTTATCGTCCAAAATACTACTATTATAAAATATGTATATGTAGAGTAAGAAATAAGGATCATCTCGCTATTCACGGAGAAAGAATTTAGACAACGTGTTTTCAAATATGTGGGTCCTTTTGGATGGTTGTTATTGAAGATGTCCTTCCAGTGTGCTCTGTGTCGAGGCATGTTACCTGTTGATGCTCATAGGAAACACTTGAGTTGACGCTGTACATGGGTAGATACAAAGACAAAATTGAAATAAACCGTTTCTTAGTACATAGCAACAAATGAACCGTGAGAAGAAAATTATCTATACAGGTTCCCTTCTGCACTTGTGACAGTAACGATACAACATTAAACGCCATCTCAATTTGAACAGATTGTCAGTTTCCTTCTTACCTGCAGACAGATAAGATGTTTAGAATGAAGAGACCACCAATAAGTTAAACTGAACTGACAGGTGTAATGAGTAGGGCTCTCGTGCCTTGATGCGACAAAGAGGAAAAAGGTTTTTTGTATAAAAGGAAGCTTTTTACTACTCTCTCATCACATAGTTACATAAGATGGATGTAGACAAATGTCCAGATTATTTAACATGCAAGGACATTATACAGAAAAATGAACGGACAACTTTATAGCATCCTCCTCTTCCTCCTGTGGAGTAACCAGCCTACCCTTCCTCTTCTGCTGAGTGGCCAGTTTACCCTCTTCCTCTGAGAGACCTGTGGAGTAGCCAGCCTACCCTTCCTCTTCTACTGAGTAGCCAGCCTACCCTTCCTGTTCTACTGAGTGGCCAGTCTACCCTCCTCCTCTGAGGGACCTGTGGAGTAGCCAGCCTCCTCCTCCTCCTCTACTGAGTGGCCAGCCTACCCTTCCTCTTCTATTGAGTGGGCAGTCTACCCTTCCTCTTCTATTGAGTGACCAGTCTACCCTTCCTCTTCTATTGAGTGGTAAGCCTACCCTTCCTCTTCCTCCTCTGACACCAGTCTTTTTGAGAGGATTTGACAGGGAACCAGATTGATTGTGCTCACAATGTCAATATGAACCATGCAAAGAAAACCAGCAGCTCGGCTCAGTGGCTATCAACCTCTCACGTGCCAAAACTTATCATATACTGATGAGAAAATAAACTGCAAAAGCTTTTAATACTTTCTATTCAAAACAATGGTAACATCAGCAATGACACGTGTATACTGAGCAATATATTCTTTTTCTCATAAGTTGAAATATTCAAGGTTTTTATGGGTAGATTAGACATTTTGACTGCGTGTTTTATATTATTTGTAGATTTCCATAATATTTGCTCATGTTAAGGTTAAAGCTGTTCTGCATTTCCGCTATTTAATGTTCATTGATGAAAGCAAGATGTATCTAAAGGGTACTTTTCTTGATGAAATGAACTTCCTATGGTATTTTGTCACATTAATTTTTTTTCAAAATCTTAAAATACTAGTCGACTTTATATATATTTAAAATATATAAATATTTCCATCATCTTAAAGATCTATATTTTAAATCCTGGCCTATGTACCAAAGCTAGGATCCAGTTTTGCTTTGACTCACGTGGGCTTTGTAAAAGACCTATGAAGCTGTTTATACATATGGATGGTTGGTCTATCACAAAGTGTCTGTTTTCTGTTTAATGAAGACTGATAAATTAGTAAGCATCAGTTCACTCGTATCTCAAATAATTGTTTCCTCATTCTGATCTGTAACGTCATGCATACATAAACCTCTTTATGGGATATGTTGCATAAATTATCAGTTCAATCAAAAGCAGTATCTACGGAATGACCCTATACAATTTACTCCTTTCAGACCTGATGAGCTAAAACTCCATAATTGTATTGATAATGTATTATTAATTTTTTTTTTATCAAAACCTGTAGCTTGTTGACAAGTGTTTCCAGTCCATCCATGAAGACACCCAAAGAGACAGACTCCGTAGACTTGGTGACAGGAGGTACTGTTACAGTTGGGGCTACACATCTCTTCACACCCAGCACCGAAGGTTCCAGTCTCACACTCTATGGGCAGGAACAGGAAGAAAATAAACACAAGGGAACAGATGACTACGTAATAATCGACTGCACAACACATATCGATATCCTGCAACAAACATTCATAGTTCAATTTGAATTAAAAATTGAATTGATAAGATGTGTTAAATATGAAAAGTACCAATATATTGCACTTCGTTTTACAATACGCACAATATATTGTGATACGGAAACGATGAGCGATACCCATGCTTATGCATTATTGCTCTCCACTCACGATCTACACAATTGTGGCCCGTCCAGCCTTCCTTACAATGGCCCGTGCAGTTCCCAGTAGAAGAGCCACATTTGTTTATGTCACATCCTTCATTACATGATGCCTCGCATCCCTTTCCATACTTTCCAACTTGGCAAACTTCGAATAGAAAATTGATGATCAACAGAATATCTTGAAATACGAAACACATAAACTTTCTTTACACAGATGCTATTCATATTTTCAATTGTTAACCTAATAAAGAAATGTGTTATCAAGGAATATACCACACACAACTCTAAATAACAAGTGTTTGCCACTAATACGGCAATGTCCCCGCCTTTATGAGATATTTGGTATGATTAATGTTATTTATCTTTTGGTACAATGAATGTTGACATCTACGTCATCCTCCATTGTAGGGGGTCATAAAAAATTAAGACTTGGTGCCAAGCTTCATTAGATATTGCGTTTATAATATATTACAGATTGTCAAAGTCTCATGGTGACCTTGACCTTATTTTCAATGTCTGAGTCATCCGTCGTTGTAGGCTGTAGTCAAATAAGAACACGCTAAGTGCTAAGTTTTACGAGATATCGCATGAATATAATCCTTTCGCAAAAAATAAGTTGGGCGAAAAGACTCTTGATAACCATTCAAAATTAAGAAAGCTATTTAATATTAACGTATCACCAGCCCACAGTGAGTTCTACCAATATAATGAAACAACCATAATGGAGTATGTGTGCACCCCGAGAACAAACGCTTTTTGGAAAGACGTCTTGAAAGCATGGGGCTGCTATATCACACAAAAAGGCAAAAAGGTAAAGACCCAATCAGATATACTTTCTCAACCGATATGGAACAACGAAAATGTGAAATAAACAACAAGACAATATGTAATAATAGAATGTCAAAATCTGGAATTGTTTTAATTAAATAATGTTATCAACATTGAAGGCAACTTTTATAACTATACAGAACAAATTCATACGTATCAATGTAAAACAAACTTTCTTGAATACGCTGGAATCATCAAAGCGGTAAAAAAAATATTTTGCAAGATTCAATATAAGAATAGAGAAAAAGGATGATTTGCCACAAATACCATATTTTCTAAAAGATATCGTTACCATAGAAAAAGGTTGTCTTGTTCTTCTTATCTAAATTCAAAATCAATATGGTTTAAATACTCGATTCTACATAGAATTCTCCCAACAAATGACCTTTTACTTAAGATGAAAATTAAAGATGAAAATAAATGCAGCTTTTGCGAGGAGGGTAAAGAGACCATAAGTCACCTCTTCTTCGATTGTCATATTATAAAAATATATGGAGCAAAGTTAAAGAATGGATAGAGAAAGGTACGAATACTAACATTAACTTTTCAAAAAGAAACATTTGCCTTGTGTATCCCGAATACAGAAATAGAGTACTCAACATGATAATCATTACTATAAAATACAACGTCTTTAAAACAAAGCAAATTGGAATGAAACCAAGTTTTACATATATTAAGAATGACTTGAATAAAACATACAACATTGACAAATTTAATGCCTATTCAAATTGTAACTATCGAAATTCATGACCTTTTGGTCAACCTGCCACTTACTTTTTAAAGACAAACCAAGACTAATAATGTAGAACTATAGCTTTGTACAATTGTATTTTTTTAAATTCTTAAATTGAAACTTAAACCGACGCCTTTAATTGGATGAAAATATGTTATACATTTTGTATTGCACAATTTTATCAATTTCTGGCAAATGTGTATAGTGTTGTTCTTGTATACGATTTATTGTTTATATTTTTTTATTGTAATGTCCATGTACCACAAAAAAAGTAATAAATAAAAAAAAATTATGAACACTGTAGGTGCTAAGCTTCATGAGTTATCGCGTAAACAAGAATCCGGACGTACGGACAGACGCCACTGAATTCATAGTGCTCCATTCCGCGTTGCGGCGGGGGTCAATCAGAGAATTAGATAAGGGATATAAAGTGGAACGGCTTGATGGATAGATAAATAGATGGTTCATAAACTGTGACTGGGAATGATAACATTACTGGTAAATTATTGCAAAACACGATATCCAAATACATAACTCACAATGTCAAAAATCTGGTTTATAATGATAACAAAGAAGAATATGCATATTCAGAAGGGATTCCGTATATGCAATGTGAATACAGTGTAATGGGCAATACTTAGTCTATATCAAACCCTTTGCATTTAAATAGTTGCACTTGATTCCAGGAATTTGAAATGTATGAAGCGTAATGCATAAAGCGTAATGCACGTAGTATGTGATGCGCTGAATACTCATGAGAGTGTCCATATACACATTACGTGTTGATATGAGAATGTGATTTTATAAAACAATGTGAAACAATGTTGCTCTATTCATGGTCAAACAATTGTTTGTTTATGGAAATTGACTTTCTAGAAATTTTTCTGAGTTTCCTGACTATCTCGGACTGGACTATTTGTGGAGGATTCTAAATAAGAAGTTTTCTTGAATTGTTTAGATCTCTTTATGAAGGCCAGCTACATGTTTTTGACGTCTCAGTCACTGGTTTTCTGCATTTGATTTTGTGATTATTCTGCTGCACCGTTCTTCTCCACTTTTAAAAACAGTTTGCATCAATATTCATCAAGGAATTTCAATCAAGGACACGATACTGCTATCTGGCAAGGACTTAGTGAATATTAATTAGCGAGCCTTTTGACCCATTTTGTATTGTCAAATTGTAAAACTTATCATGTATTTTGTATTTGTTTATTATTAATGAAATTGTTACCATTATTATATTCAGTTGTTTGTCAGATTTTGCTGGTTTGACTCAGGGCGATTTCTTATTCTAAACTCACACGTAACATATAATTTGTCCAAAGCTTTACTCACATGAGCTGAACATATGAGCTCTTGTCTCCTCGCAAAAGGAACTGGATGAAAGCCTATTTAGATTTGCATCCACTCATTCACATGTATTCATACACACATGAAAATAAGAATTGGTTTCTCAAGAGAAAAATGATTATATATCAACTATAAGAGTACATGTAGGACGGGCTGACTGAGGGACAAACAATAACCTTTCTCTAATATCTTATTGTACAGGGTTGATAGTGAATGGAAAATATCCTTACCTTCCAAAACTTTTCGCTAACAATCATACTGTACAGCTTTGATAGTGAATAGATAAGGTCCGTGTGTTCCAGCACTGTACTCTGATAATTATTTTGTACAGGTTGATAATAAATGGAAAAGATCCGTACCTCCAAGCTATTATGCTAACCAATATGTTGTACAATTTGATAATGAATGGAAAAGATCCGTACCTCCCAGCTATTGTGCTAACCATTATTTTGTACAATTTGATCGTGAATAGAAAAGATCCGCACTTTCCAGTACAGTCCTCTAAGAATTATAATTTCTTTTTACTGTACCTTTGCAATTATATTGATATACCATGAGCTTTTCGCTTTTCCTAGTTTTTTTAAAAACTCATTGCAATTCAAAATAATGTTTCTATAGCTACTTTAGTTTATTCCACATTTTCTTGTTATGCTGCATAGACTGTATCAGTATTGGTGAGCCATAGAACCAATAGCAGGTTTTTTTCATTATCTCCAACATTCTAAATAGATGTGTACATTTACTCCGACATAAAATGTATGCATCAATCAAAATTATGTTAAAAATAAAATGATTAAGTCGTTGAATGATTGATTTCATCTGAAAAAGATTTTTCTGATAAATGTCATTATATTGGTTGACTTCATTCTGATAAAGGTTTTGTTTTTTAAATGAGATGGTGGTCAGTTTTGATGAAAATGAAAGAGGATTACAACAATCAATTTTAACGAAATAAGCAAAGCATTTGCCATCGTTAGAATTATATTCAAGTTTAACTTATGCTTTTTCAAATCTTGTTGGTTTTGTAACAGCTCTGTTGTTACTCTGTTACTATTTTATAGAATATTGGTGGCTGGCAAAGCAGATTTAGAATAAAAGCCATGAAAAAATCTGGAAAGCATTTTGTTGATGTCAATTTTCATTTAATTTCGTTTCTAATTCGTTTTTTGTTGTTGTTTTTTTTTGATGCACATGGTGCAATATTGTTATGACTTGCAAAGAATTGTCACGGTAACAACTATGTATGTATGTACAAACCTCAGTATTTCCTGACAATAAGAACACTGAATTAACACTAATTCTTCTGTTCTCTTACGGAAATAATTTATTCGAAAGCAAAATATAATGTAGCAGTTTGTATTGTAATCATTATAACACGTGACATTTGTATAATAAAAAGAAATGTGGTTGAAGGATTTTTAAGAATCTACCATAACGCCTTTCTCATTGCCTATTATTGATTCCACTTAGTTTCGAATTGATTTCTGTTAAAATCGTTTACATGGTTTTTATTTTTTTTTAAATGTTTCAAGCAGTAATTGAATTTTGTATTTTCCTTTTCCAAATATACAATGCAATCGTTCATTACATTTTCAAAGATAGTACAAAGCAGATTTTATAAGATTTTGCTTATACATCAATGCAAAGGTATTCCTTTTTCCTTAGCAATATATTCTTTCTTAAAACAACACATGAGTTCTGGTGAATGTCTTCAAAGCCTTTACAGCAAAACTGCCATGCAACCAGAGGACACACTATAAATCAAATAAACTGAGTTCATTGATTATATTATATAAAAATGATAATAGCTTTCTTGTACCGCGCATATACCCATGGCAGAACATGCTCAAAGCTCAAAACTTGAGGGAATAGTACTTCGATGCAGCCTATTAAACGCTTCGCGCGACCATGGAAGTCCGGATCCCTTGTTCAGGTACCCAATTGTATAGCTGGGTGGACTGAGTGCAATGTGGATGAAGTGTCTTGCCCAGGGACAAAACACACGACATGGTTAATATTTCATTCTGTCTAAAATACCAGTCTTTTTCACGTTGAAACAATGACGCGGTTCAAGAATGGAGACTCACTAGATCAATCTTGTTCTGTTTGTTCAATCTATCTGTCTTAAGTTTCTATTAGAGTATCTACTTTCCGCTCATTGTTCCAGGGCGATGCTTCATTCTTATCATCTATTAATAACACTTGTAAGGACTTTGAGGTGTTTATATGAAATCAACACTGTAAACTATGTATCGTGTAGCCCTGAATACTAGGTTTGAAGGTAATTCGCGTCAGTCTCTTGTTCCGTGAACTACTGCATGTCATAAAATAACGTTTAGTCTCCTAATTAACACTTTGTCACTAACTACAACTATACCTATCCAAAACATCATCACAAATAGCTGTTGTCTCAATATTTTTTTCAATGTTAAGCTATAGTTGTTTTTTGTCAATGAAAAAAATATAACAAGAACTCACCCAGAACCTCTACCTCTCCAAAGTCTAGAACGGGTCCCCGTCCAGTAACGTCTGTGTCAGTGTAAAGTAGGAGATAGCGCCATCTACCAGGACATGTGACATTGTAAACATCAGGTATATCATTTCCACTCGGATCCCCGGTAACAGTGTGACATAGATGACCTTTTCGTGTAGGGTTTGAAATAGGGAATGGATTTGTGGACGTGTACAGCTTCACTCCGTTACGTCTCTGCTTGTCTGTAAACATTCAACATGCATAGATAGTTATCAAAGATAAGACATTTCTTAATTTACAGGAACTCATCTTATTAGTTTGCCTGGAGATTCCTCTGATAACCTGCATTAACGGATGTTCATGTTGAATAATGATTACATTCTATAATGTTTGGTATTGCTGCCTTCAGGAGATTGCGTATCCCATGGCCCAGAAAAGTTAAATGACCCGTTTTGCCGTTCTACAATTGAAAATGATTATGTGAAAAACGTTGGGTGCATCATGCAGTTAATTAATCACTTAAAACCATGATAAGACTATAACAAACTATCGAAATGACATGGCAACATGTTGGAATGTAGAATGTCATTTCAAGTTATTCAAAGCAAGTTGAAAACAACGAAAGGTACATTTGCAAACAAACGAAATAATGAGTTGCGTTTCTATGGAAACCAACAAAATCAAAAGTTAACTTAATGTAAACTGTTATTGTAATTTCCCACATGTCATGTGTAAAACCTAATTTAATACCAACAAATCCTTTTTCGTTAAGGTTAAAAAACGTATGCAGTATGCAAGACATTAAACTGAAAAGTGCACAACAGTTTAACTCACAGACTGTCAGGAAGTAGATCTTAACTGTAGCGTCCTGTACTTCTCTCTTTAGATCCAACTTCCACCACGCGAAGCTCTGATTAAATAGTGTGTGGATGATTTGATCTGCATCCCATCCTCCAGCATCAGTGTTCCCGTCCACAGCTGTACTAGCATTGTGACCAGTCCAGCTGGAACTCATTGAGGCAGGCTTTCCCTCCGCTACGTTAACTACGGACGCTGGTTGAATGTAAAGAAAAGACAAGAGGTGGGACATACTGTGAACATATGAACCAACATTTCACAATATATCTTATATGTTAGAATGACACTTTTACTTACATATGCAGTGTAGTGTTATGCTATGTATCTGTAAGCGATATGTACGTATATGCATTTATCATTTTATAGTGAATGCTTTTGATTTATCAAACGAGTATTGTAATGACTTCAGTATTTATGAAGTATTATATAATACTATGAAGTTTTCATAATGTTTTGTTTTATGGGTATTCATTGTGTATTAATTATTTGTGTTAACACATAATGTAATGTTACTACCATAACTATGTTTATTCGTAAATGTAGGAAATGATCTATTGTAACTTTACCAACTTATTTATGCATATACTGAAATCATTATCATTCTTGTTTCGAGGGCATTAACCAAAACGTACGAGATAAAATAAACCATGTCTATCCACGCAACCTTTTGTCTTGTTATTTACAAGAGACTTTTGCGACATGAAATCGCTGGTGGTATTTTCATCTCAACGCAAAGGTGATCATCAACGATTGGAACTCCCTTAACACTGGGCCAGCATATCTCTCTATGATATATGTGACTGTTTTATGATATTCAATGTTCCTCTTTTGTGACTTTGTGAAGTGAAAGAGACACCTATATCCCCTATGTCTTAAATATTTAAACTTCAGTCTTTGATATTGTGTTCTGAAATATTGATTCACCCGTGATATCGATACATGCACATTCATACGTGTATATAGAAGAATAGAAGAAGAATCGTAAATGACTCTACAAACTACAGTTTCTCTAACAATTTTTACGATGCATTTTCAAATGTTTTTAATTACCTTAAAGATGATAAAGTCATATCAATCCCTAGTGCTTGGTCGACGTCGTTGATTTGTTTTTATAATTTCATTTCAAAGCCTGTGGACGAAAATAAGGAAATGCGCGCCTTATTTTGTGATTTCAGCAAAGCATTTGGTCGAGTATGGTATGACGGCGTTTTGCATCAATGGCTTAATATTGCAATGGTTTTAAATGTGAATAAAAACGGAAGCAGCGGGCACCCCACAGGGATGTTTTAGAACCACTTTTGTTCTTGGTCTATCTAAATGATAATGACGACATTAATAAACATAGAAAATATCGCAAAAATATTGAAAGTTGCTTTCAATCCATCCAAAACCTAAAAAGTCATATTTGGTAGAAGATCTAATCAAACTCATCATCCAAGTTTAATTTTCAATGACATAGGAATTGAAGAAACGACAATCCATGAGCAATTAGGTGTAACCCCTCAAAATGTCATATTCAAGTTAACGTCAGAATTGTAAAGCCCATAGTAAATTGTTTAAGAGGCTTTACATATATACGAACCAGAAGAACTCCGTTTGTACACATCATTTATTCTTCCGATATTCGACTTCTGCAGCCCCTTATGTCGTATAGCAACCTCCTTATTTGGAATGTTGATTAAACTACTAAACGTTTAAAAGTAAACGCATCGGGAGAATTATTCATATCATCATTAAACATAGAGTCCTAGTCGGTATATAGAATACTATATCTTAGCCCCTCAAAGGCTGCCTGGTTACAGTCATAGATGATTCTTGTTTCGATGGATTGTTTCCTTAGTTGTAATGTATCGGAAATGGGACATAGATCGCTGCAGATTGGAGTAAGGACGCCCGAGTCATGTAGGATATTAAATTAGGAAGCACTATATTATCGAACAAAGTGCTAGTATCCTTCGTCACTCTTGTAGGTTCGTTGATTATTTGAACTAGGACATACATGATTTGGAGTTTATAATTATGTTTGCTCGAACTGAGCATATTGGCATTGAACAACTTATATTTCAAACTCAGCCGTAGCAAATGAATCGTCGATCAAATCCCAATCATGATTGCTTAAGTAAGCTATGTACAAAGTTCCAATTATAAATTTCTAATTATTTGTAATAACTTCGACCGAAATAGCTTCAAAATAGGAAATATATTGATCTGTGAACGGTATATATAAGATAAACTGCAACCCCCCCCCCCCCCCCCCCCCCCCCCCCCCCCCCCCCCCTCCTCCCCCCCCCCCCCCCCCCCCCCCCCCCTTGAAGGCCTCTCTTTACAAATGGATAGCCGGGTATAGGTATGGAGTCATTTGACAAGACGGACATAACCAAGTAATACCATAATAATTACTATACTCTGCTGCAATTAAATCAGTTCTGTCCTTCAAAGTACGTATGTTTAAGTGAATAATATTAAGAGATGGGCCCGGATGAGAATGGACATTACCACATCATATGAGTAACAAGGATATTATTAGAAAGTAACGTAGCCCAAATCATAGACATAATACTAAAAAGAAGGAAGTCAATATATCAAAGGGGCGACTTAGAAGTAGACACTTCAAACAATCCATCTGCCATCCTATATTCGGTTTGGAGTCAGCCCCAGTGAGTCACTCTTACAAACAATACAAACATGTAGTAGGAGGAAGTGGGTGGGGAGAGAGTGTCATATTGCTTAGAGTTGTGAAACGTAGCTCTTTTAAGAACCTTTGAAGTGAGGTTAGACAAATGAACGGTACCACAATGCAAAAAAGACCATAGTGAAGACATTTGTGAGGACGTGATGCATGTCAGATGACATAGAAAAGTTAAAAATGAACATGACTCCATACAGTACAGTCATTTTGATTAATTCACCTTACGGGATACCTGCTTCAGTACCTGGATAATGTAAAAAACGTAAGATTTTTTATGATCATATCTATTAGATAAAAGACGAAAATATGAATGACAACTTCTTTATTCTGAGAAGGCGACGTTTCGACAAAGCTTCTTGTGTCGTTGTCAAGAAATGATGACAACGCGTCTCTTGTGTGATTTCCAATGCCATTACACTCTTATTGTACGTGATATGTTTTCCATATCAATTTTGCTTGTTTGATCGTAATAATATAGGAGCTCCAAGTGTATCAATGAGAGGAGGGATTATGCAATAAATATTAAGCATCTTAATGTCCGAATATTGAATATTGATTTTATTGAAGTCTAGAAGTCTCAATCACTAAATCATATCGTTTGTACTCTGTGCAGGTAGATTAGATCGTGGTTTAAAGTGGCTACCTACAAATTACTTCCACGGTAGATAAGTGAAGACACAGTGAATTGATGCATGTAACGACAGTGTTTCATACATTGAATATCAAAATCACAATGCATGGATAGAAAACCAAGGTAATATCCAAAATATCCAAATAATAATAATAATAATAAATAGTTCTGGTATAGCGCAAAATTCTCCATAATTTGACTCAGTGCGCTTTGAGCTCTAATTGACTAGGTGGTAATCAGTCAGTGAATGCTTGGCTGAAAAGATATATCTTTAGGCTAGTTTTAAAGTTTTCAAGGGTTGGTGCATCTCGCAGGGTTGCTGGAAGGGAGTTCCAGACATAGGGTGCAGAGTACATGAAGGAGCGTTCTCCTACTGATTTCAAATTGCACTTGGGAATCTTTAGCAGCTTCTTTTGTGAGGAACGAAGAGTACGTTGAGGTTGATGTGTCGTGAGAGTATTTGACAGGTACACCGGAAGTGTCTGATGGAAGTGATGGTAGGCAAGAGTTGCCACTTAGTACTGGGATCTGAATTTGATAGGCAGCCAGTGGATGTGCTTCAGCAATGGTGTTGCATGGTCGAACTTTCGCTTCCTTAGAATAAGTCATGCAGCATTGTTCTGGACTCTCTGGAGCCGTCCGATTTTCTCAGCTGGTAAACCAAGGAGCAGGGAATTACAATAGTTCAGACGTGATAATACGGCTGATGAGACAAGCTTGACCATTGCATCCTCCGTCAGATATTGACTTATGGATGCCAGTCTCCTCGGTTCCAGAAAGCATGCTCTACACATGAAGGTTGAGGGATTTGTCGATTACAACACCCAGGTATTTCACGCTGTCCTTGAACAATATTTCTGTGCCTTCAATGTTGGCTGATGTGTCATGGATTTGTCTGAGGCGGTAGGGGGCACCAGTAATCATCAGCTTTAACTTTAGCTTGTTGCTTGTCATCGAGTTAGATACATCATTGATGCAAGTCAAGACACAGCCTTAATTTCGTAGATGGAAAATTTGATGGCGGGGAGCTTTTAGAGAGTTCAGTGTCATCAGCATACTTCTCGAAATCGCATTGATGTGATGAAATAACTTCAGAGAGTGGTTGAGAGTACATAGTGAAAGTACAGGCCCTAACACAGATCCTTGTGGCACGCCATAGCGTAGGGAGTTAGGTGTTGATCGCTGGTTTCCTATGATGACAGATTCGAATCCTCCACTTAGATAGGAAGTGAACCAGCAAAGTGCTGTACCTTGGATGCCATAGGTTTCCTCAGTCTAAACGACGAATTTTGAGCCTTTCAAGGTCTTTGTAGCTTCCTAAACAGCGTCTCTGTCAGACATTGATGAAAATGTTACAATGACACTGCGTACTTGATTCGGGTGGTTCTGTTGGTATTCCAAAATCAGTAGGCGGTAAACTGCCTTAAAAACAGGTCTGATACCCTCTCAACTGAGAATTTCAGCAGATCAAAATTCTCCTAAACCTTTCGGTGCTTCCTTCTGGAACAGCTTTCATACATTAATAAATTCACTCTCCTGTCATGTGTGCCTTTCAGTAAAAACTATCGCATGGTCTCTCCATTTGCTTTCACGGCTTTAGCCAATTCATTTCGCATTGTTCCGGTTTTGCCGCCATTTTTTCAATGTGAAAGTCTACAGACTAAACACGTGATTAACAGCTTCTGTATTTCAGTCTCAGGGATTGATTATTGGACTGCAAATTAGTTTTAGTCGATTGGGTAAGTTCTGCTAAACGTTTTTCGAAGGCTAATACCGTTTCGTCAAAAGTGGGGTTGCCTGACCGTGATTCGTTTTACCGAACATTTTCAAACTAATTTCCTGAACAGAAATACTTTTATTGTAATGTTTTATTGTAATTTTTTTCGTTCAACAGTTTGTTAAAATTGTGACTTTACTTCATGGCAGTAAATGCTGTATGAAACATCGATGGAATCGTATATTTTTTCAGCGTCTTGTTTCCTTACATGTGCAACCGGAATCTAAAGGACTTTAATTATTTTAACACTCAAGTGTGTACTTACCTCATGTTTTTACTGCAAATCTATTTTGTATTACACACTCATTTAATTAATAACTCTAATTTGGTTTCCGTACAACTGTTTAATTCTTACTTGTTATGGTGCATGTTGTACCACATATCATATTCTCTATACTAATACTCTGACACGTTGTGATTTTCACAATTAAGAAGGTGACACCAGGAACTATTGTCTTCCCTATGTACACCACTTATATTTGCCCTTTAAAGATATATAAGTAACTGTTCTGTATTGAAATGGGGTTTCACAAAAAATAATGTAACAGGAAAGATTTGAAAACGCTCTAAGAGTCGATAGAGCGTATCACGAAGACAGAACTTTTTAAAGAAACATTCAGAATGATATAAAATAAGCTGGGCAAAAACCAAAAGTATTTGAATTGATTTGAATTTTGTTGAAGAAATCGGGCTCTTAGGACTATTTTCAATGTCACATTAAAAGTAAACGTTTGATTGCAAGTTATTTGCCTACCTGCAGAGAGATGTAAAACTGCCAATAGCACAAACAGGAGTACGAGGACAGTCGCCATCTTGAATAGGACGTTTAATCTTGTGTCGTGTACAGGATGTAAATTCACAATCATTTCCTCTACATTTTCCTGCCATATAGGGATATTATTAACTTATTAGTAGGAAAAAGAGCTTGTGTTAATGTAGGGTTGTTGCTTTATCACGAATCTGAGTAGACCTATCAAAAGGATTTCTTTAAAATGGCTTTCTAGATTGTACTAGGATCCAATAAAATAGTATTGTATATGCAAGCCTTTCACACTTAGTACGTCATAGAAGCTATGCATTTTACAATAAAAAATAAAATAATGAATGACATGATGCAAATGATAAATTCTTGACAGACGTTTTGGAAGGTTATTAGAATTAAAAGTTCGAAATGTTAGCCTTAATCATATAGTTATAAAACAAGATAAAATACAAGTAAAATAGTACGTTTAATGATATAAATAATTTTTAGTGATCATATCTTTCAACATTTCGAGGCTTAGCAATCAGCTTCGCAACTGTCACAAAGTTTTCATAAAAAAATTGTCTATGATTGCATAGCAGCAAAGCTTCTTCACTAGCCTGTTATATATTGGGACAAAAAGGATTTTTGAAACGAACACGGCAAGTTTCGTTCCGCTTCACAAATCCATTCCCCTTACTCAAATGATATAAAGGTGGTCACATTGAGATGACCTCATGCAGATTTTGCCAGACACGTGAATAGATGTTTTTTTTGTTTTTCTTTGATAGATATAAGGTTTCACCTTGATTTTGCATAAACTTGTAAATAATAAGGAAACTATTAACAAGTTCAACATGCTATTGTACCTTAAACACAATTATGTGATCTGACGTAATGCTGAAATCAAACGAGAATACAAATTTATCAAGGTTCTTTATCAAGAAATCTTGGAAAAGAATAAGTTATTGCTTAACGCCGCCTGGGCAATATTTCAGGCAAAAAAGGCGTGTTCCTGGAAAGGAATAAACGAGCCCGAATATTTGCTCCAGCACTACATAAACAAAACAATGGTATAAGAAGAAACCATCACAAGTAGCATTTCACAATGAAACTCTTCAAGAGCCAATAGCAAGTTTCTGGAAAGAATTAATTTTTTATTTTTTCAATAAACATCCTTTTATACAATTTATTATTTAATTGGGTCTAAACATCTTATTATTCAACCCGATCATCATCATTCCAAGACCGATGGCAGACCATTTTTGTTCAAAGCTTTTTATCTCTTGAGGCAGAAAACGGATTCGATTAGCTTAGCCGATCATGGTATCTTCATATCAAAACTTCTTTTTATGGTTAAAAAGTGTCTTGGAATTACAAACTATTTTTATCTTAATGATG
Organism: Phorcus lineatus; assembly: GCA_921293015.1. Classification (NCBI taxonomy): domain Eukaryota; kingdom Metazoa; phylum Mollusca; class Gastropoda; order Trochida; family Trochidae; genus Phorcus; species Phorcus lineatus. Next base: position 658,898 of record OV121083.1, on the reverse strand, counting down.
TGTTAGCGTCCCTTTAAACTGGTTTACATAAACAAGTGTGCTCACTCAAGCATACCTTTACATCTTTTAAGTTAGGTAAATATAACTGTAACTTGCTCTTGTTAGATAATGAAGTGTAACGTTTAAATATGTTACTAGCGTGAGACCACTGTAGGTGTGACGTCACAATAGTATGTACTTGTGGCGGTTCTATGTTAACCTCCGTTGTCACAGTGACTGCCAAATATGTTCTATTACTTACTAGCATTTCTGCTTGTTGATGTCGACGAGTTTTATACATTATGACAATCTTTCTTTCATTTAATAATATATTCATAATAATCGTCGCACTCCTTTAATAATAAATCATCAACTTATTTAATCAAAATAGTTTTAAAGGGAAGGTCGTTTAGTTTATTTTACTAATGTTGCCAAATACAGCTAAAGCTTAATAGCGCCTACCGACTTCAGATTGCTGGTTTACACAGTGATTATTCATGTACCCGTTTAAAGATACTGGGAATTAACAAATAGGGTTTCCCTGATGTACACTGTATTTAAAAACTTTTTAAAAGATTAATAGTAGCATATATATAGAAAACTCACCAATGTTGTGCAGAAGAGCGGAACAATCTACTTCCTTGTTGTGAGATGATGAAGTGTAATGTTTGCAGGGCATTATGTCATTAGTGTAAGACGTTTAGTGTACTCTACTAATGTTGCCAAATACAGCTACAGCCTAATGTTAACAAATAGCGCCTTCTAGTAGCCCCGACTTCAGATTGGTGGTTTACACAGTAATTATTAATGTACCCGTTTAAAGAAATTGGGGATAAACAAACAGGGATTCCCCGATGTACATGTCTCTCCCCAAAAGAATCGAAAAGGGACAAGACTACATCATCATAGCGAAACATGTGTATAATAAGCATAAACCCATGAATACATATATTAGTATACAATGTAGAGAACTTATAACACTATTGATAATATTTCTTTAATTCTAAATGATGAATAAAAAAACCAATTATTTCAACACATGACATTAGCATGCTATAGATCCGAACAGATTCTTTATTTCGCAAGACGCGTTGACAACTTTGATAATCACCGTCTGTTGACGCATACTGTAAATGTGAAGCTTAGCAGTGTAACTTGAAGAGACCAGGTGGTTCATCTCAAGTGCATAACTTTTTAAAAGATGAAAATTAGCATTTATAAAGAAAAATCATCATCTTTGTGCAAACACTACTTCCTTGTTGTAAAAATAGCAGATGAATATGGCGGCTGTTTGTGTTCTCCTCTTGTGTACTGGTATACATCTGGCTACAGGTAGGTCGGAATATGTACTTATCTACTGAATACTGAATCTTCCTTATCTCAAATTTTATCTACAAAGAATTTTATCATTAGTTGAATCTCGATACTACAGTCTTGTATGTTCTTTTATCTACATACTTCACTGAACAAACCCGCTCTGTGAAACATCATTGAGTGGGAATAATGATACAGACAGACAGACAGACAGACAGACAGACAGTTTTTTTAGTATATTTGGCCCGGATACCAATAGTACAATATTAAGTAGTTTCATTTAAACAGTGACAGCGCTACCATGTCACATGAACAATATTTCATGATTCAAATACAATTACATTTACATTTACAGGTTTTGTTGACTTGATCTGACACGATTTATATGATAAAGTAATAGGGATAATTTGTATAACAGCTGCAAATCGTTAGTTGTCAGAAAACAGTTAAACTTTTCTTTTGTTGGTTGTTTGCACAAGTAAAGAGGTAGATATTTATATCTTAAAGATGAATACTGCGGGCATTCAAGAGTACATGGTATTCATCCTCGACGAGAGTACAATAGTTACAGGTTATAATTTCATTATGTGGTTGTAATTTGCTACTTTAACCTTAAAACTATGACCATTGCATCTAAACATAGTTACAATTTGTTACTGTTTTGAATTCTGCATAATAACTAATACAGCTTGACGAACGTACATCATTAAACCACTCCTGTTGATATATGTCTTTGCACCTTTGCGTAAAGATTTTCATAAAGGAATTGCGGTCGCCAACATCTTGTGCGATCCAAATGTGGCCGAAACTATATTGAAACAAACATTCACGCACAGATGAAGCCCAGCCTCATCCAAAACAATATCGCTCTACAACGAACAAATAACTGGAAACGCCCACATTCAGCAAGATAATGATACCATCTTTACCAAAGTTATCTCTGCAACCAGTACATAAAAAGAAGACAATTTAGATGTTGGTGTTACACATATTACTTTGTTTAAACTTTATCATGAAATGAAAACATAACCCTGCTTTTTTTTTATATTTTGATTGTGTATTACGAGAGACATTTCATAAAAGTTTATTCTTTGAACTTGCTTAATTAAGCAACATAATGACAGCTTAAAAATCAACAACAAGTAAAGCTCAATTCCAACGTAATTAATTAAGTTCGAATGATATGAATGCATCAATACATTTTTATTTGGAACTTATTAGATGTTGTAATATCAAATATCCGCAACTTTTGCCATTACTCAGTGGGTAATTCTTACGAGATATTGTTTTCATTCCATGACACGTTTGATGTGTTAATCGTATGCAGTCTCCGGGTGCTAGAATTTATATCAATCCTCGACTTGCAAAAGTTGATAAATGATCAAGGTTTACCTGCTATTCTGTGAACACAAAAATGGGAATGTTCAAAATAATGTTCAATATAACACAGTTCTCATACTTATATGTAAAGTTAATAACATAGCTATAAAACTATAAATGTTGCAGATGTTCAGACAATGTTCCATTTACGTAACGTTAATGATATAGCTATGAAACACAATAAAGCAAATGAACATGAGGTTGTGAATTTTTATTTGATTTTTTCTGTTATAACGTTTCATGTTAAGAATTACTTTGATATTAGCAGAAAGTTACCTAAATGTAGATTAATTTCTAAAAAGAATTAACACACAATATATTTATTTGAATATCGGATATTTAAAGAGGGTCATTTGTTTGTTCTTTTCCATTCTCTGTGACAGATATTTTCTTAACGAGTGAGTAATGTTTGATGTATAAGATGGGATTAAGTTTACATTTGTGTGAATGAGTGAATTTGTAAAGGCAATCAAGCAGGTTAGATTTAGCAATTACCATGAATTCATATCTCAACAATGCATTAGTTATCTGTTACATGTACACTTTTTACGAGATTGGTGAGACATTCGTTAAAGAGCCACTTGTTGACGATCACAGGTGAAATGAAATAAACGTAACTTTAAATATTTCCAATAACTTTGTCATTGTGTAATACTGTTTTATTTCTGTCAACACTCTCTCAATCAAGAAGTCATTCATTTTATGAGAGGTGTACTTTGAACAATAACTGTAAATATAGATATACATCATTAAGCATTGTCAAGGAGTAATATAGTAACGTTTATCACATTTGTGTAACAGTTAGGACTTTGCGGAGACGCAACGGAGTGAGGCTATACACGTCCACAAATCCTTTCCTTCAGTTAAATGTTACAAGTCAAGGTCAGCTGTGTAACACTGTTACCAGGGATCCGAGTGGAAATGATGTTTATAATGTAACATGTCCTGGTAGATGGCGCTATCTGATAATGTACACTGATACAGACAACGATTGAGATGGACCAATTCTGGACTTCGGAGAAGTGGAGGTTTTGGTTGAGAAATTTGAATAATCAACAAATATTAATGTCACAATAACATACTTTTGGAGAGTAAACAGGACCAACTCTGCTTTTTGGTGAAGTCGTAGTTTTACGTGAGTGATTCAGAACTTTTATTTGGAAAAAAAATTCAAAGCTAATAGTCATATGGTGGATACTAACACCGTTATCAAGCAAGTGATACAAATGATTTCATGAAGGCAACCACATACATACACGAGGTGGTGTTTTCACAATTAACTGATTTGATGTACACAATCTTTATATAAGGAGTTTACAGTGGGGAGTAGTAAGAACAAGGTTGTTGTACAGTTTATGATAGGTTGAGTTAACAGACGATGGACGCCCCTATAGAAGTACAATGGATTTAATTAGATGATGATGAGCGCGAGGGATAAAGTAGCCTTGATCTCTATTCAAGGAATGTTAAATACTGATTACTTCAAGTGTTTTTTACTAATTTTGTAGTCTGCATGGTTGGCTTCTCGGATGCTGATGGTGTTGAAGTTAGGTGTGGCCTTTGTAAGCTGGGGCGATGGTGATTGCTGGATCAGAGTGCCCTCTCTGCATTGGACAAGCTATCTTTATTGTTTTCATTGATGTTTCTCCTTTCTAATTTGTTTCCTTGATGTCTCAAATACTCTACCTAATTAAGGTGACATCAGAAAAGTTGAAGAACTGCTTCAGGCAGAAGGAACCTTACAGGAATGTTTAGATCCTGCTTAACTGAACAAAGCACTCAAACGGTGTTCTCACAATATTCCTACTGTCGACATAAACTAAGTTGTGCGAATTCTTCACCAAACTGGATATTGGAGTCTGAAAATAAGATCCAGAAAGCCCAGTCTTCACCATATTGAGAACACCTTTTTGGAGGTACTGTTTTAGCGGCAATTCCTGAACAATTCAATGGAGCAGATGGCATCACTGATGATGTACATACTTGCTGGAGCTCATGTGGGTAGCTAGTTAGAATAGTCGTATGTTTAACTCTAAGAAATGCTTCCGCAAACACAACCAAATTTCATACTTTGGTATGGTATACGACACAGAAGGTATGCATCTGGAAGTTAAAGACACCAAGAAGATACCAACACCCAAGAAGAAAACGGAACTACAATAGTTTCTAGGTCTTATCCAGTATTTTTCTATCTCCAATAGCTACCCTGGGTAAGAAGGAAACAAAATTCAGGCAACAATTGAAGAAAGATGTTCCATTTGTGTGGAACGGCATTTAAGCACATTTAGCTCTTATCAATGCTGATGCACCACTTCAGTGCTAGATACTAACTCACCAGTCATCCAATCATAAGTTGACGCTTTTCAGAAGGGTGTAGAACTATACAACCTGATCGAAATGGCAAGGAAAATACACCTTTACTATCAAATACTTATCTGAAAATCTACTTTACTTGCCAGATTTCTTGCGTCTTGTACAAAATCCTGAAAACTAGCGAAACAGCAGGCACATAGACTTCTACCCAAGACGTCGAATAGAAGACTTAATATCGTCTAATCTGTGGGACTAGAAGCTAGACGATGTCTAAGCCTTGACATCGTCTAAACATCTACGTCTTACGGTAGACATCTATCAGAATGAATGGAAGTAGTAAAACTTTGATTGAGTTGATATTTGTATCATAATGATAATTTTAAAACATCTGGTGTTTTTCATCCTATTTGCAACATCAAATGTATCTAAACATAGCAGAAAATATGCGAAGACTATCTCCTTCAAACGGAAAATGTACGATTACTCTTCAGCTGATATTAATGATATGAATGAGAGTATCGACAAGTTGAATTCCAACATATCTTTCTCGGTACAGTAGATGATATCACTGAAAACTTTACATCATATATACTGAATATTATGGACAAGTTCATCCTAAATAAGGTTGTAACAATCAGAACATAAGATCAAGCCTGGATGAACGAAATCAGATCTTTAATAAGGAAGCGCAATCGTATACATAAGATCGCTAAATCGCGAAACCTTGCTAACGATTAAGTTAAGATCAGAGCACTTCGTAACTATGTTTTATATAAAGTTAGGAATGCAAAGCGTGTGTTTGATACTAAAGTTGATTAAACTTTAAATACCACTCATGGTACCAAAATGGCGATTAGCAAAGCACTATCTGACATCAAATGAGGATGCTAAAGCTTTTTTTCCCCAGTTGTCTCAAATCATGTTGGTTTTGATAATGCTCAAGATATTGCTAATGTGCTAAATACAGTCTAAAGTTCTTACACCTGATACTTATTAACCGGACTTCGAAATTCCTGAAAACGTTAACGTCTGGTGACGTACACAACTGTTCTAAGTGACCAGTTAACTGTTACTGTTAGGATAATAATTTACTATCAAATTTACAATCCTGTTTTATGCCTGGCGACTCCACGGTAAATCAACTAACGTATCTTTATAATTCAATTTCAACTGTGGTGGAAGACATTTGGGCAGTTTTTTTGCGATATAAGCAAAGCTTTCGATAAAATTTGGCACAAGGGTATCATTAATAAACTTCATGCCTGTATAAGAGGAGTACTTTTAGAATGTTTTAAAAGTTATTTAGATTACAGAAAGCAAAAAGCATTAAAAAATGTTTATAGCTCTAATTCTAGTTCCATAGAAGCAGGCGTGCGGCAGGGTTCCTTGTTAGGACCACTTTTGTTCATTGTCTATATCAATGATATCGTAGAAGGGTTAGATAGTAACATTTGTCTTTTTGCTGATGATGCATCAAAATATGTCATAACAGACGGACATATAACAGCTGCCGCAACTATTGATAACCATATAGCAAAATTTGACATTTGAAACCACGTAGACGTCCCTTCCCTGAATCTATTCAAAAGTATTATAAATCCAACAGGAACGCAGTTATCTTTATTTAAATTTAGGGTCAAATTATCCATTGTCGCCTGATGATTGGTTGTAGACATTTAAATGCACACAAATACAATAGACATATAATGGACACGTCTAGATGTTCATGCGGACACATAAATTAAGACGTGATTCATTATCTCTTAATTTGTATGATCTATCAAAATTAAAGAGCGAAAATGAATTTCTATATTCGTGGAAATGATGTAAAAACAGTTTTATACGGAAGTGGCAATTTGAGCTACTTATCGAACAGTAATATCCTTAATTCTTTACATGAGTTCATCAACAAAAGTTAAAGATTTCCTTGATTTCCTCAATCACTAAAATTACTGTGATTTTGATAAACGCTTATAATCATAAGCTACAGTTCGAATGACTAGGCCAAAACAACACTTGATAATTTTCACTGTACTTTGATATTTTTATCACAATTATGTTCTTTTTAGACTTGTATTTCTCAATTTTGTTGTTGTGTTCTGTATCCAGCTTCATGGATATTGTATTGGAGCGGTGTCAAAATAAGCCAAATGGAAATAAAAATATGTTTAAACCAGATGCAAATAAAATTAAATAGATAATGAAATATTTGTTAACCTAAGTGTCCGGAAAAAATCAATTTGATACAAAAATAATTGTAAACAGACACCAAACAAAACTTATAATACTAACTAGATACTAATGATAGTAGCATCTACTTGAGTCAACTATTATGAAAAGGTTACTTTTGCAGTTGCAGTGAATTAACATGACAGGTATCTATTCAACACTGAATCAAGTTCGCTGAAATTATTAGGGACTTGTATTAATATTCCACTATGACAGGTCAGGATATCAAATGACCTAGCGAACGAATTTGGTCAAAAATTTATTGGTGTCAGTCAAAAAATAGAGAAGATTTTATTTCTAAGATATATGTCCGAACACTACACACATGATTTGAAGTAGCATCACAAAAGTACGAGCTGAAACCTAGTAAATGAAGAAGAGGCTCTACCATTAGCTGCACGACCATTGTTAACAAAGGAAAGTTACACCGACGAATACGAATCTTGATTACTGATAATGTTAAACTAATTAGCGTGTCATATGTACAGAAAACAAAGTCTTACCGTAAACTGTAGACGAAAGAACCTTCAGGAACGCCACTTCCGACACCATGATATCGAGTAATTTTGAGAACAGAGAATTTGAAAACGGCGCCTATTTTACAGCCCATGCGTGGAGAGATGTAAGGGTCGCAACTCGCAGGAAACATTATCTTTGCAGTGCATTGATTTCAAATTAATACAATCCGCAAGAGGGAAGACATACTTCTAGATTTGTTTTATTAAAAGCAAATTGTTAATTGCATTACAAACATTCTCTGAAAACTGAATCTGCCTAACTTCTATCGTTTGGTCACTTTGTTTCTATATTCACCCGGGAAAACATAGACAAGTTAAACTTCGATTTCTAAACGAAACTCACTTGTCAACAAATAAATATATAATTGCCAATACATCATATTTTGCCTAACAAAAAATATTGTGTAAAAGAAATATATAAGAAGAACGAATTCCACGTGTGCTGTATCTAGTTTGGCGACTGTCAGGTTGTTTGCAAAATCCGATCAGCAAGCAATGTAATTGTGACGTCTGCACACATATCTCCTCATTTCACTTTTCAAGACGACTGCACAGCATGGTCTCACGGTTGACAGGATTTCTCAGAATATCTTTTCAGCTAATAAATGTTCACATAATTGACATATTTATAATAACTGTGGACGAACTTTGATATAAAATTGCCGAAAATTTGGATGACTGTTAAATGACAGAAACCTTTTTAGTTTTTGGTGTTGGTCAAGGTGTTTTTTTTAACAAGGACATTGTCCGGCCAACTGTCTTTACCATCTACACATGCGTGGATAGCAACTTTGAGAGTCTTAGTATCATGACTAGGTTTAGTTTGTTATGATTAAGAATCGCAATTGTAGTGACATTATATTTTGGTAGAATAAAGTAGTATCACCGATTTATTATTACATAATTCCATGACATGAACATAATGATATTAAATTTTAGATTTTTGTTTGTTACAAGCGAATTTGATGTACTTTGTAGAGAGAGAGAGAGAGAGAGAGAGAGAGAGAGAGAGAGAGAGAGAGAGAGAGAGAGAGAGAGAGAGGAGAGAGAGAGAGAGAGAGAGAGAGAGAGAGAGAGAGAGAGAGAGAGAGAGAGAGAGAGAGAGAGAGAGAGAGAGAGAGAGAGAGAGAGAGAGAGAGAGAGAGAGAGAGAGAGAGAGAGAGAGAGAGAGAGAGAGAGAATCACATCCATCTTTGTTGTACTCCCCAGGCCCTAGCTTTGAAATATGCTATACTAACCCCCAAGCGATGTGTTATTTCAAAGAGGTTGTGTTCGTTTTCTGCCTTCGATTTACAGTTTAGTTCGTCGAGTGTCTTTTTGAGGATTTGCACTTTTTCATATGAAGAATTTGAATCACAGTAATGGTTCTTAATTCTAGTCGATTTGAACAGGCGTTATCGACGTCAAAATGTGGAACTTCACAAATCAGTTTGTAAAGATTCCAGGAGCTAATCATTAAAACACAACCATGCAAGGGTTTATTTCATTTCATTTAAAAGACAAACATTCGACACTTTACAAAGCCAAATAAATGACAAATAGATACGCGTTTTAGTGGTACATTATCCAACCCTATATACAAGGGATGAACGATTCTGAATGGATTTAGAGTTAAGAAGTCTGTGTCAATGGATGCATTTTGCAATTGAGTACTCAGTAACCCACTACCTCTTCCCTTTCGGGACGTCTTCAATGCTATGTGTATTCAATTTGTAAACCCAACCGTAACATTTTTAACCAGGACACTTAACAACGAACAAAGCATCTTACAAGCCAGATATCTGGTTTCCTTTCAACCAGCCCACCGAGAATGCCCTATCTTTGAAGATGAAGTGAGGTGTTTGTTGTTTGACCCCGCTTTCAAAAGTATTCTTGTTTCTGAAGAGTTCTTGGAAATTTTAAGTGCTGTTTACCTGCCCGTTGTCAGCCAAAAATATAGTTTTTTGTACATTCAATACTTTTGGACCAGTCATAAAATTTTACAGTGTAACTATACCAAAATCCTCACGGCCAGTGTTCCTACCTTCCCTTCCTAACGTTACTATACCACGCCCCTTCAATCCAGTGTTACTACTCCACGCCCCTAGAAGACAGTTGTATTATGTCATGCACATCACAGACAATGTTACTACTCCCCGCCGCTCAAGAAAATGTTGGTACTCCCTGGCTTTCACTTAAAGCTGGATGAAAAATGTCACATATTTTGTTTAGGAATATTCTGTAAATATTTGAAAAGATTTGAGGTCAGGATAGTGTACGAATCGTAAAAATAAAATGGAAGATCCTTGCCTTTATTCAAATTCGGTTTGTCATGATCACGAGAATGACACACAATAGATCACTTGAAGATATACAATCGAGCCTACCAACAGCAAGTTGTACACCACTGCACATGAAGAGTAACACGATGATCTCCCTTTTGTCTATGTGACAACCAGGAAGTAGGATGGTCTGCTTATCTGTATCAGATTTCTTCACTTAAGAAATAAAGATCGTTCTACCCCAATGTGTTATGTAAAAAAGTATAGTTTTGCTCTGAACTATTATAGTTAAAGCACGAGGACGGCGAACTTTATTTATTTTCAAAGATACTAACATCTATACGGTAACCACCCTTTATAAGTTATATGGGCTTGAGGCCTTCGTACTGTAATAAAGACTTGACTTGACTTGAAGAGCTTAAGGAAATACTTTGACATTTCTTATCTAGATAAGGAATCAGAACGTCAGTACCCAGAGTTTAGAAACTAGCAATCATCAAACCTCTTATATAGAAATCTTCTCCTGATCGGACCAGAACTAACGAACATGTATCACATCTTTGAGAAAGCAGTCCAGGTGCAACTTTTTGATCATCTTAGTAAACATAATCTTATTGTCAATTACTTATAAGCATACAAGCCTGAACACAGTACTAAGACAGCACTTTGAAGTGGGTCATTCATAGTAGTGTAAATGATGATCAAATCGTAATCATATCAGCGAGGAGATATGCATTAAAGATGTTAAGACATTAGAACTGTTTTGAGATTTTTAGTGTCAGGACAGATACGATTGCCAAGCAAAATACCTCCAGGAGACTTGCATTGAATTAAAGACTTGGATGAGTAATAATATCTTGCTGATACTCTCAATGGAGAAATGGCATTGACTGCATGGGTACAATTGCTCAGAATTGCATAAACTTTCCAAATTATATTTTAAGGACATATTGTGTCAGAGAACCGAGAAACAAAAGTAACTATAATAATATTAAAAAAATAAACATGGCCTTTATATTAAATGTGAAAATATTACATGAATTCATAGCAATCCTGCAAGGAAACGTGTGTGTGAATTTGTCTGCTTCTTAGAATGACACTACAGAATGCTTTCGTTGACAACTGATACGGCTAATGCTGGCGGTGTTGCCTGTCTTTGATTGTGTGGGGTTGATCCTCATTATAACAATGTTAGATTTGGTCAAATCTGAATGGCATTTCTATCAATTCTTTCTTAGCTTTCGAGTTTAGAAGCTTGTGAGATCTCTCACAACTGCCTTTTTTTACACACAATTTATGTTATGTGTTATGTAAAAAAGTATAGTTTTGCTCTGAACTATTATAGTTAAAGCCTCTACCTGTGTAATGCTGGGTAAGTTGGGTCTACCTGCGATAAAGCTCTCTTGTTGTATAACCGATGAAAACAGGTTTAGGTGAATATGTTTTAAAAAATGATCATGAGAAGATATGCTTATCTGTGCAGAAGAGTGGAACATTTTACTTCCCGGTTTGTTATTACCGATGAAGATGTCGCCCGTTTGCATACTCCTACATATCGCCAAAGGTAGGTTTAGTTGTGTACTTGAGTAATGAATTTACATCTACATTCATTCGTAGGGAGTCATAGTCAAACATGTCAATAATTTCTACGTAAACATAACGTGTATCATTGATATTGTAACTTCATGACCAAACCATCATGAATTGTTTCTGCTCTTTCATAATGTTGTATACTTGAAGGTTTATGGCTTTTATTAAAAGTATTTTGAACTGAATTAAGTTCTTTTCTTCTGTATTTTGTTAAATGACTTGGTTACAATTTCTTTATATTTTGATTTTAAATTTCGGTATTTACCAATTGCTGTTATTCACAGATAAAGCACAGTTTTTCTCAAATGCTTTAAACCTGAATAACCCTGTGTGTTTCTGAACAATCATGACAACACAGCATTTTCCTAATCTTGAAGAAAAAAATTGACCTTTATGACTTTCATTTCGTTCAAGCAAGCTAGACCTTGTTATAAACAATGTTCATCCTAATCGACGCAATTCTTAGAAATGGATATTTCTCAGTGAGCGATGCATTTTACTTCTGGGTAGATAATTTAACAAATAACAAATCAATCGTTATAAAATATTCACCAAAGTTTAGCAAATTTATTCAATTTTCTATGTTAAAAATATGAGTATATAACATCAAGTTTTTATTTTTAAACGTTCATCTTTAATTGTATTCGCAACCAAGCTGGATCAAATAACTTGATGACCTCGTTATAAAGCGGAAGGAGGCACGCCGATCACAAAGTTTATTAACTCAAATTATTTAAAAAATCCTTTTCATCTTGTAAACATTTCATTTAAGACAAAAGTTAGAATACAATTTTGCAAATGTACATGTGTGAAAGGATTTACATATATTCGGTTTAAATATTTGTGAAATACAATCAAACGAGCTTAGGAACGCATCGGGGATAAGTGTATACAAAGTCACGTAATATCTGCGCCGATCATCAGACCCTTATTATGTACTTTTTCACAGTCATTTTGGAATTGAGCAAAAATAAATTTGGAATGTAATTCTCTATCATTCTTTTTAATTTCATAAATGGCCTCCTTTCTATATAGTGATACTGCGTGTCGTTCATTTGCAATCTCCATTGAGAATTGACACCCAAGAATTTGCTTGAATTTGCTTTAAATCTTAAAAAATATAATGTGACCGACCAGGAAGTAAAATGATCTGCTTTTCTGTAACAGTTTCCTTCACAAAACCTGTTGGTATCAGTGTTGAAAAGCTTAAGACAGTTTTTTTCTATATATAAAACCCTATTATTACCAAGGATTCAGTTAAAGATAATACTCACAAGTTAGATCAGTTTCACGGACGTAAATAAAGATAAAGTTAGAGCAATCTCATTTAAGTCAAATCATTGTTTTGTTTTAGTCTTCTTTTTGGGTTGTTACTTGTAACTCATCTATGATCTGACGGAATACCGTAGAAATCCATGGCCACGTGTGAAATTACCGTTCGTGTTTCCATATTTCTTGTCTACAAATCGATTAATCATATACCAAAGTGCCCATAAGATAGAAATGAGAGGGGAATTCTTTAATATTAGTTATGCACCAATTCATTGACACATTCTCTGAAATAAAAGGCAAACACTTATCGTTTGTACTCAACTTAGATTCCATGGTACTAATGCGAAACTTGAAATTATAAGATCTAAACTTAATATGAGAATGTCCATTTTGCAGTTTTTAATAGACGACCAATTATTAAAGTTAATTAATAGCAGTCTCTGATTATCGTTCAAATTTCACTCGACAAATAATGTGTTACTTTTTAACATTCACCATCGGCGACTTACTCAAGTAAATCGAATGCTTAATTTAAATAGTAACAAGATAAAGAAAAACATTTAGTATTTGTCCACTCTGTCCTAATCGAGACAGGGAGCATAATTTGAAGATCTGGTTCGTTTATACAAAGTTACATATCCATCGCCTACATTAGCGAATCCTCTTTATGGATGAAAATACCAGGTCACTCAGAGCAAGCGGTCATTCAATTCCTCAAAATACTAATGTTGAGATGCGATATAAATCCGGTGGAACACTCTTTGGGACACTTTTTGCCGCCTTGTCAAACAAATACTTTTGAAAATTGTCATAACATTTTGCATGATGATTTAAATAGGATTAGAGTCAAATACGGAGATTGATCCAAACATAAGGAGGCGTCTGGTATCAGTCGTTTGTTCACATGGGCGTCACACAAAATATTGATGGAAAGTCAACATTCAGACTTGCATGACAATATTATTTGCTTACATGAGCAATATGCTTGAACGATACTCTCATTAACGCTCGTGCAGAAAAATTCAATGAGACAATGTTTTAGTATGTAATGATATCTCTAAATCAAATATGGCATATCTAAATATAAATCCACATATTGGTATTTTTGTCATGGTTTTCCCACAAACCTCCCTTTCCACTCAAATATCACCAAAATACGGCAATATATGTTATTTACATGTTACAGGACACTAAAGTTGCTGCGTCAGAAAAGAATAAGGATTTAGCATGATTCATTTCAATACGTCTAAACATAAATGATAAGTCAGTGTTCGCTGATTTGCCAGATAGCAACAACGAGCATGTGCCAATGCAGTGTTTTGAAATGTTGTTGGAATACGTCTCATTATTCTGTTTGTTGATGGAGTTAAGCTATTTATAAGACACGACATGGAAGTCTAGTACTACTCTTTAGCTTTAAATGCTAGATTAATGAATCTTTATTTTGAATTTGATACAGAACATTTGATAACTGAAAATTCAAATAAATGATAACAACCTTACTCCTTAATCATTCAATTAGCATGATACTGTTTGATGATCTCAATGTTGACACTCAGATAGCAGACGATAGCTTGGTACACATCACTCTCAAGTCCAAATATCCAACAACATCCAAACAGTACACTATAGGTCGAGACATCACGATCAACAACATTTCAATATTAGAAATTAAAGCAGATGTTACACTTTTAAGAAGCTCCAGAAGGGACATGCATAACAAAATATGTATTATTACGTACGTGCGTGATACTATTTTGTACGGAATGCGCAGTAGCAATAAATCAAAATTAAAAGAGGAAAGCGTCCTGACAAATGTATTCTAAATGAAGCTAGCGTACATCAACAAATTGCTCACAAGAATATTGTCAGGTTTATTGTTACATATATATGAATCAGAATTATGTCTTCGTGGTCACTGAGCTGATAGATTGACAAAACATGGAAGACTGGATTTACCTTAATGATGATGAAGTCGATATGCCACACAAGCAGCTTAGTGTTGCCATTGTTGTGCTTGAAGGCATTGTCTACTTGCATGAGAATGAACCACAGATTATCCACCAGGATATAAAACCTGCAAATATTCTCGACAAACACCTTTCGCCAAACATCTGAGACCTTGGTCCTGTAAGAGTCAGGTCATTTGATGTGTCTTCAACCACCAGTGGAGTCCATGCTGTTCGAACACCATAGAGTACTCCAATATCGTCAGATATCTGGCCCCTTGGAATAATCCTTTAAGTGGTTTTGCAAGAAAGATGCTTGGAATCTCGATAATCAGGAAGAAGAACCTGTCATATACATTCGGCAATGCATGCAGGAGAAGAAAATGCCAACACTGTTGGAAAGCTGCAATCTTCCACTGCTTGTTCCCTGCCTCAGCTATGAGCCATGACCTGCACTTGCACTGTGATGAACAATTGATCGGGAACGTAAAATACGTTGAGACACACTCACGTTTCCTTGTGTGAGTTTATAAAGCAATGTTACTAGGGTTTTAACGTTTTGCATGTTTCTCGTTCTTTGTTCTTTCTTGGCTGTAATTTGTCACCCGATGGAAGGCATATGTTGCAACAAGTGACAAACCTGCTATAACACGATTACAGGATGAAATTGGAACGTTGAGTACATCGCATCCTATAGCTCTGTGGGATGTGAGGGAACTTTCACTTGGTTTTATACCTCAACTAACTTTCTCGTAATATGTAACAAGTATTCAACAACATAAGGTTGTGAACACCCCGGCCTTAACAGGTTTTAATAATTTTACTTTATCAAAACGTAATGTCATGGTAACGTTCCCCTATCATACTATTTTTTCAATATTTTCTTACTTTTCTAAGATGAAGTAATATGGTTTTACCTTAAGCACGAACCAATAACCATTTTATTTTATAGCATTGCCCAGAGGCATTATTTTGATATTATATTCGCTTCTCAGGTGGTATGGAATTAGAAGTTGTTGACAGTTATGTTTACTTAGGACTTCTTTTGTCGGAACATTTAGATTTTAGTCTTATGGCTAAAGCAGCTGCAAGGTCAGCAAGTAGGGTCTTGGGTTTACTTATAACTAAGTAAAAACGTTTGGGTGGCATGCAGTATCAGACTTACTTCAATTTATCTCATTCAATGGCATGGTCCACTATAGAATATGGTTGGGCAATATGGGGTACTTTTAATTTTACATGCAAAATGCTGTTCATGATTACAGGAATGAAATAAGACTGACATTTAATGATAATAAAGATTATTTTGTACAAAATAATCTGACGGAGATGGTAAGTCCCTACCATATGTTAACTAGTATTAGTAATCGTCCGACCAATGTGCATAATGCTTTACCTTCAATAAAATCATTGAGAATGGCTACCGACCGTTTGAACCATTATTATCAATGAAATGGCAATCTTTACAGTTAACGCACATATAATAAGAAAACTTGTCACGTTACTGATTTGATACTATCAAAATTTACATTTAAATAACTTATGATTTCCAGAAACAGTAGCGCTATGATATTTTCAATACCTCAACTTGAAGCGAAATGAAGGAGCATGCACATTTTGAGAGTTCAAGTTTACCAAAACGTCTATCGCCTCGTGTATCGATATCTATATATGTTATGGAGATAAGTAAAATATTCAACACATTATTGGTTCATTCCTTTTGATATATATTTTCAAAATCATATGATCTGGCATGAACAAGAAGAAATACATAATTACATACATTGAGACATTAATATACACCTCAAATAAGAAAATTTTCAACTGTACACCTGTCATCTTAATTAAGGAGAGTGTGTTTATCAGAATATAAAGGGATAAAATGTTCCAACATGTGTCTGAAGTGATAAATGTTTTACAATATGTGCAAGTTAATACAGTGTGTTTGTGAAACATCAGAGGTGGCACATCATCCTCAAAGTTTATATAACCACAAACATATTTAACTATTTTCTTTGGAATATATGAATGTCTGATTACAATTTTGAATAGTGCGTCAAAGGTCGCAACTCAAATATGTTCAGTTTGGTAATGAAAGCCGTTTTTGAAGACCACTTGTGACGGGCCGCTTAGATCTATCTGGCCACAAACCAGTGAATGCATGACTGGTCACAAGCCCTTTTTGTGACGTCATAAACAATATCATTGCCTCGTGATCTATACATCTATCTCAACAATATCACAGAAAATAACCAATAATTAACGATTTTCAGAGAATGTTTTCCACTCAGTCAGATAAATCATTTGAAGACGCAACACAATTAAGCGTTTGGTGTAACAAAGGTATCCACATCAATGGTAATCAAACAATTTATAAGGCGGTATTTCAGTTGAAATAATGATGCGCCACTCTGTACAGTCTGTTTATTACGTCATACCCGCGTGAATTTTATGGCCCCTTGCCCAGGTGGGTTTTTCACAGCCTATAATTAAATAAAAGATGTTTATTTGACAAAATAACAAAAATCAAGCCCAGTTCTTATTTTGTTGAAAAGTCTTTTAACGAAAGTCGAGAAGTGATATCGAGGTTACCGGTTTTCTAACCTATAGCTAACTATTACGTATGGATTCGTAAGCTCTTTTACAACCATGATAGACTACTATAAATATATTACCATTTACACATCAACTGTAAGTTTGTGATATAGTTTCTCTGCAAGATATTCGGTAGGTATTTGGCAAATTACACTCTAGTTATATGTCATTGGATAGTCTCGTGTAAATTTACGATATGCTCTCACACTACAATTAACATTACATAACTAAGTAATGCAATCCCCTACACCCGCTGCCTTACTAGTGCTAGCCGCTCCCCCGCCCCTCCTTAGATCATACCATATCCGCTCAGTTCGTGTTTTCGTTATTCCTGAATTCGCTTGTTAATTTGTTTCAAAGTACATAGGATATCAATAGATGAGTGTTAATTTGTGTTAGAAGAGGCACTGTATTATATCTGTGCGGAGACTGACTTTAGTGTAGACTTTTTTTTTGTAAAAAGAACACGGTATGAGCGTTATGATGAATTGATGATAGGTTCATATTGTCTATGGAGGGGGATATTGTCCTTGATTTTGGAAGGATTGTAAATTGGTTTTATATGTAAGAAAAACATGACGTTTGTTTAAGTACAGTTTGATATTAATATATTTTAGCGAAACTGATGTTTTAAGTTGCCGTTTTGGGTAGCCAATCAAAAAACAGATATATTTCATATATTTCAATAATATATTGTTTTTAGTAAGACTAAAATAGATATTGTATTTGGTGACATCATTACAAATCTCTTTCTCTCTAAAACATATGCCCTTGTTTCTTTTTCTTCTCATTCATTTACCAACATTTCTACAAACTAAACAATGGAACACGACTTGCGAAATATAATAAATTTTATCCTTGAGGACCACCATATTTTATTGATAACACCTTCTTTATTGTGAGTTTTTATCCAGAAGATATTGCCTTCCTTATGTATATCACTTCTAAATGCCCTTCAAACTTTTGTTGAAAGTTTTCAATGTTTGTTCCTTTTTATGTGTACATGGTACACGTGTCCGTTTAAAAGTCCGTATCTCGGTAAAATAGATAAATAAGATTAAGATGTGGATTTACAGAACTAAACGGCGAATATTAAAAACTTAGAGGAATAAAAAAAGAAAAATTATGAAAGTTATGAGTACATTTAATGATACATAATTAAACTTGGAATGAATAAGTAAACTAAAGTTAAGTAGATACATAAGGAATTAACACACCCGCGTTTGTAGATGTCGAAGACAAAGGGAGGGATGGGGTATGTCCATCACCCAACAGAGCCCACGTGTTGAGGGGAAAGGGAAGATGATACGATAAACCCTGAAAGCCTTTCTTTCCGACTACATTTACAACAACATCTTCATGCATCGGGGCTAATTAATCACGTGACCTTAGCTCCGCCTACTCGAAAAATGCACTGAACCATGCACGTGGCTGCTTGCCATAGGCTCGCAAAATCCCCGCAACCGACACGCGATATTGGCGTGACTTGACTGGGACACGACTGCATTTCGTTTGCGAGAATTTAACTTAACTTAATTTTCTCCGCCTCTGCAAATTTATTAGATGCACAATAGACAATCATTCACTAAGAAAGTATAACAATGGGTAAATTTAAGTTAAGGCAAAGCAAATGACAGAAGAAGTATTAGCAACATCAGGAAAATCAGTCACAGAGTTCAAATCATATTCAATAAAATTTGGCAATCAAAACGCGAAGGGGAAGGGGGAATGCCTGAGGTGTAAACCAAACAAATGTCGAGTCAGTTATTTCGAACAGGTGGATATATAATAATTGTTTAACTAATGACTAATGATTGTTTGCTTTACATTACATTTCATTCGAATACAAGAAAGAGACCAATAATGAAGTAGATATAATTTGATTGGCTATGTACGGTTTTTATCTTTCTTGTGTTTTTAACTTAACACTTATATATTTAGTTATAAATAAATCACATCACATCACATCAACTGTATTAAAGCCATGAAGCAGAACTGGATTAGATTTTTTTAGAACTTGTCAGTATCTTTTACTTCTGCAAATGTATTCATCCAAAACTGTGTCAATTCCTTTCTAAGGATGTCCCACCAAGCTTCTATGCGTTGGTTTGCAATACTACGTTCATACACAAAGCTCTTCATGTCTGCCAAATCATCATGGTGATTGCGTCTCAAAAACGTCTGCAGATCTTTCACCGTTCTATTTACTACCCCCTTGTTTGCACGTACACGACGTGAACAACCTTCTCCTTCTAATACAACTTTAATAAAGAATTCTCCAATCAGATTTGGGTCGCTGCTCGTATGATGGGCTTGCAGCCATATTATTTTCCGCGAAAATCCGTCAACGCAGCCATTAATACAAATACCATACGGTTTTAATTTATCGTAGGAATCAATATGCCAGGTGACGTTTGGACCAACACCTCTGTATGTTCTTATTTTGGAATGCATCCAACGATAACCATGTAATTGACAGTTGATATTCGTATGTTGAAGTTCGTAAATTGTCCAATAGGAAAATGGCCACCTCCACAATATGTGACTGCTCACGTCGATGTAGACATAGTCCTTTCAAAATGCGTTTCAGATGTCTATTGCTTACTACTATCCGGTGCTTTGCAGCTAGGAAACAAAGCATTTCAATCTGGTTAAAACCCAGATCGAGGTAGAGTCGAACAAGTATGTCCCTCTTCATGTTAAGATGTACTTCCTCCTTACATGCTAAAGAATCACGTACGTACGTGTTATTATCACGTACGTACATATTAGCTTACTCCGTACGTACTTGTTATCATAACGTACGTACGTGATATTTATTACGTACGTTCATGATGACACCACGTGCGTACGTAATAATAACACGTATGTACGTAAACAAAAAAAAAGGTTTACCATGTTCCTTCTGGAGCTTCTTACACTTTAAATACTCGTCAAAAACGTTTATTAGATTATGTTAATAAATTAGCAAGTTTAGTACCATCCTTTCAAGACTATCCGACAAAGATGTCCCTCCATAGCCCAAGTCCGAAACGTTCAAGTCTCACCTTCCACGGTACTCAGAAGACTATGGGAGGCAAGGTAGTCAAGACGCTCAGATAAGAGTTGTTGGAGAAAGTATCGTCTGGAGATTCATCAACTAATCTTCAACAAGGAAAGATGTCAACGACCTTGATTTCAAACGCAAGTCTAGGCAACCCAATGACCTCATACGTTCGCAGAAAAAATGTCAATGACATTTATACACAATAATATTGAGGTGAAAGGTTTTTTAAGTTCATTTTGGACAAGATCAAAAGCTCTAGAAAATGTTTTGACGATTCATATAAAGATAAGGAATCAGAACGTCAGGACCCAGAGTTTGGAACCTGTTTGGAATCATCAAACCTGTTATAAAGAAATCTTCTTTTGATCGAAAATACGTAAAGAACCAGTATCATATCTTCGAGAAAGAAGTCGAGGTGCTTCTTTTAAAATCATATTGAAAGCCATCACCTTATATATATACATATCGATAAGCGTACAGGGCTGCACATAGTACTAAGACAGCACTTTGAGGTGGGTCATTGATCAGCTTTGTGGTAGTCTGATTGACGATTAAACCGTTAGGCTTAAAAAGCTCATTCGGCACAAGAAACCACCCATAATTAATTCAGTGACCTTCCAAAGGAATTGGCTAAAGCGTCGGTTCTTTGATCGGTTTCTCTTTTCCTACAGATCTACACGCAAAAGCTTCTTTGTTATTATACAAATTGTTTAAACTCCACTTTGAAGTGTTATACCTCAACACGAAATTGCATATCATCTCTATGCTTCTGACACTCATCTTCAACTTCAGGACAAAAACGATTACCTAGAAAAATATTTCACCAATCAAGGAGACTTGCATTGAAGATGCAAAGACTTGGATGAGTGAGAACTGTTTTAATCTAATGAAAAGACCGAATCAATTCTCATTTAACCTCCAAAACGAAAATTACCAGATCATTTACAAGTTGCACTTCTAGGTTTTTGCTTTCACCAGCTGTTAAAAATCTTGTTGATTTTCTCGGTTCTATACTCATCATTTTCATAGTAGTCTTCAAAGTAGCCAAGAAATGCCACTTTCAAATCAGATCTGTTTGATACCAGAGTCACCTGCTTTGTCACTTGCCTCTGATCTTGTCACTACTTCTGCAATAGCATTCTCTGGACACATCTGCAGAAAACATAGAAGATTCAGAACACTGCTGCAAGGATTGTAGTTCGAACAAAGACGGAATACCACAAAACTCAGATATTCATACAAATGCACTGGTCAGCCAGTCAGTGAGCGAAGTGAGTGTGCATACATTCCTGTGAGGTCATCGCGCACTACCTCCCACCTAATATGCGCTCATATAATCCCAAAACAGTTGGCTACCAATTATAACTATTATATTTGAATTTGCATTCATATACATGGAAATTATTTGAATAACCTAATTAACACTACCAAGCCATATTTTTGTGTGGTATATAAGTTTTCAAAATAACGTTTGAGTCATAGGCGCGCCAATCAGCACCATGGACCATTTTCTATCGTAAATAACAACTCTAATCTGTTTAACAGATGCTAATTTCTATAAACAACCGCTACTTCTCAATAGAATTACAACTTTATGAAGTTTGACATATTTGACTCAAACAACACGCTCTGTGCCCCTTGAGTAATTGATAATTAGTTTCATCTTAGATAATATATGCATAAAGTTTGAAAACATGATGATTATCTTGCTGATAGTCTTAATGGAGAAATCTCATTGACTTCACGTGTACTATTGCTTAAAATGGCTCTGCCAATTCAAATGATTTTTGAAGGACATACATGTATTGCTTCAACACAGAAATAATAGTAACTATAGACATGGATAAACATTGATTTTATAGGCAATTCTATACATATGAAACAGCGATTTCTGCAAGGAATGTCACTACAGAAGGAGCAACTGGTACGGCAAATGCTGGCGGTGGTGCTTCCCTCTGAGGGTGTTGGTTTGAATCCCGAGAATTTGATCACCAATATAGCAATGTTACATTTGGTCACTGTCTAATAGCATTTCTTTAAAATCTTTCTTTCGACTAAGAAGCTTGTGTGATCGCTCACAAATGTCGATTTTTACACACAACTCTTTGTGTAATAAAAGCTTCGTTACCTGCGATTAACCAATAAAAACAGGTTTAAGTGGATATGTTTTAAGATGATCATGACCAGATATGCTAATTTGTGCAGAAGAGCAGAATATTCTACTTCCTGGTTTCTTGTTACCGATGAATATGACTGTTTGTATAGTTCTGGTGTAGGTATATTTTTATAGTGATACCATGAATATATAACTACGTTATTCACAGAGAGTCACAGACATACATGTCAATAATCACAGTGTATGTTGTTGAGGTTAGATATGTCGGCCCAAGGGTAATTGAGGGGTCCGAATGACTGGGTCAGTAAAATAACTGTAAAATGCAATCTAGACCTTCAAAATAGCTCAAACGGAAATGTTCTTATAGCTGAGATAATTATCTATACTATAATATATATCATGAAACCTTTTGAGTATGGTTGCAGACCGGTTTATCGCCTTGAAAACGGATAATTTTTAAGTTTTGTTGCAGTCCCTTATAGGCCCTTTCACCGAACAGAACAGTCTTGACCTAACATAAGTTGGTTGCAAAGAGAAAATATTCGATTATGTCGCAAATGTGAGAATCTTACCTGACTGTTTATTTTCATCTTAATAAAAAATCAGTAACTTACAGCAACCTACCGAATCAAGTTTTCGATCATGTCATGTCCCGCTTTGCTGTCGTTTCTGAAGTAAAAGATTAAAATTTTCTACCAACCTTGTTTAATCTAACATGTTCTAGGTTATAGCAACTCTTGTTAACTATTTATGGCATTCTATGCCCCAAATATTTCCAAAATTCCATTTGTATTTACAAGGTGGCCCCGATACGAATTCGAATTGATGTCAGATATCTCACCACAATTCTGACTCAAATGTCTCAATTTCACCCAAGTTTGCAAATTGTTACGATTTCTCATTATGTATTAAAATTTACAGTTCTCGATAGATAGCGTGACGGAGAGTGTTATAGAGAATCACAGCTTCCTGTACACCTAATTGAATGCAAAGGCCATGTTCCACCATTAAGTCACAACAGAGCTAAATACAACTGTAGAGTCGCCGCATGAACGCCCGTCTTTGAAAACACATTGGTCGATACACACTTCAGCATCAAGAGCATTCACTGGAACAAGCTTGTTCTCTGTGTGGTACAACTCTGGAGATGCAGGCGATGACAGTCCCATGTATTCACAACATTATTCAGCTCTTTCTGCACACACACACACACAAAGAAATGTTTAGGAAAGATTAATTATATATCACCATTTGAATACATCAGAAATCAGAAGTCAATTAAATTATCTGCTATAGTAATTTCTTGTTTAGCATTAACTAATTGAAGAAATAAATTAATAAGAACATAATTATAAGTAAAGCAAGATTACAAGATGAACAATTGTGTTCATACAATGTATTTTTTAAAAGGATCCTTATGAAACAAAAGATAATTCTATTGTTAGCCATTGTCTTAGATTGAAAAGTTGAGTACTTCAACGAAATGATCTACAGCCAATTTTTTATATCATTTGTTGGGAAAATATCTTAATTTTCTCCGCCTCTGCAAATTTATTATATGCACGATAGAAAATCATTCACTAAGAAAGTATAACAATGGGTAAATTTAAGTTAAGGCAAAGCAAATGACAGAAAAGTATTAGCAATATCAGGACAATCAGTCAGAGAGTTCAAATCGTATTCAATAAAATTTGGCAATCAAAACGCATAGGGGAAGGGGGATGCCTGAGGTGTAAACCAAACAAATGACGAGTCAGTTATTTCGAACAGGTTGATATATAATAATTGTTTAACTAATGACTAATGATGGTTTACTTTACATAACATTTCATTTGAATACAAGAAAGAGACCAATAATGAAGTAGATATAATTTGATTGGCTATGTACGGTTTTTATCTTTCTTGTGTTTTTAACTTAACACTCATATATTTTGTTATAAATAAATCACATCACATCACCTGTATTATAGCCATAAAGCAGATGTGGATCAGATTTTTTCCAGAAAATCGCCACTGAACTTGTCAGTATCTTTTAGTTCTGCAAATGTATTCATCCCAAACTGTGTAAATTCCTTTCTAAGGATGCCCCACCAAGCTTCTATGCGTTGGTTTGCATTACTACATCCATACAAAAAGCTGTTTATGTCTGCCAAATCATCTTGGTGAAAGCACTCAAACACGTCTGCAGATCTTTCACCGTTCCATCTTCTGTCTCCTTGTTTGCACGTACGCGACGTGGACAACCTTCCCCTTCTAATACAACTTTCATAAAGAATCCTCCAATCAGATTTGGATCGCTGCTCGTATGATGGGCTTGCAGCCATATTATTTTCCGCGAAAATCCGTCAATGCAGCCATTAATACAAATACCATACGGTTTTAATTTATTGTAGGAATCGATATGCCAGGTGACGTTTGGACCAACACCTCTGTATGTTCTTATTTTGGAATGCATCCAACGATAACCATGTAATTGACAGTTGATATTCGTATATTGAAGTTCGTAAATTGTCCAAATGGCCACCTCCACAATATGTGAATGCTTACGTTGATGCAGACATACGTTTGTCAGATTATGTTAATAAATTAGCAAGTGTAATATCATCCTTTCAAGACTATCCGACAAAGATGTCCCTCCCAAGCCAAAGTCTGAAACGTTCCAGTCTCAACTTCAACGGTAACGAGAAGACTATGGGAGGCAAAGAAGTCAAGACGCTCAGATAAGAGATGTTGGAGAAAGTCTCGTCTGGAGATTCATCAACAAATCTTCAACAAGGAAAGATGTCAACGACCTTGATTTCAAACGCAAGTCTAGGCAAACCAATGACCTCATATGTTTGCAGAAAAAATGTCAATGACATTTATACACAATAATATTGTGGGTAAATCAAGACGGGATACAGCTCTAGCTGAAAGGTTTTTTAAGTTCATTTTGGACAAGATCAAAAGCTCTAGGAAATGCTTTGACGATTCATATCAAGATAAGGAATCAGAACGTCTGATTGACGATTAAACCGTAGTCAAAGCACTGTTGGACTTAAAAAGCTTAGAAACCACCCATAATTAATTCAGTGACATTCTAAAGGAATTGGCTAAGGCGTCGGTTCTTTGATCGGTTTCTCTTTACCTTCGGATCTATATGCAGAAGCTTCTTGTTATTATACAAATTGTTTAAACTCCATTTTGAAGTGTTATACCTCAACACGAATTTGGATATCATCTCTATGCTTCTGACACTCATCTTCAACTTCAGGACAATAACGATTACCTAGAAAAATATTTCCACAATCCAGGAGACTTGCATTGAAGATGCAAAGACTTGGATGAGTGAGAACTGTTTTAATCTAATGAAAAGACCGAATCAATTCTCATTTAACCTCCAAAACGAAAATTACCAGATCATTTACAAGTTGCACTTCTAGGTTTTTGCTTTCACCAGCTGTTAAAAATCTTGTTGATTTTCTCGGTTCTATACTCATCATTTTCATAGTAGTCTTCAAAGTAGCCAAGAAATGCCACTTTCAAATCAGATCTGTTTGATACCAGAGTCACCTGCTTTGTCACTTGCCTCTGATCTTGTCACTACTTCTGCAATAGCATTCTCTGGACACATCTGCAGAAAACATAGAAGATTCAGAACACTGCTGCAAGGATTGTAGTTCGAACAAAGACGGAATACCACAAAACTCAGATATTCATACAAATACACTGGTCAGCCAGTCAGTGAGCGAAGTGAGTGTGCATACATTCCTGTGAGGTCATCGCGCACTACCTCCCACCTCATATGCGCTCATATAATCTCAAAACAGTTGGCTACCAATTATAACTATTATATTTGAATTTGCATTCATATACATGGAAATTATTTGAATAACCTAATTAACACTACCAAGCCATATTTTTGTGTCGTATATAAGTTTTCAAAATAACGTTTGAGTCATAGGCGCGCCAATCAGCACCATGGACCATTTTCTATCGTAAATAACAACTCTAATCTGTTTAACAGATGCTAATTTCTATAAACAACCGCTACTTCTCAATAGAATTACAACATTTATGAAGTTTGACATATTTGACTCAAGCAATACACTTTGTGCCCCTTTGAATAGGCGATAATTAGTTTCATCTTAGATTATATACGCATAAAGTTTGAAAACATGATGATTATCTTGCTGATAGTCTCAATGTAGAAATCTCATTGACTGCACGTGTACTATTGCTTAAAATGACTCTGCCAATTCAAATGATTTTTTGAAGGACATATTGCGTCAACACAGAAATAATAGTAACTATAGACATGTATAAACATGGATTTTATACGCAATTCTATAGATATGAAACACAGCGATTTCTGCAAGGAATGGCACAAGAATGAGCAACTGGTACGGCCAATGCTGTCGGTGGTGCTTCCCTCTGAGAGTGTGGGTTTGAATCCCGCAAGAGAGTTTGATCACCAATATAACAATGTTACATTTGGTCACTGTCTAATAGCATTTCTTTCAAATCTTTCTTTCGACTAAGAAGCTTGTGTGATAGCTCACAAATGTCGTTTTTACACACAATTTGTAAACTCTTTGTGTAATAAAAGCTTGGTTACCTGCGATTAAGCTTCCTTGTTCTATAACCGATAACGAGCAGTTTTAAGTGGATATGTTTTAAGATAATCATGACCAGATATGCTAATCTGTGCAGAAGAGCAGATGATTCTACTTCCTGGTTTCTTGTTACCGATGAATATGACGACTGTTTGTAAAGTTCTGGTGTAGGTTTATTTTTATAGTGATACCATGAATATATATCTACGTTATTCACAGAGAGTCACAGACAAGCATGTCAATAATCACAGTGTATGTTGTTGAGGTTAGATATGTCGGCCTAAGAGTAATTGAGGGGTCCGAATGACGGGGTCTGTAAAATAACCGAAAAATGCAATCTAGACCTTCAAAATAGCTCAAACGGAAATGTTCTTATAGCTGAGATAATTATCTATACTATAATATATATCATGAAACCTTTTGAGTATGGTTGCAGACCGGTTTATCGCCTTGAAAACGAATAATTTTGAAGTTTTGTTGCAGTCCCTTATAGGCCCTTTCACCGAACGGAACAGTCTTGACCTAACATAAGTTGGTTGCAGAGAGAAAATATTCGATTATATCGCAAATGTGGGAACCTTACCTGACTGATTATTTTCATCTTAATAAAAAATCAGCAACTTACAGAAACCTACCGAGTCCGGTTTTCGTTCATGTCATGTCCCGCTTTGCTGTCGTTTCTGACATAAAAGATTAAAATTTTCTACCAACCTTGTTTAATCTAACATTTTCTACGTTATAGCGACCCTTGGTAACTATTTATGACATTCTATGTCCCAAGTATTTCCAAAATTCCATTTGTATTTACAAGGTGGCCCCGATACGAATTCGAATTGATGTCAGATATCTCACCACAATTCTGATTGGCTCTAACCTAGAGGCATCTGAAACAAATTTTGATAAAAAATAAACATCAGTAAGTTAGTTTCTATTTAAAAACGTATCAAAATCATTCATGAATAAAAAGGAACGTTAAAATTTCATTGTAAATATTTGATAATCAATTAGCCACATTGGAGGATGTGTTACCTACCACATGCATGTACGTCACACATATATGACCGAGTTTTATTCATTTAATTGAAAATTTCATAAGTTTGTTATATTGAAGATAAAGAGGTTGCTCAAGAAAGGTGACTTGAACTTAATTAAGGACATATGGTTTTTATCGTTCTTTTTAAGCCTCATACAACTTTTATGAAACACCATGTGACACTATGACATAACCCTAAGGGATTTAGATAGAAAATTTAAGAGTGATTATTATCAGAAACAACTTAATCAACGTAATCAAATGAAGAAATTACATTTGTTTAAATGATATTGCTCCATGTATGTATTATAGTGAATGTAAGAGATGCAAGATGGAAGATGTGCGAAATTAATTTTATCAATTCAATGAATAAACACATGTATAAGAAATATGAACTCTCAATCGACAAAAGATAAACCAATTGTGATTATTCTTAATTATTTCTAAAGTGAACATATGTTTCAGTCGGCTGATTTTAATTTGTGTAAGAACTAATTATATAACTTGGAAGGTTAATACTTAAGTTATTTGAACTTGATATATTCTAATTTTAAAGTCAATCGTCGCATTAAACAATTTTAATACATTGTTTACATTAACCAGCGGCCATGGTGAACGTAGCTCTGGAAAAACCTGCCTCAATGAGCTCCAGCAAGTCAGGTTACAGTGCTAGTACAGCTGTGGACGGGAACACTGATGCTGCAGGATTTGGTACAGATGAAATCATAAACACAGATACAGGCCACAACTTCGCCTGGTGGAAGGTGGATCTACAGAGAGATGTACAGAACGCTACAGTGAGGATCTACTTCAGGACAGACTGTGAGTAGAATCATTCCATGTTTCTTTTTGTGAAAATCGCAATGAATTATTTGGTAATATTTTGCATGAATAAAAACTGTCTTCTTGTAAACAACTAAAGCACAAAGAGACAGTTTACTGTTGTAAGGTTCCTTCAATCATAAGAAACTAACTCGCATTTGTTCCCTATGTTAACGCGACATTCCCATTGACCGAAAGTGGTTTTTAGCCTTCCACTTATTCAGTAATACTGCAAAAAAGCACACCTTGAAGTAATCAGCAAGCAAACAAATTTACAGACAATCACTATATTTGTGAAGTCAGTGGTTTGTGAAGATTTTACGCTTCGAGCAGAGCTGATTCTGTCTGAGTTCTCTCATTCAATATATTGAAAAGCACAAGTAAACTTCTGTTGCAATTGCAGTGCGTCAGTTTAAAAGTATGAGAGTATTACATCGAGTGTTTAGGGCGTTATCATCTTATACAGTCTTAATCGATCCAAAAACCTTTTAATCAAATAATGCAATAATCTTGTGCTTTGTCCTCTAAATTGGTCACCAACTACAAATCTTCCCGTTACTGGATGTGTGCTGTTTAAGCTTACCGAAAGTCGACCTCCTGAGATTTTCGAAAATTCATAAGGTCGACTACATGAGCCGATACCGTTTAAGAATGTGCTTATGTTGTAATCATGTTGTTTTAGTGTGGCAGATTTAAGTATTGCTCAAAAGGAAATTGTGAATAAACTTCACCAACCGTATCTCATTAGTGACGAATGTTAATGAACGAAATGTAAATAGCTGGGTTTCCATAATCTTATTTCTATCTGTAGAAACAACGTTGTGTGATTTGCTTTCTTTAATAAGGCGCTACATGGACACGCTTTGAACATGCAACTGCAACTCATGCTCACGAGCGGATGTATTACTGATTCATAAAGACATGCATGCAACAGTCCGTCATGTAACAATTATCATTGAATGTGCCTGGTTGGCATGAAAGTTATCTGCTCTTGAAGTTGAGATTTTTCTTCGAGATTTTGACAGCACAGGAACGTAAATATTTCAAATGTGAAATTCAAAGGTAAACTCTTTAAAGAATAAGACATGTGTATTCACGAAATAAATTTATGATTTATAAAATAATCTTAAGTTTCAAACTGATAAAAACGCTGTGGAGAAACACATTATGAAATATTTCTTCTTTATTAATTAAAACTTTGAGAAATTTAAGAAAACTTTTGATTACTGATACAATGGAACATTTCAGCTATGCAAAAAAGATTACTACAAAACAACTGGTTTCAATTCTATTTAACAGGCCATGAGGTCCCCCCGTACCGCTTCAAAGGTATTTGTTGAATGATGTTTGATCACTGCGCAATGATAGATTGATAATGTAGTCTTGATTTTCACATGTCCAAGCAGAAGGGAGCAATCTGTTTAACCCCACATCAATGACATGTAAACTTTGTAAACTGCAGTTTAGGGTTTATTGGAATACATACCAATCACGTGTTATGCGAATCAATAGGTAGCAAACATTACATACACATTACTTTACATTTGAAAGTTTGAATTTATTAGCAAAGAAACGTTCACTTGAATGTGGATCAGGTCAGACGTTTTCAATAATTGCAAAACATTAAGAAAGTGCCGTGATAAAGTGATTCAGGCGATTGTCAATTTACTTTTTTTACTCATGTCGCATCGTTTAAAAATTGCAAAGCTCTAAAAGCATTTAAACCCATGTTGAACTTTTGGTCTTTTTGTACCTTTAATGCCTCATCCAATTTGGGTCTAAAGCTTAATTTCACGATTTAAAGTTTTTAAAGTTTGGTATTTATTTGAATTATTTGGATTTTCTTATTTGTGTACACAAGATCAAATGAAATAAAAAATAAACACGAAAAAAACAATAAGGATTCACTCAAAAACACTCACCTCCCCAAAAACAAATAGAAAGGAGCTGATCCTGACTCTTCCAGAGTAATAGAAGCCTTTACCCTATGACGTCATCAAATGAAAGTTTTCCGTGCGTCACAAAGTATATGTTTGTATTTGGGCACGTTACTTATCGTCAAAATATTTAAATTTTCGTATGTACTACCTTTATCTGATTACAGTGAACATTCCTTTTTGTGACCATGACCCACTTACACTTACTGTGACGTCATCTTCAGACGTTGTATTACACTCTCCTCAAGTGGTTCAATACATCTGTCTTTTGTGATTCTCGTTTCCTTTATATGTCAGGTTAGGTTGAAGCAAATAAATCATTTGTGGAATTAATTCAAATTATAATAAAAGTGAATTGATAAATACTAGCATTATTTTTTGTGGCAGTAACCAACAGATAAGGTAAATTTTTGTCTTTCTGAGTCTGAGTTGTCTTTCGTTGTGAAACATATTCTTCAAAACAATTGCACCATCTTTTGATATTTTTTACATCTTTGCCCAGATTAATTTGCAAGAAACTGTAAGATCTCTTACGGCATTCCCCACTACTGTCTCATTAACAAACTTAATTGCCAACTCAGATTATAAATGTATTATGCTACAGTATGACTAGACAAAGCTATGTTTTTGGTATCCTTTAATAATTTATTAAAGAAAGAAAGGGTCAATTAATAGACATCTGTGGTTCGTCAATCTCTTGATAGAATATTCTTTGTAAGCATATCAGATATAAACATATACAGGAGCGACAGGGTAATATGTTTAAAAGGATAGAATAATTCTTCAAATTCTCTTCAACGATCTGCTAACCTTCATTTCTTATTGTTAGTTACCTTTTCTTAGCTTTGTGCACGTTCATGACAAATTTGACAATTTTTATAACTTTAGCTCAGTGACGTTGTGTGTTCAAAGTGATCTTTATAAGCGACTGTTGTTGGTAAATTTTTAACAATGTAAAACCGCTTTACCACATTAGCTTTGGAGCAAAACAATAACCTGAAAATCCGTTACACTGTCGGTTGCTGACCACTCATAATGACATCAATTTCTATTAATCTGTAGTGTTTAATGGCAAATCAGATATAAGAATATATAAGAGCGAAAGGGTAATACCTTTATAAGGATAAAATAATTTTTGAAATTCTCTTCAACGATCTGCTAACTTCTTTTTTTTTTGTTAGTAACCCTTTTTTTAGCTTTGTGCACGTTCGTGATAAATTTGACAACTTTTATAACTTTAACTCAGTGACGTTGTGTTCAAATAAGCGACTGTTGTTACCATTTGGTAATTTATTAACAATGTAAAACTGCTTTACCACATTAGCTTTGGAGCAAAACAATAACCTGCATATCCGTTACACTGTCGGTTGCTGACCACTCATCATGACATCAATTTCTTTTAATGGTTTAAACATATTTTATTACATGAAAGGGATCGGCAAACAAGCCATATGGTTTATGTTAATGCCTCTCCCATACAATACAAGAACAGTTGAAATAACACGAGAATGGCATGCAATCTTCATACAAAAGTTCGACAAAACAATCATTAGTATGTAATATATACAAATATATCACAATTCTGGTAATTATGTGGCCGTTAATTCATCAATATGAAAAGACTTATAAAATATTTTAAGAGTTTAGCTGTTATTAAATCGTTTTGAAGAATGAATAAAGTAATGTACATATTCTAGTATCTTCTGGTTTATTTCTCTCCCTTTATTTGCGTTCCCAAAAAGTACACATCTTAAATCAAAACCTTTCTTGTAAAAATAGCAGTTTGATCTCAGCAATAAGTAACAGGGACAGGTAAAAAAGTAGTGAAATACGTCCTCGTTTGGATGACCACATGAACAGGCGGGTGAATCAAAGATATATCGTTTGTATTTGTCTGCATTTAAATCACTAAACCCTAGCCTAAGGCGACAGTGTAAAATTTGTAGGAGTCTGGGTCCAGAGTTAGAATCAAAGTGGAGAGGAGATGATATTTTGTTTAGTAGTATTAGTTTGAAATCATGTAAAGAAGTTGCTTTCTTCATATTGTCGGGAAGCTCGTTCGTCTTATTGTGTCTGGAATAAATGATCTGGCATATAGTTCTGCCTTACAACGTATGTTTTGAAGGTCTGTCTGGTTTCTTAGATTATTATTAGAATGAAGGCTGACTGAATCAGGCACAAGATCACTTAGATAATCGGGAGTCAATTTATTGATCAATTTATAAAAGAGACATAGTTTTGAATCAGTCCTCTTTTCTCTTAGGGACTTTGAGTTAGTTTCCTTATAAATGTTTTGGTGACTTGTCCCTCTAACCGCACCGCAAATAGTTCGTAGTGCGTCAAGATGTAGTTTCTCAAGTATGAGCTCTTGTTGTTTAGTACAGTTGTCCCAGATAATACTACAGTAATCAAATGAGGAAGAATAAAAGAGTTAAACATTATTTCTAAGCTTTTTCTAGTATGATGATATTTTAAGCTTCTAAAACAGTTGATAATGGGGCTTACTTTTTTAATAATGTTCTCAATGTGGGAATTCCATTGGCAGTTATGCTGGAAGGTGAGACCTAGGTGTTTGTGTTCTTTGACTTCAGATATCATGGTACCACTCATTTGTAATGGAGGAATAGCTGTAGGGTTGACTTTACGCGAAAAAGTAACTGCTTCATTTTTTTCTGGGTTAAACTTTACCTGCCATTTACCTGACCAGTTTACGATGCCTTCGATGTCAGAGTTTTTATAGCAGTACTAAGTGGGTTTTCAACAATAACATATAGTGATGTGTCATCAGCAAATAATCGAATATTACAAGCTATGCCTTCAATGATGTCATTTATGTAAACGAGAAAAAAATAACGGTCCGAGCACCGATCCTTGAGGTACGCCTGCCAAAACTGGATTTGATTCTGAACATTTCCCTTGAATTACAACTCGCTGTGTTCTATTGGTTAGGTAACTTTCAAACCAACTAAGTAGTGAGCCACGAATACCTTTTGACTGAAGTTTTGAGATAATTCCTTTATGCCATACTTTATCAAAAGCCTTACTGATATCGCAAAATACTGCTTTAACTTCCTTACCATTATCTAATGCACCGGCAATTGAATCATAAAGATAGGTTACTTGGTAAACTGTCGAGTCTACAGGCATAAATCCTGATTGAAGATTTTTGAGTGAATTATTGTCTCTTAAAAAGTTAAATACATATTTAAAGACACATTTTTCAAAACATTTGGATAAACAACTGGTCAAAGCAACAGGTCGATAATTACAACAGTCATGAATAGAACCTTTTTTGTGGATTGGAATTATCGATGCTTCTTTCCATACGGTAGGGAAAATATAACTTTGAAGAGAGGCATTAAATATATCACAAAAAGGTGTAGATATTTCACCTGCTATGATTTTAATGAGCTTATTGCTTATGCCATCTGGCCCAGTAGCTTTACTACTATCGACAGACAGAAGTATATCTTGTACTTCCTGCACTGATAGATTTATGTAACATAGAGTCGGACATGTTGTAGACTCCGTGTGGGGTAATTCTTTGTCAGGAAAAGATACTTTTGACTGTTCTGAAAAGTAATCATTAAAAGAATTTGCGATACCTGTAGTATCAACAATAACATCGCCGTAATGATATATGGAGGAAATTTGATACATTCAGATTTGGTTTTCACATATGTCTTTAACAAACGCCACCACAGTTTGATATTCGGTAAGTTATTTATATGATTATCAAGTTTGGAAGTATAATCTTGCTTAGCTTTTCTGATAGCTGATATAACATTGTTTCTCATTCGTCATTAGTCCAATCATCTATTCGGGTCTTATGCTTTGCGAGTTTATGTTGGCGATTTCTTTTACGAATTAATCTGCGTATTTCTGAATTCATCCACGGCACATCACGAGTCCTTATAAGGACCGTCTTATTCGGTATGCAGTTATCTCGTTCTTTTATTTGTATATCATAAAAATGTTCTACATTATTGTTTATAGTTGTGCATTGAGAGAGTGCGTCCCATTCGTTATCGGCCAAATGTTGTTTAAGTGAGTCACTATCAGCCTTAGCGTAGTCATAAATCTTCCTATAATAGTTAGGAGCGATATTGACATTAGTTTGTAAATGAGCAAACACTGGGCAGTGGTCACTACAGAACGGATCCATAACACCCGATTCGACAATAAGATTTGGGCATGAGACAAATATTAGATCAGTCAGAGTTCGCGTTAGCGGAGTTATCCTTGTCGGTAGAGTTATAAGTTGTTGTAAGTAAAAAGTTGCAAGTAATGTTCTTACCGTATCAGGGATGCCATTCATGAGATTGATGTTGAAGTCACCGTAAATAACTGTATTTAGGTTCAAGTCAATAGCGCATCCGATAGATTGATCAATGAGCTTCCAGTAGTCTTAACTTTTGTCCGCGCGGTAAAAAATTCCGATTAGGTAAGACTGGCTTTTACCATATATTTTATCCATACTGCTTCGAGTGGAACTCTTTCAGGGTTACTCAAACGAGTGACAACAAGATTATATTTAACATATATCGCCACACCGCCACCCCTAGATGGTCTATCTTTTCTAAATGCAGGATGGAAACCTGGTATCAATATGTCTACATCAGCAATATCGTCATGTAACCATGTTTCAGATATACATATCACGTCATAGTTTCTTAATTCAGTGTAAACTAAGTTCAACTTATCTTTCAAACTGCAAACATTTATTCGAGTTATTTTTAAAGTCTTAAAAGAATTTGGACCAGGGTTAGGATGGATGTCTCCACAGAGAAGTAGCAGTAACACAGCCAGAATGGGGATACGCAAATTATAAAGGCAAAGTGCTGCTAACGAATACATTACGATTTGAATATTATTCGGATATAGACTATTTATAAACACACGCACTCTATGCCTATATTGAACAATGTCAACCGGCATCGTCAAAGTTTTTGCAAAATACTGGAAGAAACAGGCAGGAATGGATGATTTCTAAAAATGAGATCATTTCAAGTATCATGAAGAAATCGGCCAAGGACTTTACAATATTAATATCATAATACATGTTTGTTAAATCAAAGTGAACAGCTAATGCATTTGAGCAATAAACAAAATAAAGCTTTTAATGTAACCAAAACAAAAGGAAAGGAAAAATATCATCCGAGATTACATGGATTATAAATATATTGGGATAACGTCAACTTTACCCTGGAGATGTGAGTATCAATTTACAACCAATTTTAACATTGTATTGATGAATAAACGTCAAAATGTAGGGCACTCGGCCACGCCTGTACACAGGAAAAGTTAATCACTCATTTTACCATTATGCAGACAACTTGATGAATAACTAAATCAAAGGTTCGCTCATCAATAGCGATATATTTCACGCTTTTTGCACCTGCAAAAGTTAAGTGTCAATAGGGTCATTAGACACATCTGTACACAAAAGGACGTAATATCTGTTCGTGTTCGTATTAAAATACAAAAACAAAAAAATCCAAACATATCAAATGTTATAGAGATGAAGAGTCTTATGTGCATTGATTCACAATATATCTGATGTCATAAGGTTTAATGTCTCACTCCCCTTCGTCATGTCTCTGCTGACTGAGATAAAATCTCATAGTGAGTCTAGTTTTCTCGATCACCTCTACGAGGTGTTTATCATTTGCTACCTTTTCACGGAACCATCTAACTGTTTGATTAGAATCACACCTCTTGTCACCCATGTTATGTCAACTTTCCCCTGTTTCACGAGTTGGCGCGCTTTGCTTGCGATCATGGCTCTCTCCCGTATAAGATCCTCATTGATGTACACTCGCACTGTACCTCTCTCACCATCCGTATAAGGAGTTGTCTTCAGTTGAAAACGTTCCTTCAAGAATAACCTCTTGGATGTATTTGATACAAATCGCACAAGGATCGGTCGTTGTTCCGGTGTGTACTGATCTCGAGGCCTCGGGACCCTGTGGCTTACATCAATATCATGGCCGTTTAATCCAATTTTCTTTCATCTAGAACGTTTTCATCAGTGTCTTCACCATCGCGTTCCGAAATGCCTGATATTCTTACATTATTGCGACGAGAATATTGTTTTCCCCGATCAAGTTTGTACTTCGGTTCATCAATCATAGTCCTTTGCTCAGAGATCTTAGTTTCAAGACAAGAAACTCTACCTGTTAGTTCTTTATTCTGAATAGCAAGAACTTCAATTTCCTGGCGAATAATTGGTGTAATTATCTCGGTTACTGTCTTACCAAGTGCTATCATAACCTCCTTCGATTGGAATGTTTTAATGAGTTTTTCAAAAAAGGTGTCACTACCTATCTCGGATTTAGGCGATTCTGAACTCATCTTGGGAGATAACTTAGATAAATCTGAGTCTGAGTCAAATTCTAATTCACTGTCCGGTGAGGTGAAAACGTCTTCTCGGTTCCGTTTACTCGTTACAGGGGTATTTTCCACATATGATGTATGATAGTGAAGCAATTTCAAGTGTTAATATGAACAGTTTTGGTAATGTAGTCCGAGTGAGTCCGAGAATATTCACATGTGAATCCGTCAGTGCACTTTTCAATCCAAATACATCAAATTAAATCCACACCATCCACTTTTCAGAATAAACACACATCAATCTGCTTCAAATGTGATATCAAATAGGTCAGTTCATGGTCTTAAAAGTGTATTTTCACCATTATTGGGAACAAAATTTGTTCGGCTACATGCGAGCTAGAAAAAACACGACCATCCCTCGTGGGGTCACCGGATTTCTTTTAATCTGTAGTGTTATATAACTTACCGAGTACAAAGAAGCTTGTCATACTTTTTTGACAAATGAAGCTTTAGTTTTTGATAAAACAAGAAGGGAAGTACGAAATGAAATCTACACACTAGAAACATTGTAAGTAAGTCGCTACTCCAATGATTGTTTTTAACAAAATGAATTTTTCTCTGAGATAAATGACATCAAACAACTTCATCAGTGCTTTCAAGAATTAACTAAATTTATCAATTACTTCGGGGCAAATGCAATGATGGTTTGGATGACTTTGTTTCATGAATATAAGGAAACAAAACAATAATGTTCAAGTTCCTAATGCACAGCGCATCAAGTTACGTCCTGTGATATTCATCAATTCACGTCCTGAGTTCCATTTAAAATCAACTTGGTACGATCTTACTCAAGTTTGTCAAAACATTCTTTATATTTTATTTAAGCTTGATGTGAACACAACATTGTTTATTATTGTAAATATGATAGATAACTGTATTATCTTACCTTGCACATTGATAAGGTCTAATTTCTGTCATATGTTATTTAGATGACTTTTATTGCATCATTATCGATTTCAGTTAACTTTGATAAATGCTAATGGTTTTGTCAATGATACATGGGATAAATTGCACCAATCAACAGCACGGATTGTCAAATCTTGCATATAAAACTGGCAAAACCAGTGAAAGGGAATCTATCCAATTATTTACATATATGTTATATGTCATTTTAAATCACTCAATGTTAAAATTTGTACCCTAACGTAATGACGGAATGAATAAATTAATACCGTGAAATCGATTGAACATATTGCTGCAAAGCCAAATAGAAAACAATCAACCTGTAACAGTTATTTTGCCAATATTAAAATACAAAAGAAGTAACACTAATTGCAATCTTTGTTGTACAGACAAGACGAGACGTAACGGAGTGAGGCTATACACGTCCACAAGTCCGTTTCCCACCTTAAACCCTACAAGTCAAGGTCAGCTGTGTCACACTGTTACTGGGAGGAAGGATGGAAGTGACATACCTGATGTTTACAATGTCACATGTCCCGGTAGATGGCGCTACCTCCTACTCTACACTGACACAGACAATGATGGACAGGGACCTGTTCTAGACTTTGGAGAAGTGGAGGTTTGGGGTGAGGAATGTACATTCCTGAACTTAATCAACGTCGCAACAACATACTGTTCAAACAAGTTTAGGACACTATCAGCAAATTATATCACAAAAACAATATAATTTTTGATTGGTAGACTTCCTGCAAAGAAATTGCTTTTAGAGGTCTGTTTCTTTAAAATGAAATCACCGAAGGTTTTAGTGATTGTCACTCAAAAGGGTGAAGATACACAAGCGGATACTTTGGTGAAATCCAAAACTTTCTTTTAAGCTATTACCGTCACGGAACCTACAGGGCCGTGTTTAAACGTTGGGACAGATATGTCTTGCTCCTTTGAAAGGATTTTTATAAGAGCCATGAGACGCAACAAACGTGTAACTAATGCAGAAT
The DNA here is from genome assembly GCA_921293015.1 of Phorcus lineatus. Lineage (NCBI taxonomy): Eukaryota > Metazoa > Mollusca > Gastropoda > Trochida > Trochidae > Phorcus > Phorcus lineatus. The sequence continues at coordinate 619,658 of OV121083.1, read as the reverse complement.
AACGTTGACATCGTATTTACTGTTTATAACGTCATGCCGTTGTGACATAATTTGTCTTGAATGAGCTCTTCTAAGCATGATATCTTCAACGAGCATGAAACCTTATCATATATTACTGGAAGTTTCTTGAATGTATTGTGGTATCTCTGTTATTCCCCGATCACAGTTCGAGGTTATCTAGGAATACCAACGATTCCGGGCGTACGAGTACAATGTTGGCCGACTTTTTTCAGAAATGATGTCTTCAAATATAAAGATCGCAGCTTCAATACCTGGATTCCTTGCCATTTCAGTGACCCCAGGTTTAGGATATTAGAACCACAACTCATACCCTCTGTCTCTGTTTCCAAGAGGATGTTTATTGGGTGATCGTAGAGGAGGGTGGAGTGAGAGAAAATATGCATATGTGTTGATGGATATTTGGGATGGATGATCAACCATATTGCAAGATAAGGAGAGAAAGTTAAGAAGAGTGAAGGATATCAGTCAAAATGGAGTTCTCCAATACAGCTACATTTTGTACTAAAATTTATTTGTAAGTCATCGTCGTTGCATACACTGTCAATGGACCAATTTGTTGATTCCTACATATCATAGTCTTCAATATTAAACAATACAAAGATTAGGAGCTACAGAGCCCATGGGTCTACTTCTATTAGTTAGTTTATGGGATCAGAAAGTTTCAGACAGGGTACAGAATGCAAATAATTCTTCACAAAACATGCACATGTCTTCTACTCTGCAATGAGAGGCGAAAATGACAAGCCAAATTAATTCTTGAATTTTACTAATTTATTTGGGTTTTTTATTAGTTCATAATTCTAACATCATAATTTCTCTGACTAATTTCAGTTTTGCCTTTTCATATTCATAATTTGTACAAATCTTCTACCAAATTGTGATGGATGAATTGAAAAATTAAGAAATTTTGTGTATTTAACAATTTTGACTTGTTATTTCCTCATATCTTAGTTTATGTTGGTATTGTAAGTGCTTTCTTTTAATTATCACTGAAATCATATCATGTATTACATAGATCAGTCAACTATTGAGAGGAGATTGTTAGTATACTCTCATGTAATATGTTAGCCTACTCCACTGTTTCAGCTTTTATCTTTCATGTCTTTGTCTTCAATGTTTCACAAATCTTTCCCCAGTATGTTCTGATGAAACCTATGGAGAGGACTGTACCAAGACATGCAGCACCAGAAACTGTGTTACCATGAATACAACGTGTGATAGAGATGGGAGATGTCCTGATGCTTGTAAATCTGGATGGACGGGAGTGGACTGTACACAAGGTAGGCTGTCTGGATTGTAGGATGAAGTAAAACCTTGCTGACATGCTTCAATGTAAAGATGTTTTGGCTTATACGTTGCATGATTTAGCAAACTGTTTCTGTTTCCTGTACACACTAGATGTCAAATGATTTATAATGTCAATTTGAAAGATTCATTGTCATCATAATCAGGTTTAGTCAGTTCATGGCATGCTGTTTAAAACAATCACTGCCTTCTGACTCACAAAATATTATACATAGAAATCTGGTGATAACTAATGACCGTCTGGATATAATGTGAACATTTCAATAGCTCTGGTGGCATAACTAGAGACAATGACTATTTAGCTTGCAGATAGAAAGCTGGTCTGGGTCAAGAGCGTGCATTAATAAAATGCTTGCAAACGTAAGTGCAAGTATAAGTACATAGTTGATAAAGTTATCAACATTGTCCCTCATTTTCATTTCTTGGCCAGTGGATGATCTCAAGTATTGCAGGACCGTCACGGATTTTTTTCCTAGATTTTATGTGTCTGTAGTCTCTTTTGTATGATTCGTTTACATTCACTTGAAGTTGCCTCTTCAAAACTGATTTATTCTTTGCCGTTCTCATGTCACCAGTATCCGTTAACAAGAAGGTAGGGACTAGAGATTTCAAATTTGAAGATATCTTCAATGCACATTAAGGCTCATATTGTGTCATTTCTCTTTTACCAAGTAACAGTACCTGATCTGCTCAACAACTATCAGTTAAACAGCACGTAACTTCAGCTCATTAAAAGGGTATTTCTTTCTGATGTTTCTTCTGTCTTCTGTATCTGCCTCTTTTATCTTGTATGGTACTTAAGGTTGTTTTCCAAGTGCTGTTTAAACTGCATTGTCACTGGCCAAGACTGAGAGCTTAGTGTTTAGGTCATCATGAATGAGTGTCAATGAAATGATCCCATACGGGCTCTTTCCTTCCGAGACTTTAGGGTTGACAACTGTTGGCAAATATTTCAGAACAGCACTAACAACAAAGTGTTCAATGGTCTGAACATTTGATCAATCTTTTTTCCTTATAGGATGTTTGAAACAGATACAAATAAAGTTTCTAGAATTTGTTTCAGTCAACTATAAGTGAATCCTGTGAAATACATGATGAAATGCATGCCTTTCTTTAAAAATCCCACTGCAAGCAAAGTGTACACTTCAATACCCTGGCTGTTAATCCTGGTTTGATACTCATCCCGAGATAAATCGACTACTGTGATTTCCTTTTTCACTTGATTAGCAATCTATATCTTAATGCAGGTTACAAATTATCAGCCACATTCCATCCACGACCACTCTGTTGGAATCGTGTGCAGCTCCGCTCACGACAAGAATACTAAATATTCCTCCAAATACCTCCTGCAATTAGAATTTAGAAATTTTCTTCATAAAACAATATCAAAACTTGAGAACAAAGATCGAATTCTATCTGATGCTCATGGTGATATCATACAAGAAGTGAGAAACTACTACAAAAATATGTACACTAATGAAGACTGTACACAGATTAACTTTCCCAAGCTTGATGATAATACATCAGACTCTCTAGAAGGCAAATTAACATAAGATGAAGTTCTACATGCACTTAAAAAGATGAAAAATGACAAAATCCAGGCCTAGATAGATTTACAGCAGAATTTCTCAAATGTTTTAAGTTGGATATACATAAATATCTTATTAAGGCATTGAACTATGCATTCAATACTGGAGCTATGTCAATAACACAAAAGCAAGGATTGATAACATGTATACCAAAAGAAAATAAGTCTAAGCTTTATTTAAAAAACTGGCGCCCCATAAATACTTAACATAGCAATAGCAAAGAGAACTAAACATGTACTTCCATCAATTGTACATGAAGACCAAAACAATTTTGTAGCTGGTAGATACATTGGGGAAGTAACAATAATGATATATGACGAAGAGACTATGTCAAAATCATTCTCTGCCTACAGAGGTAGCTCCGTCTTAATTTCATATACAACCTCTTAATACGAAGGTTGCTGGGGCTTCCGGCAGTTTCCCCTAGCGGAACAATATTGCAACTGAAACTACCTGGCTATAGTTCAGCCAATGGAAACAACGAATGCATGAATAACATATTTGTTGTAACACAGGCCTGTGCAATGAAACAGTCGCAAAATGAGGCGATTGGGTTCTGTAAAGACGACTCAAAGTGCAAGGTGCATATTCGAGCATATTTAAGCTTACGGAAATAACTTAGGCGGTTTGAATGATAACTTTTGAAACGGCGGCCCTGATTGCACAACTAACTTTGATTGCATCCAATCAGCGTTCTACATTTCGTGACCAAGAAACCTTCGAATTAAGACAGAGGTAGTCTAGGAATTTATGACAGAGCTACCTCTGTCGGGAGGGAATGACTTTTTTCATGATTTTAGATGTTCATGACAAAGTTTCATGCAGGCTATGGATCTTGAAAATAAAGTTAACGTAGAACGAAATGTAATACGTATGATAAAAATAATAATGCTTAAAGTCCTCTCGCTCAAGGCATTAATTTAGGATGTAGTTGAGCAATAGCCGAGAATAAGAGCTGTCCGTCTTCACTCAAAAAACATTATAGATACGGCAATAAAACCTGCTTCCACTCCGCAGCATGTGCCAACGGTTCCTATGGACCCAACTGCAACTTGCTCTGTTCTCATCGGAACTGTGTGGAACCATCAACTCAGTGCAATCACGTGACTGGTCAGTGTCAATATGGATGCAAGCCTGGCTACAAAGGAATAGATTGTGTTGAAGGTAAGTGTTTAAATATCCATCATTTCAAGACATTCCTATGTAAAGAAAATAATCTCTATCCGTTACAGGGACTGCAGAAAACAGACAACTCCAAAAAAACTGACAATGGCAAATAAGATGTCAGAATTCCATTTACTTTTCACTCATAGAGGATACTAAACTACCTTCGATTAAATACTATCTGTATCAAACGAGTTATACGCGTCATATGCGCAGCAGTATTACATTAGCTTAACATCGTCGTATGAATATTACACTGCGGTATCTTACACGGGCGAGTAATAGAATTGATCCTTTCATCTTTATTGCAATCGTAGGTCAATGATGTATAATGTACTCGGCACTCAAACTTGTCTTGGAAGGGAAAATAAAAACTTTAAAAAGAAGGTTTATTAAATCAGATGAAACGATTGGAGTCTTTGTGAAGTTACCAATTTTGAAACATTGTTAGATTGTTATTTGTTAAACGCATCGAATTCATATATCTAAGACGAAACGAGAGGAAGCGTTATTATAAACATTTATGTACATGTCTTCATAAATCATTTGATAAGAATTTGAGACTGTTGAAAGTTACACTTTGATTTTAACTTTACTTCTTGAATGCATCACTTTGGGGATGGCATGCCATGAACTATCAATTTGATAATTGCATGTATTTAATATTTTGAACGCCAGTGTTGTTCTACTTTGAATACTATTATTAATATAACAGTTTGTTCGAATATTACTTTACTGAACTAGCTGAACGCATCCTGTATCAATCACGGTCGGTAGCTATCCTGTAACAATAATAGTTTTAGCATGTACATGGGGTTTTTTTAAATTCTAAAATATGCTTCATAGATCCACGACCCTGTCTGCCATTAAATAGATACATACACATGTTAAATTATAATTAGGGTTGACAACGTCCCAACAGAATAAATCACTAATTAATAATCATTACATTCGTTAATGTTACGTGCTTTCTTTTAAATCGGGTTATCATTTCCATAAATTGCCCCTTTCATGTCAGTACAATGCACGTATATACAATGATGTAAACTCTCCAATATCCTACAAGCATGTTTGGGATAGTGGTAAGAGGGATGTATTTTTATCACATCTAACTTCAGAGATTAGCACTAGTACAATCAAATATGCAGAGGAAATGATAACTACAAACGTAAATGCTTCAATAGATCTGTTTACAAGTACTATGAATAAAGCATCAAGCTGTTTTCGAGTTAATACAGGTAGTTATAACACGGGGAGACAAACTAAAGGGAAATGGTTTGATAGAGAGTGTAGACAAGGTAGACGAGAAGAAAGGCGAGCACTACGCAGATTACGTAAACATAAATCAAATGAGAACTTTACGCTATACCGAGCGATAAGAAACAGGTATAAATGCCTGAGAAGAAAGAAACAGAATGACTACAGATTTAAGATCGCACACACGTTAAATGATTTATTGAAAAAAGACATCACCAACTTTTGGCGTAATTTTAAAAAGCTACGGGGCTACCCCCGGACGATATGTAGTATTGATACAGGAAAATGGTTAGAGTACTTTTCCACATTATACGTTGAAGGAGAATCACTAGATCTAAATGATAATTTAAATGTGTTAAATGAAGAAACTCGAGAGATTGCAACGAGTTTGAACGTGGTTATCACTGAACGAGAGGTAAGCGAGGCTATAGATAGACTCAAGGGAGGCAAGGCTGCCGGTCAAGATGACATGATAGGAGAATTTTTCAAAGAGGGAAAACAACACGTTATTCAATACTTACTTTCATTATTTAATCACATATTCCAAAACGGTTTATTCCCACAACAGTGGTCAATGGGCATTATCTTACCTATTTATAAATCTGGTGACAAAATGAATCCCGACAATTATAGGGGAATAACCCTTATGAGTGTAGTTGGGAAAATATATACAACAATCCTAAATCAGAGACTAACACTATGGGCAAAGCAGTTCGTTAAAATCTCAGAAGAGCAGGCGGGGTTTCGCGAAGGTTATTCGACAGTCGACAATATTTTTGTATTGAATGCACTCATTCAAAAACATTTATCTAAACGGAAAGGAAGGTTCTACGTGGCGTTTATAGACTTCCGTAAAGCTTTTGACTCCATTGATAGAAAACGTTTGATTTTACTACTAAATAAGATAGGAGTATCGGGAAATATTTTAAATGCATTAAGGGCTATTTATGAAAAGGTTAAGAATAAAGTTAAGACAAACGACTCCTTCACAGATGTGTTTGAATCGTATACAGGGTTGCGCCAGGGATGTGTCCTAAGTCCTTTGCTGTTTTCATTATATATTAATGAATTGATCTATACTCTGGAGAATAGTGAATACAGAGGGGTACAATTATTCCCTGAATATTTAGAACTTTTAATTCTACTCTTTGCAGACGATATAATACTTTTCTCGGATACAGTAATTGGTCTCCAGAGACACCTTGATACATTATATGCTTATTGTCTGAAATGGAAACTACAAGTTAACATAAAAAAGACTAACATAGTTGTTTTCAGAAAACATGGCGGATTGCGAAAAAGTGAAAAATTATATTTTGGAAGTGATGTTGTTGAGATAACTAATCAGTATAAGTATCTTGGGGTTTTATTTACGTATAATTTAAGTATGCAAAAAGTTGTACAAAGTTTATGTATTAAAGGAAAAGCCGCATTATATGAATTACTAAGGTCCATGAAATCGCTAGGCAATCTCTCTTATGAGTAATATTTCAAAATATTTGACATGAAAATAAAACCTATTTGCATGTACGGGGCGGAGATATGGGGGTATCAAAAATATGAAGCTCTAGAACGGATACAAACAACAGCATGTAAACGGTTCTTGGGGGTACCAGGTAATACGCCAAATATAATGGCTACTGGGGAGTGTGGCAGATTTCCAATCTATGTAGAAACTTTCACGAGGTGTATTAAATACTGGTTATCTATACTACATATGACAGATGACTACCGAAGAAGGCGTATAATATGATGTTCTGTCTAGATAAGCAAGAAAGAGGCAGCTGGGTCTCATATATTAGACAATCACTATTTAAGCTTGGTCTAGGATACGCCTGGGTATCCCAGGAAGTCGGACATTGTCAAATATTTTTGAACCAAACTAGGCTTAGACTTAAAGATATCTCTGAACAAGAGTGGCACTCAAATATGAACACAAGCACTAGATATGATATCTACTCACAATATAAAGGTAACTTATTCCCCGAGAAATATGTAACAGATACTATATTTGCGAAACTTAGACGCTACTTGGCTTTGTTTAGAACGGGCGGAGCGCAGCTCCAAGTAGATATTGGACGTAGATTTAAGATACCAAAGGATGAAAGAATATGTAAATTTTGCACTATGAACGTAAAAGAAGATGAATTCCATGTTATCTTAAAATGTCCTGTATACGATGAAATACGAAAGCAATATTTACCACATAGATATCTTAGGAACAGTAATTTTGAAATGTTTTGTTTACTTATGTCTGATGATAATACAAAAACAATTCTAAATCTAACCAAATTTTGTAAACACGCTTTTTCAACTAGAAATGAGACAATGAAAAACTATTCCAAATGTTTGTAAATCTCCATCACCAAAGTATGCACTTGTATATTTAAATGTATGTTAACATGTTTATTTGTATATGGGCCTGTGGCCAAGAATGCAATAAACTTAATTGAATTGAATAAATTGTTACTTATTATTCAGATAGTTGAAATACCGACACACCGTATGTACTCAACATGGTGTGTAGATATGCAGTATTTGTATTTACAAATGAAAATGCATGTAAATCAACATATGTGAAAATGTGAGGGACGTTACGTGTTTATGTGTTAGTACTTGCAAAGGAGTGAACAATATGCCGCCATCAAATCACTGTTGTTGTATATTGTAGATTGATAAATGCTTATAAGTAATATTTGGTTATGTATATGTATCATCCCAACTGCGGATCCGCCCCATCTTAAGATGTTAATAATATTCATATTTTGTAATAATTTGTGTCAGTAAAATATGTTTTTAGATAGTTTTGTTATATTCTTTTCACACCTAAGAAGAAAATTTGATTTGATGTTCATTTACTTCACTTTTTCACTCGGTTTCATATGTTATCGAGTACGAACGATTCAACACTACTCAAACATTTATTTAAAGTCACATTTGATTACTGATTGAATCACATTTGTTAAGAGACATAACAAAATCAGATCAATGTATAGATTTATATTTAGATAGTAGTTTTCAGCATTTTTCGAACGAACAATACATGCGTAGATCGAACAGCTGACATCACAGAGACATCTTTGTATCTTCGTTTCTTTACAAAAAGGTGGTATAAACTATTAACAATGAAGTTATTCTAATACAGATCCAAGTTTTACAATACTAGTGATAAATTGCTTTTTCAAAAACATATCATTAAAAACGTACCTGATACAGAGAAATGAATAATCCATGCAAAAACCTCCTATAAACTGAAATTAAGGTACTCTCCATCGTTACAATGCAGCACTGACTAGACTGAATATGTTAATGTGTCAGCTTGGCGTGACAGAGAATGGATGATTTGACACCAATTTGCCCACCGTAGGAACTGTTAGGCTAAAACAACATATGGAGACACCAAAACCCAATGTTGTTTTAACAAAGTACTATCTTGTTTATCTACTTGGCGACTTGGTTGATTGTATACCCAGGGTAATGCCATCAAACTCCTATGGATACCCGCCCACGTCGGTATAATCGGAAACGAGAAAGCCGACCAAGCGGCCAAGGAGGGTCTTACCCTACCAACACCTACACTACCACTATATCACTCCAGACAGGAGGTTAAAAGCATCACCAAACAACACGCTAAAGCCAAATGGCAACAGCAATACCTACAATCCACTGTAGCCACCCACACTAAAACACTACTTCCCAAACCACTCCGCAAGCAAATAATATACTCTAAAAACACCAACATAGACAGGGCAATCATTAAACTACAAACGGGGCACACCCGCCTCAACACACATAAACATAAACAGAAACATATTGGATCCCCAAACTGCCCACATTGCCAACACCCAGAAACAATACACCACATCCTCACGCAATGCACACACTACTCAACACAACGCACAACACTCAACGCAACACTACTAACAAGTGGCCTAAACCCCACCAACATACACCAAATTCTTAATCCTCGCAACAAAATACACATACACCACGCCTTAGGCAAATACCTAAAAGATACGGGCCAGGATCTAAAACTAAAATACTCTACAAACCACAACACGCCACACCTCTCCCTCCCCACCCCCCTTCTTTCCTCCCTTAGCTTAGGCTTTACTACCATTCCATGATAAGCTGAGAAACTTGAACTTGGAACATTTTATCCCTCTTAACAACAATTTCCACGCCTGTTTTATTACCTCCGAGCTGTGTGCGAAACTACAAGAGAGTTCTAGGTCCGCCTGGCTAACTGATGTTCAAAGGACTCACAGTAAGAACAGCGTGGGAGGCAACAAGCTACGTTTATACAGTACTTTTAAGAGCGACATTGGTGCGGAGCCCTACGTATTGAACTCGACTTCCAGAAGTAACCGGAGCGCCTTAGCCAAATTCAGGAGTGGAGTAGCACCAATCCACATAGAGACTGGACGATACTCTAATACACCAATTGAGGAAAGAACATGTTTCAACTGTACACATGAAGTCGAGGATGAAGTTCATGTTTTACTACACTGCCCCATTTATAATGACATTCGTGATAGTCTTTTAAACAACTGTTTTGATATTTCTTGCGATTTTACTAATTTTACAGATTTACAAAAAGTTCGTTTGATTTAAACAATATTTTATTTCCAATAAAGATACAACATATTGTGCAAAACAATAAAATTACGCAACGGAAAAAGGATCAGCAAACAGGCTACATCAGCCTATATAAATGCTTCTCCTAAAACAATAAGGGTTAGAACAATTAAGTTTATAGTTACATTGATGGAAATGTTCTAATGTTAATCTAGTTCATTAGTTGGTCATTTATCATGCATTCGGTACCGCACTTGAAACAAAAGACTGTCAAAAACGGTTGGTATGAGATATGAAATGATAAACAGATTTTATTATAGTTTCGTTATCGCTCTGTGACAACGATTCATCGCCGCTAAGAATAGTTTGTAGGTTTATATCGTTATAGAAATAGTATGCATTTGATCTGAGAGCATCATATAAAGGACACTGATAAAAGTAATGAAAAGGGTCCTCCCGCCTGTTTCCGCAGGAACAGGCACGATTTACTGATAACCCTCTATCAAACAGATGGGACTTAAGATCACTGCAGCCCAGGCGTATGCGACAAAGAAGAATTCGAGTTCCCCTTGGACCGTAAGATATATACTTTTTGAATATTGGTGATAAAGTTTTATCGCATGAAATCAAATTCTTAAATTGCGTCAGCGACTCTGCATTTCTGATACTTATATCCAGCGAGTTCCAAGCGTTAACAGTAGATGGAAGAAAAGAGTTATTAAAAAGAGACAATCGCCCAGCAGTAAAAAGTAGATTCTCGGAATTTCTTAAATTCTTAAAAAGTTCGTTTCATCTTAGCCAACCCGGATATTGCTTTTTATTCAGCCAAAGCCTGCAAACTTATATTGCAGAAACGGAGAAAATTTTTATACAACGCTTAGTAATAGCACCTTTTTAGATATTGTATTTTATCATAACTACTTTCTATGTATATTATACCTTATACAATCCTATGTATTTATATTTGATGCATTATATATATATACTATTTATGTATACTCCTTTATATATTCTATCTCATTTAATTTTAATTCAGCTTTTGCTACGAATGTTCTAGCTTATATTGTGCATATTCCTTTTATATATTTACTTAGTCTCTCATAACCCTGCATGGGTGGCTCACTTTTTTATTGTACCATTCTATTGTATTATTTTCCATGTGAGGTGAGACTTTAATAAATTATCTGTCTGTCTGTCTGTCTGTCTGTCTGTCTTCCAAATTTCTAAATTTTAAAAATATTCCCTCCCACCTTTTTAGACCAGGCTCTCAAAAAACAATCCTCCCATTATTTCTCTCAACTTTTGGACTCTTTCATAAAGGCTGCGGCCCGAACGTGACATCAGCATTCGCTGGAAAGCGCTCTTTAAACTCTTAACTTAAGTAAGTAAGTATCAAATGTAAAGATAATTAAAAGTTCCTATTATCGAAGTCTGGTTCCCCAACATTTTAGATATTTTCAAATAGTGCCAACCTTAGGGTTTGAATATTCCCTCGTAGCTCATAACAATATACTAAAATCTATCTTAACGGCGACAAATCTTTGTCACAGAGTGTTAACGAATTCCTAATAATATATATTTATCATTTCATAAACGATACCAATCGATTTTTTAAGCTCTTGCCTAAAATTTGTACAAAAAATGTAAGGTAGACAAAGCATAATATAAATTTGAGTTTAGTAAGAATAATTGCAAATGTATATTTCCGCCAATGTACTTGATATCTAAATAATTTTATGTTTGGTTCATGAAAAGAATTTATATAAGCATTTGCTGCCTGTTTGCTAATCCTTTTTTCTTTTTGTATATAAATTCTGAATTTTGTGTAACACATGTTTTATTGAAATAAAATACAGTTTAAATCATAGAAATATACTTACTAACCATTATATGATTACACATATTGCCATACAATGAAATATCGAACATTTTACAATAAGCAATGACAGTTTCAATATCAAACATTTTACAATAAGCAATGACAGTTTCAATATCAAATTTGTATAAGAAATGACAGTTTCTATATCAGATTTGTATAAGCAATAACAATAAGAATCACTTAGTCCTCTGAGGATATTACACTAGTACATGTATGTCAGCACAAAATAACTCGATAAGTCTTAGTATATCAATAAAACTTCATTGATGTGTATTTACAAACCTAATGCCTTTTTTCGGGGGGACATGTTAAGTAGCATATTTAAAGATAACAAAACGATTAGTTTAGTAAACTTTCAGCTTTAAAATAACAATATACACTGAAATGTAATTCTTCCCCCTCACCTACTCATCTTATATGACTTATGCACGGATCAGTTGATTAACGTATTAGTAGTAAGAACACACAACAATTCTCTCAATTCAACGCTTCTAACAAGCCTAGTTAGACGCTTGTACATATAAAAAAGCAACCTTTTAATACTGATCAAAATCATATGTTACCTCGGGCAATGTAGAAAACAGTAGAATAATTTTTCTCAACAAGGGTTTGTGTCATAAAATCTAGTAAAGGTAAACAAAGTTTTTCAGTGAACAAACTCCGTTTTGATCTTCTTGTAGTATTGATTAGAAATGAGTTGAAATATTGCATTTCTAAATTAGCATGAAGAAATTGTCTTTGCAATATTGAATATCTTAACGTATTGTGCTGCAACTATACATAGTATTTGTTTGACTTTGTGTTGTATGTTGGATGGTTTCAAAATATAATTTTTATTGGAGCGGCATTAATATAAGCTTCCAGCTTGCCTCCAAATCTAATTTCTTTTTAATGAAATGAAAAAAATATGTTTAAACCAAAATCTTCTTTTGCAAATCTTGGAAACTAAGTTATCAATTTTTAAAACAATCTATTGAAAAGCGTGCTATTTCCCCATAATTAATCAATGGATGATGTTAGATTTCATTTTGGTTACTTGAGATGATAATCGCTCTGTTAATGAAACAAATATTTTGAATATATTTAGTGTGGCAAAACAACTTTCATCGAATAACAATACAATGACACTAAACATAACATTTGTTGTTGTTTTTGGTTAGGGTTTGATCACGTCTGCTTCCACCTATCAGAGATATTGCCGATAGGGGCAAATGCCTTGATAAAAATGAATGATGATCATTGACTAAAACAACAAACGCTCGGCGTGTACCTTTGTAGTGTTACAAGCATGCTCATGTACAATTGGTACCCATTCTTGTCACTAATTGGAAGGTGACACACAGGTATTCGTGTCATAACCGAACCGGATGTTTACCAAAATCCCTTCTTTCGGACATCCCCCCCTCGACCCAACCCACACCCATCTCTGAACTACCAAGCAGGTATGTTTGCCATTTGCATCACGTCACTGATCAGATCAGGTTCGATCGGAAATATGAGGAAACATAACTGGATTTATTTACTGGACATCTTACAAGCATTGACGGAACACCACTTATAGGTTAGTGTTTGTGAATTATGTTACATACATACATACACTTTTAGATTCGACTATCAAACACAATAAGTACATTGGAATCTTGCTTAACGGAACGGTTTATGTGTCAGAAATTGAACTGATGACAAGGCATTAGATTAGCATTCTTGGTATTCACTTAGAGTAGGTTTTGAGTGTATAATTGAATATGAATTCTTTTTTATTTGCTTAACATGCTTTCATAATTAAAAATATTTAAGAATATAATGAAATAATCTATAAGACCTTGTGTAAGAATTACTTTTGAAATCGTATTGGGCTATGATGAAAGACTCGTATGCGATGAGAGATATATATAGCCAATAAGTCATGAAAATCAACATAAAATCAAAATATCTTTCCATGTCCTTGAAGCGCTTATCTAAATGATACAAGTTATCATGTTATTACTAAATTCAACATTAGAATAAGGATATTATAAACATGTTAAAGTATCTGCCGTCCCATCTCAAGATCGGACGTCCCAACTTGGAATTCCAAGTTGGGACGCGTCCCATCTTAAGATGGGACGCGATGCCAAGTTGGGATGATACATATATACTATACATATTATCGTATGTAAGTGTGTGTCTGTGTTTATTATTTGCTGTTCTGTTGTTTAGGTATAAGTAAAAGAAATTGTCTCCCATAACATTTTGACCAATATAAAAGGTGCAATATCTTATGAAGTTTACTTGTCAATGTTATGTGGTGAGACAATGAATACAATTTCACTCCCTCTCTTTGAGTATGTTTATGAATTGAAATCGGACAAACCGCAAAATATAAACTCAATGGGGAAATATCACATGTTATATTCCTATGAAGTATCAATATCCAGCACCTGCATCTATCTTCATGAATCTATAAAACAATCAAGACTTTATGGCACAAGGCTAGACAGTGTCCGTTCAACTATCGCCCACAAAGGCCCCCGCGAAAAGAGCACTGCTTTTAACTAATTGGTCTCGCTACGGCGAGCAGCGTCTGTGCTCACTGGCCCAGGCGTTGAGCCGTGAAGCTGTCTCGGCGTTAATGAGTGCTAAACTCTTTATGGTGAAAATTTTCCTGCGTCAACATTATCATACTTATACCTTATACATATACCTGTTTTTGTGTACAGAATGTGAGTCCGGCACCTACGGAAATTGTAGTTTGTCCTGCAATGACAGAAACTGTTTGGTCCAGTCAGATGAGTGTGATCAAGTAACTGGTCAGTGTGAAGGTGGATGTCAGGCTGGGTACCAGGGGAGAGATTGTAGGCAAGGTAAGGTAATCAGACAAGGGTACTTTTTACTTAACAATATAATTTTCTTTTTACCGTTGTCACTTTTTAAGTAATATATTAGCGAAACTTTAAGTTCACTAAGTAACATCGACTAATTGGCAAACGACAATTATAGAATTCCACATGTATCAATGAAATTGCAAAACAACTTCGTGCATATTGTCAAAAAATTCTGTTGTTCATAAAGGTGTCCTCTCGATGCCCTAACACTAAGACCTGAAGGTAATGGAAAGCTATGGCGGCAGATACTTTTTGACGGTTTTTCTTTTATCAGACCACGAATTAACTACTTTGAACAAATCGTGAATTGAAAAATTAGTAAAGGAACATGCCAAATCTATAAATAGCTTAATAAGGAAGACAATGCATCAGTAAAACAACTTTGCGAGAGAATAGATCTTGTCATCAAATTTAAGTATTTTAAATGATGTTTTGTTCACACTATGAAGTATAATGCTAATGGTACATGTCTGATATCTGATGGTAATGTCATTAAGCTAGCAGTGATATATCTTCTTTTAAAGAACAACTCTTCAAACATAGATACTTTCTAAGACCAAAAAAGCCTATACACATTTCTATGTTCCTTTCTGTATTCTTATTATATCAAATCATATTATAAAAGTCAAATACATGAACTTTCTTGGCGTCCAATGATTAAAATATTTGTATCCTTGTATAAACGATAAGCTTCCTCAAAATAAGTCATATTCATTCAAATACAGTTTTTACTGTATTGACATTCGTTCCATAAACCATACGACATATCTGAATTGAATTTAGCCAAATTACTCATGAATCGGTGAAATAATCCTCTTCAGGGAAAACAATTAACTTTCAATGTATCAAGTAAGCTGAATACCAACCTTGTTTCTTACTACTTAGTACTTTCTTTTTTTTCGTTATAAACAAGGTGACAATTTGACCGTTAATTGGAGAAAACTCGATTTTGACAGAAATCGGAATCCAGTATTTTTTTTCAATGATTTATCATATTTCATTCAAAAAATTATGATGATTATATCATGTACAATTATCTGATACATTAGCATCGTAGAATATTCCAAATTTTAAAACGATTTTGCAAGAAACCTAAAGGAGTAAAGGAACTGAGAGTATAATTATACTTATATAACATATTTCTTATCTCGTTTAACTTTTTAAAACGTTATTCTGTTAATTAACACGATGTCGTGTCCCACCAAGCGCGGACAACAACAAGGCTTCTGAAATGATTAGTCAACACATACACAAGCTTGAAAACATTTCCCCAGAAGCTCCCAAACTTATACTTGGTGACTTTAACAGTTGCACACTGCAGAAGTTATTACCTCACTACGAGCAATATGTCACCTGCCCCACCCGAGGAAACAGGACTATTGATCTGTGTTATGGTAATGTCAAGCACGCCTATAAGTCAGTCAGCAAAGCGCC
The DNA here is from genome assembly GCA_921293015.1 of Phorcus lineatus. Taxonomy (NCBI): domain Eukaryota; kingdom Metazoa; phylum Mollusca; class Gastropoda; order Trochida; family Trochidae; genus Phorcus; species Phorcus lineatus. Next base: position 603,567 of record OV121083.1, on the reverse strand, counting down.
ACTTGGAGCCTCAGATCATAACGGTGTCTACTTACTTCCGAAATATAAACCTGCTATATTCAGTTTTGTGTTGATCTTGTTATCCCAACCAAAGAAATAAAGTTATATCCCAATAACAAACCCTGGGTATAAAAAGAAGATTCGACTGAATGACAAAAAGAGAGCCTTTGGTAGAAAGGACAAAGTGAAACTAAAAGAGACACAACAAGAGATAAATCGTAAAGTTTATCAAGGTAAAATGAACTTCAAAGACAAGTCGAGTCTCAGTTTAAACAGAATCAGATGAAGGAAGTATGGCGCGGCGTATGGAGCATGATCGGTGATGACATGGCTAAACAAGAGATATGAGTGAAAAATGAGTTGGACTTTGCCACTGAACTAAATTCTTTTTATTCAAGATTTGACAGTTGTGACTTCACGAAGGATACTGAAAATGCAATTCAACAGCTCAATCAAACAGATGTTGACATAGCCATATCAGAACATGATGTAATCACTTTCCTTGGCAGGATCAACACCTGCAAGTCACCGGGGCCTGACAAACTCAATAGTACCTTGCTAAAAGAGTGTCGAAATCAGCTGGCTCACGTCATCCGCACGCTGTTCCAACGTTCATTGAATACCCATTACATACACAAGCTGTGAAACTTGCCGAAATCATCCCTGTACCCAAGCACTCCAAGCCATCAACTTTAAATGACAACTGACCTGTTTCACTAACATCAGTGCTTATGAAGAAATTTTAACGTATCATTTGCAACATTTGCTAATTGACGTCAAGGACAAGTTAGATCCACTCCAGTTCGCGTATCGAGCCCACCGGGGAGTTGAGGGCGCCTCTCTTGGTCTACTGAACAGAATCTATGAACATCTTGAAAAACCACGCTCCTACGACAGAATCCTCTTTGAAGATTTCGCCTCGACTTTCAACACAATTCAACAGCACAAGCTCATCCAGAAACTTTTAGACCTCTCTGTCAACAGTAAAATCATTAAATGGATTTCTAGCTTAAATTTCTTCAAAGGCATTGAGAAGTTGTCATCCATAATATTGTCTGTATGATTTCAAGCTTCTTAAGCAACAGGACACTGCATGTGAAAATTAATAGTACACATTCAGCGATCACTTCGATTAACACTGGCGCTCCACAGGGCTGTGTACTATCTCTGTCTTATTTATTCTTTACACAAATGACTATAGGAGTGTGCATAACAACTGTTCAACAATTAAATTTGCAGATGACGCCACCTTAGTATCGCTGCTAACAGACTGTGAACTTGAATACGATTCAGATATCAGTAATTTTGTGAAATGGTGTGATGACAACTACCTTCAGCTAAACGCCAAGAAGACCAAAGAAATGATAATAGACTTTAGAATAAATTCAACCTGTGATGCTGTACACATTGATAACGAACCAATTGAAATTGTAAGTGAATATAATAATCTTGGAACTGTCATTGACGCTCGACTTAACTTTTCTGCAAACTCCGATCGTATCTACAAAAAGTGTGAACAACGTATGTATTTTTTAAGAAGATTAAGATCTTTTAATGTTGATAAATCTATTATGGATATGTTTTATAATTGTTGCTTCCAATCTATTTTATCTTTTTCTGTATAGTGTTGGTTCGGTGCCCTTTCCCGTTAAAATAAAAACAAACTTCAAAAAATGTTCAACACTTGTTCAAAAATCACAGGCTCATCTTGTAATTCTATTTTTCAACTTTATTACAATTGTGTCTTAAAGTCTGCCCACAACATTTTATCTGAACCCACCCATAACTTTTACAGTTGTTACAAACTTTTACCTTCTGGACGCAGATTTATCCCTAAATTACGGGCGAAAAGGGTACGTGCATCGTTTTTACCTACAAGTATTAAACTTTTAAATGAACTTTAACTTACCACCACGCTTTTTAAAAATGTAAATCATAATGGTACGTTTATACTTTTAGATTATTATGCCTCTAGCAACTTACACACAATCTGTATTCAATCTGTAATATTTATAAGGTTTGTTTGTTTGTTTGTTTATATGTCTATGCCTTTTTCATATGTCTGAACTGTTATATGTTGCGTCGCTGTTGTAATAAGAATTCCTTTATCGGGCAAGGTCTTCAAGACATAATCTGGAAGACCTATTGTTTTTATCCTGTTTATTATTATTTGTACCTTTTTTTAATTGGATACAGCCAAAACGGCTGCTTCAAATTCAACCAAAATTGGTATGCTGATAGCCCTTACTGAGGAATAGAAATGCGAAGCTTTTGGGCTTGATCGGATCATGCGTAAAAGGCACGATGCCACTCAAATTTTGTTTTTCAAACATTGGATTTTTTTCAAATTGCACTTAGAGACTTGCAGCTCATTTCAGAATATGCGCAATTACATTTGCGGCAAAAAAGTAAATCATGACGAATTCGTAGCATGCATACTTTTACCGCCATATTGCTTTATTTGACTCTTTTGCATTTTCAAACTCCATGCACCTTTGACAATCTTCTTCTCTGAAGATGCTTGCATCTCAGAGCTGATATTTATACTGTATGCAGCTGAAGCATTTTTCTAAGCAGCCCTTCAAATTCGGGCAACTTAGCTCCTGTGACCATATTCAAGGGGCTATAACTCAAGAAGTTGGACTCACAATTGCACCATATTTTCAGGAACGTAGGACCTGTATGTGGATTTGACGAAACTGATAAAACATTGATTGCGAACAGTCATTTTCGTTCACAATTGACCAGCAAAATCGGCAAAATCGTTTGACCAAACTTTAACATTGGGTAATTTTTCAAAATGCACCTAGAGACTTGAAACTAGTTTTGAATGAAGCGTCATAACAGTACAAACAAAAAAGTAAAAAATTACAAATTCATAACTAGCATAGTTTTTGCTCATTATCAACATCTTCAATAATCACAGTTTGCTTATGAGATTTGGTCCCATCATAACTGTTTACTGCTAAGACAAAAGAGCATGTAAAGGTCAAACACTGTGTGAAGATCAATCAGGAAGTCTTGAAGACCTAAGTATTATTATTTTATTTTTTTTTATTATTATTATTATTATTATTATTATTATTATTATTATTATTATTATTATTTATCCTCTAGTAAATAGCTTTGACTGAACATAAAACACTTACTTGAAGTCAATATCAGTGATATCACTGTCAGGGAGAATCGGAATATCCTGCAGATAGAAACTGTTCGCAAGGATGTGAGGACTTATGGAAGGGGCATTCATGTTTGAGAGGTACTGACAAATTAATGTAAATGATCCATTATCTGCAAATAGTGCATGAGAAATAAAACAAATGATCTCAAGAACACATTCATGATTCTTTTTCTTTTTGGCAGATTTCGTGTTGACATACTCATAATATATACTGATACTGTTGTAAAAATGTTTAAAACACATTCATGATTTAACAAATCAAGTTAAAGTTGTTAGTTTACGGAAGACAATGATATTTTATGGGTGTACAATATCTTAATTGTCACAATGGCGAGGTTTTGCTTAAAACTTTTATAACGTTTAAAAGCACAAGGGAAAATGAGGGGTACATCAATTTAAACACAATTTCAAATTTTATATTCTGAAAACCGCCACCAACGATGGTATATGGGCTTAAACAATATATTACAACTAATCAACATATAGTTTCCAAGATGGACAAAGAAAGGTTGCAGTTTATTTAGAAGCGGTGTCTGTATGTGATATACACATATGAACATTTAACTGCTATTATGCTAACAGTGCAGGTCAGTTTATCTTAAAATAAATAATGATAAATTGTGCTAGTTCGTTCAGTTCCTTAGTATCTTTAGTGGACACAATTTTTCTAAATGTTAAAAGATTTCATTGACAATTTGTATCCGCTGCTGTTGCCGAGTGATGGGCGTAACGATTTCTAAAGTAAGACAAAATCCGGTTATCTAACAGAAAGATAAAACAATATGATTTTCAAGCAAATAAAAGTAAGAGAGAAGCAGTGAATGAATGAATTGATTTATTTGCAGATTAGACAAGATGATGAAAGGGTACGACAACTCACATCTGTAAATGTATCAGCACAAGTAAACAGCTAATTAGAGTCAACTAAACGTGAATAAACTATTGACAATAACCCTAGCGTAATGTAATTGCCGTTTTAACGAAAGTAGATCAAACACAATATATCAACACTGGCAGAATGGCTAGGGACTAAAAAGAGATGATTAAATAACACGGACACGGTACTTTAAATACTGACAAGAGATCACCATTCGAGTTAGTAAATATATATAAGAATACTAGATAGGTATAGCAGAGCTTGTTAGAATAAAGGGATGGGGAAGTTAAGGTTAAATTGTAGTCTTTAAAAGAAGTGATCAGATACTCCAAACAGTTACAGAGAAGCAAAGGAATATTAACCTCAACATTCCAACTTCAATTGAACAAGAGTCCAGTCCGCTCATTCCCCGATCTGTGTCGCTCGCTCACTGCCTACAGCCAGACTCGTTCTGCCTCTTGTGACCCTATCCTCGCCCTCAGTGAAAACCACCTAAGTAGATTGTCAACTCATGACCTACAGCAGATTACAGATTGCAGATAATTACATATGCGCTCTGCTCTTGGTATTGCATGACATCGGCCTGTTTCATTTGGCAATTTGTTGCTATTAGTTCTGAATAAGATCAGAGGCATATGTATAGATTTTAACGTTAATTCTCAAAAGCAGGTTCTTCCTTGGATAATTTGGTGTATTTTTATTTTGGGCTTGCGGTTACCTCTGATCTCGATGTTTGATTGAATTGAATTCCTTTTTCAGATCACATTGGTTGGAGCAAGCTAATTACCTCGCGATTGGTGTGGGCATTCCAGTAGATTTCCATATTCCACGTTATGATTAGTAGGAACAAACCTTAAGTCATCCAGATCACTTTGTTAATGTCTGGAGCAAACCAATAGTCTTCCAAATCTTTTGTGATTTGTTGGGGCAAGTTACTAGTTTTCCAAATATTTTTGTGATTGGTGAAAGTAAACCACTAGCCTTCCTGGTCTTTTTGTGGTTAGATTGAGCACGCAACTAGTCTTCCAAATCATTTTGCTAATGATTTGAGAAAGCGACTAATCTTACACATGAGTGGTTATAGCACGTCCACTGTTCCAAGTCCTGCAGTTCTAAGTTTTCCTCAATCGGGACAATGACCCCACACGTGTGAGAATTGAAAGGAGCGGACTGTGCTAGGCGTAAGAGTGCTAGCCATCGTAGAATATTGACAAAATGCACAATGCCTTTTGTCAACTTAGCAAGATTAATAACATAAGTCTATATTTAGTGCTTATTTATTTATTCCATATATTCGTTTCATATACTCTTGAGCAAAACCGTCTTAACCTTGTAATTCATATAATGTTTATTTCATTAATATTGATGAGTATCTGTGCTTTTGCCTTATGCCTATGTCATTTGACCCTGTGACCTGACTATTCAAGGTTGACAATTTCGTACTTGCTAATGTGCAGGTCTTTGGTGCAGTGTACTGAGCAATATATAGCAATACATTGTATCGTGAAGCCAATAACTTTGCAGTAGTTTGTGGTGTATTCATATGATACATAAGGGAATGATCTATGTTTGATAAGTAACTGGGAGTGAATTAATTGCCTTGCTCTCTGTTTATTCAGGGTGTCCCAGTGGAACATACGGCTCCAACTGTACAGAGAAGTGTGGTGAGTGTGACGGTGTCTGTGACAGTGGGAGCGGGCTATGCTATGAAGGATGTCTGGACGGATACAGGGGAGCATGGTGTAATGTGACAACAGGTATTTAGGATCTTCACAATCCTTACTGAAAATGTACTTACGATTTCAAAGTGTGTAAAAAAACATATTATTGATGTGAAATAAAAACCTTTAAGTTTCAGTTTTATTGGATAAATAGAAAATACGAGGCATTTATCGTATATTCACAGTCGTCAAGAACTAAATAGGCTTCACAGAGTTTTGAACTTTACTTTTGAAATGCTCTGCGTAATTATCTGTGGAATGTGGAATGTTGTGTTTTTTACTTTTGAAATGTTCTGTGAGCTTTGGTTTTTCCTCTCCTTTGGAAATGCTTTGAATTTCACTTATGATCTGTGAGGCCTGTCTATGCCCAAGAGGGTCACCATTATATCTACATGATTTCAAATAAACAATTATGCATAACTCTTTAATTTATTTATCGGTGGTTATCGGAATGTTTGGATATTGTAAGTACTGACTTCATCTGTCTATCAAAAATGAATGTATATGTTTATTGACAAATATATCTTCCTAGATGCAGCCAACAACAACATCGTCGTAGTGGTTGGCAGTGTCCTGGGAACGCTTCTTCTTGTGGTTGTCCTGGTGGGCGTTGGAGTTCTAGTGTTGCTATTCAGACATGGGAGGTTGGTCTCTTTCAATCCTTTTGTCCTTAATACCGTGAATAACAATTCATCTCATTAACTTTTCAGGATACGACATACTATGAAATCTGTTTACTCTATACTCCTTCACTCAAATGTGTGATAAGGGTAAGGAACCATTTACGGTCAACATCGAACACAAACGCCACAGCCATCCCCATGACGCAAAACGCCAACACCATGACCTTTCTATAGTTTAAATAGTTTCCTCCTTAAAGTAATATAGGTCTGAAATCGGACGACAGCTTTCAAATATTACATACTATCTAAATTTAATTAACTCTATTTGTATTCGTATAATGGTTTCTTGTGCTCATGTAAGTTTTTCTTGAGAACCTTCTTTTACCAATATTTGTCAAGTATAATGCATTACATGACTAGATTATCAGCTCTTATGGTGTGTTCCAGACTGCAGTGGGTGAAGAAACCAGACCAAATGTCACATGACAACACAGAGTTGAAAACCGTTGTCCCACAATCAAACGATGCCTCCGAGCAAGAGCGCAATGGACGACACGTGCATACCAACTACTATAATGGACTCGACCCTCAGCTAACAGCTGGGAACATGGACTATGACGTAATTCAACATGAGGAGTATCAGAATGTCTGAGATTCTTACTTTGTCAAATGCATTCCTTTCTCAAATATGCAGTGGCTATAGAAATGCATTGTGTTCGTGTAAAAGGATAAGAGAATAATAAATTGTCAACCTAATTCTATCCCAGTAAAAGCAGTTGTAAATAAGGTTACGTGTAATTTTATAATATGAAAAGTTAAGCCATTCAAAACACATTTCTGCAAAGTGTTGGTAAAATACCTTACATAAGATTACCAATATCAACGTTCTTAATTTTGTGTCACGATATACTCATTACGTATTTACACATATCAACCATGTTTTATCAGCAGAACATGTATTATACCTTTCTATCATAGTTTTTTTTCTTTTGATGTTTATTGTTTTTTCAATAACAAGTTCAACGGTCATAATGTTTGTAACTAAAGATTGCTTGAAAATGTTGCATCATTGTTGCAGAACGAAGACTGTGACGTAATTCAAGTTAATCAGTATGAAAAGGTCTGAAATCATGACTATGCAAAATGTGTCAGTTCAGTAATTTCGTATCCCATCAAAGCAGTTGTAAATTAAGGGTACGTGTAGTTTCATAATATGAAATGTTTTGTCAATACCCTACATTAGATTTGAGAGAATTGCTCCTGGATGGATGCTATGTTACAGCTTTTACTTACGTATTACTTACTTATTACGTATTTACACATATCAGTCATGTAATGTAAGCGGAACATTTATTATACTTTGCTTTCATCGTTTTTTTATGTTTATTTCTTGTTTGATTACCAAGATTGACGTTCTAAATTTGTGTTATAATTTTTGTAAAAAAAGAATGCTTGAAAATGTTGCATCCATACAAAATCTTTTTGTGTAATAAAGAAGTAAATCTTCCATACAATGTCCTTTTCATCGAGTAATCGTTAGAAAAATCATCTGTTCGCCATTTTCATATGATTTCAATAGATCGTGTCATAAGTATCCCATAATTGTGATTCATAAAAACGCCTAAATGAACCTGGTTGTTAACTTTTAGAGTATAACCTTTTGCTACTCGACTGTGTATAGTTTATTATAACTTTAGTGGTGAAGTACGCAATATGGGTGAGTGAAATACCAATGTGATTCTAATCAATGAAATAACTTTGTGATGACGTCAAGAACCGATTGAATGATGTCATGCGATGTTCGCGATACTGACGTGATCAATTTACTCCATTCATAAAGTCATTGCCATTAACAACATTTTGCGATATCTAATAAGTGTAAAATTTTACTTATCATGGAATACCATGTATATCTCATCCCGATAACATACAATGTTCACAATACTCTGCACTACATTGATGCATTGGCACACTGGCTGCTACTGATTACCCAATTCACTCATCTTACTTCTCACAACCAACACTTTTGAGTCATTGTTTGAATTTTCGGCTGAATATGATAAACAATTATAAATATTCATTTTATAAGCAGTAGATAGGATTACTCCAATGGGGTTTTTCGCAATCTTTAAATTGCGTTAGTGAGTGAGTGAATTTGAATTAAAGGTTTTTTGATGACAAGCATCCAAAAATGAGTAGACAGATCAGGGATAAAGGGATCGAAAGGATTAGAGAAAAGACGGAAAGAAAGGCATAAGAGAGATAGAGAGCGTCAACCTTTCCGGCAAGGGTGCCATTACCAGGATCATTTAAGCTCAGGCTGGCATAGCTCTTGGCGTCTTCGAAGCACCCCAACCACCACACAACAATACGGTATTGAGTATTAAGTGGTGGCTTTAAATCGCCTTTTGTTATAGAATAGTTTTAGTCTAGATATTAACACGATCTTTATAGCATCAGAGTCAGGGCCCAGATTTTCAAAGCTATTTAGAGCTAAGAATGTGGTGAGCCAATATCAATGAATGGTACCAGTATCTTAGTTCTCAGAGAGCTTCGAAAATCTAGGACATGGAGACGACAATCAAAGTGACCGTCTAGTGAAACACATGACACCCTGTACCTGTGTAATGCAATCTGCTTCGATTCAACTTTCTCCTTGTTAATCCCTTGAAAAGAAATATGTGTGCACATGTAAAAATCAATCAAGACGTTATTTGAAACTGAGAAGAGCAGATTCAGCATCTTTTTGGTCACTAAATTAATATGGAGGCCGTGTCTCTACTACTCGTCTTTACCGTTAACTTCCTTAGGGGCATTTTAGAAGGTGGATTGATGAAGTAGAACGAGTTCTTATGGATAGTCAACTTCTTTAGTGCACGAATTGCGTCAATTAGTTAGTATAGGGACGGCGAATACTTTAACATGTTCATAATATTCTTATTCTAATGTTGAATTTAGTAATAACATGATAACATGTATAATTTAGATCAGCGCTTTAAGGCCCTCGAAAGATATTTTGATTTTATGTTGATTTTCATGACTTTTTGGCTATATCTATCTCTCATCCCATACGAGTCTTTCATCATAGTACAATACGATTTCACAAGTAATTCTTATACAAAATTTTATAAATTATTTCATTATATTCTTAAATATTTTTAATTGTGACAGCATATTAAGCAAATGATAAAAAAAAAGAAATATACCCTCAAAACCCACTCTTACTGAATACCAAGAATGCTAATGCCTTGTAATCAGTTCAAATTCTTACACATAAACAGTTCCGTTAAGCATGATTTCAATGTACTCATTGTGTTTGGTAGTCGAATCTAAGACTTTATGTTTCTTGAACATAATTCACAAACACTAACCTATAAGTGGTGTTCCGTCAATGCTTACAAGATGTCCAGTAAATAAATCCAGTTATGCCTCCTCATATTTCTGATCGAACCTGATTTGATCAGTGTCGTAGTGCAAATGGCGAACATATCTGCTTGGTAGTTCAGAGAAGGGGTGGGGTGGGTGGAGGGGGGAGAGGGGCTCCGAAAGAAGGTATTTTGGTAAACATCCGGTTCGGTTTTGACACTAATACCTGTGTGTCACCTTCCAATTAGTGACAAGAATGGGTACCAATTGTACATGAGCATGCTTGTAACACTAAGGTACACGCCGAGCGTTTGTTGTTTTAGTCAATGATTATCTTTCATATTTATCAAGGCATTGGCCCCTATCGGCAATATCACTGATAGGAAGCAGACGTGATCAAATGTTTATGTTTATTGTTATTGTATTGTTATTCGATGAAAAGTTTTATGGCCCAACTGAGTACAGAGTATAGGGAATTAAATGTTTTCTACTTAACCCGAGGTAACATATGATTTCGATAAGTATGAAAAGGTTGTTTTTATATGTACAGGCGTCTATCTAGGCTTGTTAAAAGCGTTGAATTGAGAGAATTGTTGTCTGTTGTTACTGCTAATAAGTTATTCAACTGATCAACTGAGTCAAATAAGATGAGTAGGTGAGAGGGAAGAATTACATTTCACTGTAATATTGTTGTCACATTCTAGAACGGAGTAGTATAACATGAAGCCGAGTCAAAAGAAGAAAGAGAGACAAGCAAAAAGAAAGAAAACGTCAGATAGCTCGCCGACAGATATCATATCGACGAAAAAGAGGTGTGATTTAGACGACAAAGATATATCACTAGAAACATTGAAGGTAATGGCGTTCTATCAAGGTTACCCACAGCAGACTGTGAACCCGAATCTAGGGCTGTATGGTCATATGCCGCAGTCACCGCAGATAGCTACGTCAGTCAACATCAACCCGGCCTGCAGTCCGACGTCCACAGAACACTTTAGACAACTTGAAGATGACATCATCAACCACTCTAACTATTCACAGCATATATGTCTCACGGGGGATTTCAACGCTTGGACAAAATCCCTCTCTGACTATGTTATAATAGATGACTTTCTAGCGGAAAATGATCACATTGACACTGATTGTGTGTACTCAAATGTGACGATGTTAGAGAGGCTCGGTATACAAGTTCACCGCTCATCAATGGACAAATCTGTGAACAACTACGGTAACAAACTGATCAGCTTATGTAAGAATACCGGTCTGTAGATAGCCAACGGAAGATTGGACTGTGATCAAAATATCGGCAAAATGACTTGTAGAGATGAAAGTGTTGTCGATTACTGTTTAGCGTCGGTGGACGTATTTCAGTTGTTTAAGACTTTCGATATAAAAGACTTTGATCCTATTCTTTCGGATGTTCATTGCGGCATATCGTTTTCTCTAATCTCGTACAAATCACTAATAAACGAGCCAACGAGTGATGATGTTAGTGACGGACAATGCAGATCAAACATCACAGTCAACAAGTACGACCATACATTGTCAGAGACTTTTGCAAAAAATATTGATGTTACTCATATTGACGGTATTTGTAGAAACATTGAAAATGTATCCCCAGAAAATATATATTGTTCGGTTAACACTATTTGTGATAATATCGCAGATATTTTACAAAATGCAGCAGCAGCTACTTTTGGTGTAAAACGAAATTCCAAAAAGCCTCGAAGTAAACGTAAATACAACAAACCTTGGTTTAATGCAAAGTGTAAAACTATGCGAAAACAATATCACAAATGTAAACGTTTTTATAGACGTAATAAATCAATACACGGTAAATCAGCGTTCTTAAACGCTAGTAAAAATTACAGTAAAACCTTAAAATCAACTTTTTCGAATTTCAAAAGAGACTGTGCAGATAAATTACGCTTTACTAAGGATAAGGATTCTAAATCTTTTTGGAATATCTTGAAATCTTTTGATGCAAAACAAGAGTCACAGTCAGAAATTGGCATTAACTCATTTTATAATTTCTTTAAAATTTAAATGCTGCTGAATGTGAGGATAACGTTGATGAAGTCAACGATATTGGTGGTGATAATTTTGCAAATGCTTATAATGTTGATGATAATGTAAATACTTATGATGTTAATGATAGTTTCCATTATGCTTGTTTTGTAAATAGTTATATATTGGATGCTCCTTTTACTGATAAAGAAATACTTGAATCTGTCCAACATTTAAAGAGTAATAAGGCTTGTGGTTTAGACAATGTATATAACGAATATTTCAAGGGCTCGATAAATTTATTGCTTCCAGTTTATGTAAAGCTATTTAATATCATTCTAGAGTATGGCGTAATGCCCGAATCTTGGCTTGCTGGTATGATAAGACCTATTTATAAGAAGAAAGGGGGTAAAGCCGATCCAAGTAATTACAGGGGTATCTCTATTTTAAGCTGTCTTGGCAAGCTGTTCACTTCTGTGTTAAGTAAGAGGTTACAAGCCTATTCAGATAAGGTTAGCTTACTAAGTGAAGCGCAAGCGGGCTTTAGGAAGGGTTACTCAACTATAGACAATATGTACGTGTTAAAATCAGTTATAGATATTTACCTTAGCCAATATAAGAAATTGTATTGTTGTTTCGTTGACTTTAGTAAAGCCTTTGATACTGTGTGGCGCTGTGGTCTTTGGAGCAAGATGATTAAATAAAATATTTCCGGGAAATGTTTCCACATTATACGCAACATGTATAAATGTATTAAATCCTGTGTGTCATTCAACGGTAACACCAGTGACTATTTTCATTGTTATGCAGGTGTTAGACAAGGGGAAATCTTTCCCCGTTCCTCTTTGCACTGTATCTAAACGATTTAGAAGAGTATTTATTATTCAACAGGATCAATGGCCTCGAGAATCTTAAAAGTAATATTACACACCATCTTGGCATTTATCTTAAACTTTTGCTGTTACTTTATGCAGACGATATAGTCCTATTCGCAGAGACTCACTCTGATCTGAGTAAAACATTAACTTTGTTTGATGATTATTGTAAGAGATGGAAATTAACTGTAAATGTTTCAAAAACAAAGATATTAATTTTTGGTAAGAGGTTGGATAAAAATAATCATGTTTTCACGCTACAACAGCAAACTATTGAACAGGTTTCTGAATATGTATATCTGGGTATCTTATTTACTCGCACTGGTTGATTTTTTAAAGCTCAAAAGAGAATTGTTGAGCAAGCTTCACGGGCAATGTACGCGTTTTTAGAAAACTGCGCCTGTTAGATATTCCAGTTGATTGTCAACTTAAACTGTTCGATAACCTTGTACAACCAATCTTGTTATACGGAGCGGAAGTTTGGGGTTTCGAGAAAAGTATTCCTTTAGAGAGGGTACATTTGAAATTTTGTAAATATATCTTAAAAGTTAAACAGTCAACCCCAGACTACATGGTATATGGGGAACTGGGAAGATACCCACTTGATGTACTCATTAAGACTAGAATTATTTCATATTGGTGCAAGTTAATCTCATCAACTGGTACATTGTCGAGTATTTTATATAGAATCATGTATATAATGAAATATAATGACCCAAATGTATATTTACCACTTATCAATGTTGTTAAAACAACTTTGGAAGGTACTGGCTTAAGTTATGTGTGGCTATCTCAAAATTTTGCAAATAGAAACTGGCTTAAATGTAACGTTAATTCTATTTTATGTTACCATGTTTTTCAACACTGGAACGAATGCAAATCAAAATCTTCAAAAGGTCAATATTATAATGAATTTAAGTTATCCCCATACCTCGAAAGCTATTTATTACACTTCCCATTAAATGTTCGAATTTGGCTTACTAAAATCAGAACTGGTAACCACCGACTTCCAATACAAACGGGTAGATGGTATAACGTTATTAGAGAAGAAAGATTGTGTACATTTTGTAAGAATTCGATTGGAGATGAGGCTCATCTCGTGATGTACTGTCCATCACTAAATAACATTAGATATTAATTTTTTCCTCACTATTATTGTAACAACCCATCTTTAGACAAATTTATATCTCTAATGTCTTGTAAGCATAAAGCATTACAACTGAAATTATGTAACTACGTAAAAACCTGTCTACGTATGCTCCCGTAACTCATACTGTACATTTGTATTTTCTCTGTCACATTTTGTGATCTTCTTGAGAATAAACCATTCATTCATTCATTTACAGCTGAAAGTTTACTTATCTAATCGTTTTGTTATCTTAAATATGCTACTTAACATGTCCCCCCGAAAAAAGCATTAGGTTTCTAAATACACATTAACGATGTTTTATTGATATACTAACAATTATCGAGTTATTTTGTGCTGACAAACATGTACTTATGTGTTATCTTCAGAGGACTAAATGATTCATATTGTTATTGCTTATACAAATTTGATATAGAAACTGTCATTTCTTATACAAATTTGATATTGAAACTGTCATTGCTTATTGTAAAATATTATCAAATTTCATTGTATGAGAATATGCAATATGTGTAATCATATAATGGTTAGTAAATATAATACTATGATTTAAACAGTATTTTATTTCCATAAAACATGTGTTACACAAAATTCAGAATATATATACAAAAAGGAAAAAGGATGAACAAACAGGCAGCAAATGCCTATATAAATTCTTTTCCTGAAACAAACATAAAATTATTAAGATATCAAGTACATTGATTGAAATATACATTTGCAATTATCCTTACTAAACTCAAATTTATATTAAGCTTTGTCTACCATACATTTGGTACAAATTTTAGGAAAGGGCTTTAAAAATCGTTTGGTATCATTTATGAAATGATAAACAGATATTACTAGGAATTCGTTAACACTCTGTGACAAAGATTTGTCGCCGTTAAGACAGATTTTAGTATATTGATATGATTTACTAGGGAATATTCAAGCCCTAAGTTGGCACAAGTGGAAAATATCTATGTTGGGGAACCAGACTTTGATAATAGGAACTTTGATTTTTTTACATTTGATACAATCAACCAAGTCGCCAAGTAGATAAACACGATAATAATTTGTTAAGACAACATGGGCTTATGGTGTCTCCATATGTTGTTCTAGCCTAACACTACCTACGGCGGGCAAATTGGTGCCCAATAATTCGTCCTCTGTCATGCCAAGCTGACAAATTAACACTTTCAGTCTATTCAGTGATGGATTGTAACGATGGAGAGCACCTTAATTTCTGCTTATAGAAGAGTTTTGCATGGATTATTCATTTCTTTGTATCAGGTACGTTTTTTAAATATATATTTTTTAAAAAGCAATTTATCACTAGTGTTGTAAAATTTGGATCTGTATTAGAATAACTTCATATCTTTGTTTGTTAAAAGTTTATACCACCTTTTTGTAAAGAAACTAAGAAACAAATATGTCTCTATGAAATGTGGAGCCGATTGGTTTCTCTCTGTTTACAGCTGTTCGATCTACGCATGTATTGGTCGTTTGGAAAATGCTGAAAACTATTATCTAAATATAAATCTATATATTGATCTGATTTTGTTATGTCGCTTAACAAATGTGATATAATCAGTAATCAAATGGGACTTTGAATAATTGTTTGACTAGTGTTGAACTGTTCGTACTCGATAACAGATGAACCCGGGTCAGAAAGTGAAGTAACATCAAATCAAATTTTCTTCGTAGATGTGAAAATAATAGAACAAAATTATCTAAAAACATGTTTTACTGACACAATTCATTATAAAATATGAATATTATTAACATGTTTTAGTATCCCCCGACCCATCTCAAGATGGGACGTCCCAACTTGGAATCCCAAGTTGGGACGCGTCCCATCTTAAGATCGGGCGGATCCGCAGTTGGGATGATACATATACACTGAATTGTCGCAAATCGTGCAACAAAGAAGTTGACTATCCATAAGAACTCGTTCTACTTTGTCTTTACCGGTATACAGTTTGTGTAGTTACCTATTTTGGATTGAATATATGCACATTCAAAGGCTGTCTCCAACAACTCTTCTTGAGCAAATCATTTTCTTGCATTTAAAAAATATATTAGACAAACAAACATTAAATTTCAAATTTGACAAAGGAAATCATATTAAAGACTCCTCCTTACAGAGCTCAAAATAGCACTAATGAAAGCATTTAATACCGCAACCAGTACAGAACAATGCCAATATTTCCACATTTAGCTATAGGGAAAATGGCTTCCTCAAAGTCAAATACAGTTTATAGAATCCCTGTTGTTTCACCAGACACAAACACAATTAAAATATCAAGCAAATCATTAAGTATGAACTTGCAAAATTAGATCTAAACGTAATTAAAGATTAGAAACAAGTGTAACATAGTTGTTATGAAACCTATATTATACTCTGCTTATCCCATCCCCAAGTAATCCCTAAGTATGTAATAATCATTAAGCTGTTGTCAAGTGACAATGTGTCGACAGCTGAGTCTGTTGGGTATATAAGACCCAGGTTTGACTTGAAAGTTAGTTCTCAGCCATTGTCCACGAGAGAGAGTTGAGTCTCAGCCACGGGACTGAGGGGTTGAGTCTCAGTCAGGACTCGGCCATGGGCTGGTGACAGCCACGACCAGCCATGTGAGAAAAGACGAGCTGGGCGTCGTGAAGGTGCCCAGGGAAAGCGGGCTGGAAGTGTCAATAGCCAGATCAGTTAAAGAGTAATTGGAACAAAATAAAAGCCAAGAAAATACGGCGGCATCCCATTTTGACTACTCCCAAAATGACTACTCCTTATAAAAACACAAAACCAGTGTTGCATGAGAAACCTCTCCCCTATTTGAAATATTGGACTGAACCACAAGTAGTTATGAAACAGGTTTAAAGGCACTAGTGCACGATTTTACGGTTTAAATTGGCTATTTTGAGGTTTAAGAGAACTTATGCATTCACTTAACCTTTCTATCGATGCAATGAAATACTTAAAATTCTTTACAATTGACCTGCTGTCAACAATGAAAAAATTTAGACAGCCGCTGTCGGCTTGGACATATACAAAATCTAAGTTTAGCTGTGCACAAAACGGATATCTCAAAGACAGTTAAACGCAGCTGAACTATTATTATGTGCAGCTATTGAATTTTCCTAAACTCTGAACTGAGCCCAAAGAATAAATTATGTTTTATGAAAGCAATGTTGTAAATAAACCGATTTAATAACACAGCATTAGCATTGCTATTAGATTGACCAAAGCGGCTGCCGTTTCCGCTTTTTTGGTTATGAGCAAAATCTTAATATTTCCGATATCGTAGTTCACGCGGATTTATTGTAGCGTAACATTAAATACTTCCGGTCTTTAAAAATCAACTTTACTACCTGAATACGTAAATATTCGTTAAATAACTAACGAGGTAGATTACTTGAGTGAGGATCTTGAATAATGTCGAGAGATATGCAGAATCTGTGCATTCGTTGTGTTAACGAAATATTGGTGTGCACTAGTGCGTTTAATATCAAGCAACACAGTATCCGGAGAGACATAAAAAAAACTACATACAAAGTATATTCTTTAAACGTGATAAAATATAAGAAAGACACAAAAAAGAATGTTCTTTTTTAAAAATTACATAAAAAGTACGTTAACAATTCGGATAAAGTATATAAAGGACATAAAAAGTATATCAAACATGATATATTCGGGTAAAATGTAAGAGACATAATTTTTTTTAAAGTGATAAGGACATAAGTCTATTCTTTAACCATGCACCTCAAATTGGGTTTCATCATTAATATCACTAAAATTAAGCTATCAAGTTAAAAAAAATTATGTTACAGTCATTCGATTTTAAGCATTTTCCCAGCTGCATCCAAAAACTGAATTGGTGACCTTTCGCTTCTCAATAATTTCTGTTTCTGTCTCTGTAGTCTTGAATCAAGTTCTCTGTATTTCCGTCTTCTCGGCGCTGTTCCAGCACCATGGTTGACTTGCAGCAGCTTCCTCCTGTTCACCGATTCCATAGATTTAAGAGTCTTAACAAAAATGAAAATGTTTGGGTGGTTTTGCTTGATGATTTGGTTGAGATAATGATCCACCCTTCAAGGTGATTGTTAGTCCTGGGTCCCTGTGTTTCGTGATGGTTCCACACGTGTAGAGGGAATCTTGCTCCGTCGTCAATCCAGTATACTGTCATGTAGTCATTAAATGCGTCTATCCCAATGACGTCAGGAGACTGTTCTAAGACATCAATCTACGTATCTTGTACAGTGTTTGTTGGGAGAAGAGCAAGGGCACGTCTAACATGGCTTGATACTCTTTGGTCTTGTTTATAATATAAAGCTAGCTTACTACATACATGAACATGTAAGCTGACTAAACTTGTTGGGAGAGTCCATTTCAGAGTAGGTAAGCAGCGACCCTTTGTTGTTTTAACTAATAGGATTAGAGTAGTCATTTTGGGAGTAGTCCAACTGGGATGTAACCGAAAATACACGTCTCGTCTTCTTGTTGAATCTTACGAAGTGTGTGCCTGCTGATTGTGCTACATAAGGGGTTCGTGTAATTGGCTTTTTAACGAATTGACTATCTGAAAAATTCAGGCTGACTGCGTGAAATAGTTTACGAAAGGACGTTTGGTTCATTTGAAACAATTCGTAATTGAAGTATCTACATTTGTTACAATTTTCATAAGTTTTATGTCTAATATTGATTTCATACTTCTAACCTATTGTTGTCATTTGGTTTTGAATGGCATCATTTTGCAAGCATCAGATACTCAAATTCGTCCTCCAAGAGTCTAAATTTTGGTCGTCTTTACTAGGTCGTAATTACTAGGGCCTGTCTTATTCACGTTCTTCTACAATACACATGGGATTTGATATCAACACGGCACTGCATACCATCTATCAAATGATGTCACTCAACTTCAGAATAGTTTCAAGACATATACATTTCCCAGTATAATGATGAATTGTATGATGAAGGATGATAAGATAATACTCATTGGACCTCCAGACGTATTCCATATTACTAGATGTGACTAATGTCGGTGCTTCCCTCGCCTATGCACTCAACATGGACAGAAAGCTCAGTGAAATAGTGAAGAAATGCTACTTTCACATTAGATCCATTAGAAGAATCCGCCACATAATCACAGCCACTTCACTTGTCAGGTCAATGATCTTGCCACTACGCGACAACACCTTCACGTTGGTATGTATAAAGTATTTAAGATTAAGATTCAAAACACTGCTGCAATGACTGTAGTCAAAGCAATAAAGGCCCCCACATTAATGTACTTTGTACAAGTGGTCTTTTACATTTATGCTTATAAGAGAATTCCTTCCTGTAATATGGCAAACTATTCATAAAGTACCTTTCATAGTGTTTCTTTCAGAAGTGGAAAATGCATTGCTAATTTTTAATCTGAACGAATAATAATAATGATAATGTTGATGATAATAATAATTAAAAAAATATTGATTTATTGTCTGAAGAAATATAAATCAATTTTAACTGTTCTGAAGACAGTTCATGTTTCTTCAATTTAGTCATATTCATTCGCCAAAACGCAACATGGGCTTCAGGCGAGCACCTGTTGTTCATTTCACGTACGTGCGTCAAATGCACGGGCTTTTCGTTGTCTGGTCGCCAGACTTGTCTAGACAGTTTTTTCATTACACGCTAGGCAGCCGAATCGTTAAGGCTGTAGACGATTAGAGAATTTAGTTAGTTGATTTAGAAAGACTTTATTTGTTCTTTATCGAAAAGGACCAAAAGTCATTTATAGGTAATTTATATATTTTTGTGTCTCATTCGCAAGAGACAAACAGTACATAAGGCTTACTTGCAGCTATGCCGTATTAGCTGCAAGTGCTGAGCAAACGTACTGTTTATAGTTATATCATAGAAAACCAAATAGACTTTGCAATCTGATAGAAGGTTTCAAATAATCATTGGCTCATATTAGTTATATTCACACGCACGTAGAGAATCACATTTAGTTCCTTGACATACACTTACAGAGATTCACATTTAGTTCATTGTCACACGCACATAGAGATTCACATTTAGTTACTTGACATACGCATACAAGAGATTCACATTTAGTTCATTGACATATGCATAAAAGAGAATCACGTTTAGTTCCTGGTTTTTTCCACATAGAAAGAGAATCACGTTTAGTTCCTGGTCATAGTCATTTTCCGTTATTGAGTGTTTCAAACTACCAGTTGCCATTCCATCATCAAGCTTCCACTGCAAAACATTAACTATTTTACTTTACATTATGTAAGTACTTTAAAAATTAGAATTATGAAAACAGCTTGTGATAGGGGTATCATCACTGCACATGACACGTTTTAAAAGTAATCGTTTTAATCTATTTTATTTAAACTCCATATATCCTCATGTAATAATTACATTCCACAGTTATTTATTCTCCCAGTATATTTGCAAAGAGTTAACAAGACAAGGTGGGCAGTCTCTGCAGAACAAGCACTCAGATTTCAAGGATTTTTATGTACAGAGAGATCGGAATACATCACCTAATTTTTTTTGGAAAATAAACGTACTCGTAAATAGTGTGATTTCTGTTTTCATTTCCATTAAATTCGTTTCCAAAAGTAAACGAATAATCGATTAAGAGATTAAAACATGTGTGCTCATGAACCTGTATTTTGTCAATCCTTTGTGAATACTTAGGACAATGCGTCAATAAATGTGAATGGAAGAACAGATTATCATTATTTAAAAATAAATGCAAATTAAAATCACGTTGTTGAAATTGAAACTGTATCGAAACATCTTTGTTCATTAAACAACTTGCAGTGTACTTGGGCTTTTTGAAAGAAAATTTGTCAGGTAAGGAGAATTTGAACCTTCGATGACAGGAGTTTTACTACCCAATAAATACTGATACTCACTACCTGGTATTTAATTTCTTGGTTTAGATGAATTTACATCATGAAAACGGTGTTAGTTTTACTCTCAAAGCTAGTCCTTCTTCAAACAGTGACACTACAGAAATGACTCGGTTTCCTGAATTCTGGAAACCAACAGGAAAGTATGTAATTTGGGTATCCAGCTGGTATCCATTCACTGAAACTAAGTGACTTCGTATCCAGTTGGTTTCCATTTTGGATTCTCTGATCTATGTATTTTCGTATCAGGAAACCAAGTGGAAACTGAAAGACTGGTTATCCAGTTGGTTTCCATTTTGTAATCTCCGATGATATGTATATCCGTGCATGGAAACCAAGTTGAAACTAAATGACTGGGTATCCAGTTGCTTTCCATATGGGAATCTCTTTCGTTATGTATATCCGTGCATGGAAACGAAGCGGAAACTAAATGACCTGGTATTCTGGTACCAAGTTAACTCTCAGATTCTATTCCAGTAGGTTGGTTTGCTGCTAGAACCTATTTTAGACTTTTATTCATATAACAAGGTACCAGTGTAAAAAGAAACAATCATCAGGATACTCTTCACGGTTGGTTTCTTTTACTTATTGATGTAACACTTTGAAAAAAAAGACAAATTGAGCTACTTTAAATTATTGTTTATTCTATCGTACCTTACAATCAGGGAGTTAACATTTCATTACATAATAATGTATGAGGTTTTGCCAGACTGATATTGATTGTAACTATCCAAGGTTGGTATCTGCTGTAGGTATGTCTGGTGGATCCGTCTAATCTGAATCTGTAAATGACAATCACTTAACTAATAAGTAATGTTGTAGTAATGATACTGCCATAGGAACATGGAAACATTACTTTAATATTACTTGATCCATAATGATGATTGATATCATACAGCATATATTAGTTTCTATAGTTGGTGAATTGAATACATGTTATTGATATTAGTTCTTGAATAAGAACATAATACTTATCCAAGAGCATGACCACGTTATCAGCTTTGTGGGGTATTTATGTATACTTTGATTTATTTTATGTATATATATATTATGTACATTTGATCAGATGGCCAAATTATCAGGGGTCAAATTGACTGCTTATCATTTGTAAAGGTACAGTAGTTACATGTCTGATAATCTCATAATGATACATTCTATTTAATATAGAATTGGTTTAGATGACAAAAGATGATTTGATTACATATTCATATGACAGTAGTTTATCCATGAAAACTAATAAAAACTTTATTTAAGATAAACAGAAAATACAGAAAGCAATATATGAGTTATATCATCTCCTAAATGAGTTAAAGTTCAGACCTGAAGTTAAGTTCAAGCTTGCATGCCTTCTTGACCATTGGCTCCTGTTCGCCGCCCATGTGGCTGCTTCTGGTCTCACTGGTATGACTCACATACTTGTCAAAATGGTGACAGAACACCTCATCCAGATCCTATAAGATAACAATTTAAATGGTTACAAAATGGTAGAATGTTTTTGATTAACAATATTGATAATAATACAACATTGAACGTATCTAGTTTTGATAAGACATACCCTTTCAAAAAAATTATTTCTGTTATCACATAGGTTTCTGAAAATGAAATACATGTATCTTCATTCACACAAATAAGTAAAAGCACTGTGAAACCTTACTAGGACACAATATGTATGTTACATAGAAATCAGTAAATTGGGGGGTTTTTTCACAGTGTATTACAGTTTAGTTCATTTCATCTCGATTTACTTTTGAATAGCACAAGTCAAAACTATATTAACAGATTCTTTTACAATAAAATTTTCACAAACTGACCTCTTTGTTATTATCAACCATGGTTGTTACACTTTGATCCTCTGGACCTGTATCATATAAATTGGTATTCATTTTATCTTTAAATCTTCTTCATATCCTTAATGTTGAAAGATTTGCTGTACATAGTTATAAATATTTTATGACAGATATTCCACTCTTGTTTGAATGATGTAAAATGTTCCATTCGAGAGATAATAGTACAAGCCATAAGGCCTCAATAAAAATCCCTTTACAATATGTTAAATCCAAGAATGACATGTGAACTAGAAGGTCGCAATTGCACTGATGTAAATTACAACATCTATTCCTTATAATTACTTCGTTTTATGACAAATAAAAAACACAGGACATATTTTGCTAATGATGCAAAATTGAAAATAACTTCAAAGAAATGGAAAATGTATATTGTTTATCCTGGTTCAAATACTTCACAGCATACAGAGAAACATTAGCCGAACAAATCACAACTTACTAGAATATTCTTTTTTTTTAAAACATGGTGGATATGAACAAATAATGATTGTTGCAGCTAGAAAATAATACGATTTACAGTCCTCCCAACATTCAATAATTCATACTGGTTTTCGATTATTGATAAACATCATTTTCTATATAATCTACAATGATTTCATATGAATACAAGCCAATGTAAAATGTCTTAATGCAACTTACCCCTGGTGTCACCAACTTTCTCTAGTGATTGTACATTTTGTGTGAGACATACTGTTTACAGTAAACATTGTTCACACTTTCCAGGGAAAACAATGTGAGTTAATTGGTTATACCGTACATGACAAAAGAATAGTTGACCAGCTGTTCAAATGAAATCAAAATCTAAATAATTCTTCAAGTATATTTTTCCAAAATACCAAGCAGTTTTATAACTGTAATTCTTGTTCATAAATATCAAATTACTATCATATAGTTTGAACATAACTTGTAATCTACTAAGGCAGAAATAGTATAATCATGTAACGCAATGATTCTACATAACAGAATGATAATAACGAAAGGACATCCTTGTTTTTTCTTCTATAATCTGTACTTCCCATTCCAAGATATCCTTTAACGTTGTCTGCCTTTCTCTCATTTGTTAACGTAAAGACTTACTTCCGTATATCAAAAGTCCATTATGGGTGAGTTGGTTATTTTGTATCAACAGGTTACTTACATCATTGGAATTTTCTAAAATCGCTTTCTTTCAACGAGAATAAATGTACCTCTTGTGTCACTTCGTATTGGTAAGTAATGTTTCAAAAACAAATTACTATTAATTCGCCTGACATGAGTTCAAGTTGTTAACGATTAATCAGTGTCAAGTCATTATCTGTCGGCAGTCTTAGCAGGACCCTATTCTAAACTCAAGCAACTGTAAAAACCCACGTGACTTACGTGCGCCGGTACGCCCCTTGTGTGTGGCAAACTTGACCGGAAGTAACGAATCAGTCATCCGGGGACACGCGAAGTTGAGAAATGTTGTCTAAACAATGCCAATATAATGAAGGGGGGCCTTTTTATAATACTATTCACAATCACAACCAACTGTGGTCCAGGTTATTGCTTTATAGTTGTCAATTGTAAAAAGGATTAGGTAATTGTTTTGACCCACAATGCCCCTCTCGCCGCCATTTTGTGACCTTATCTGCGGAGAAGTTGTTTTGAAAGTAAACAGGGTCGACTTCTTTCACGTTAACACAATCTCATATGTTAAAAACGAAACAAAGTGCAACAACCCTCTTTCGTTTCGTTTTGATCGAAGAAATGGCAGCGAAAACCACACTAGAAGCTTTGGAGGCTCAAGTTCTGGATGTCGAAAACACTCGTCCAGCGCAGCCATACCAGGTACAGTAAATTACACAGCAGCATTTATAAAAATTGTACGGTTATTTGCACGAGAAGAAAAGAGGATTTGAATAAGAATAAGAAATATTTCTTTTCATAGATTGGATTGAAGTGGCACGGTCCATTTCTATTCATGGCCATGGTCTGATTAATGTTTCGCTAAAAGTTGAAAAGGGTATCTTGTGCATCTAAGTGCATGCTACTCAGTGACGTAAATGTTTTATGTTACAAAATATGCGTTGAGTGGTCAAATGAATTTTTTAAATGACCAAGATAACATTTTAAGCTGCATTGTGCCACAAAATGTGAAATGATCATGTAAACAAATTTAGCAATGAACAACTGTTAAAAAATGTTCTATATCTACATTATCAATTGTTTGAAATCTGTAAATATCTGCCATGGTGGGCATTGTGCCCAGGGTTCTAACATTGTGACGTCATAACTTTATGTATACATATGGGCAACACTATATCACTAGTTGTCGTCTAAATATTATATTGTAGTGTCTTATTGAAGTATTGAATGTTTGATATAACTATCACCTTGGTTAAAATGTATTTTTATGTAACACTTTGGATTTGAACAAAGTGGTCAGTCCTGAATGATAAAGCTAGATCATAATGAAATACCTTGAAATGTACATATTTCTTGGAAGTGGCATTGTCTTTTTCCTTGCAACCATTACATGATCATATTTTCATTTCAGAGGCATTTTGGAGAATTTGGACAAACAACAAAAGGGACTATCTGAGAAGAAGAAAAGAGTGTTAAATTAGAGGCCCACATGTTGTCCGCAAAAGAATAAAAATGTAAGTAAATAA
Source organism: Phorcus lineatus (assembly GCA_921293015.1). Classification (NCBI taxonomy): domain Eukaryota; kingdom Metazoa; phylum Mollusca; class Gastropoda; order Trochida; family Trochidae; genus Phorcus; species Phorcus lineatus. The sequence goes on along the minus strand of OV121083.1, from coordinate 578,408 downwards.
AACAGCAGTCAGCTTTAAGCAAAAAGTGTTTTCAAGTAAAAGAGATAAGATAATAACAATGTTGAAATGTAAAAATACTGCCTTGATAAAAAAAAATTTGCAATATTTCCGAAGAGTTACGATAATAATCATGTCCATTGATGTTTTGGGTTTTAATGAGAACTGAAAATAAGAAATTGAAAAATTGAAAAAATCGATTCTGATTAATTAAAAAAATATATAACGTTTCCAATAGTCAAACATATAACTGAAGTCAAGTCTTTATTGAATCTCAAAATACTCAAGCCCATATGCAGTACCGTAATACATAATGAATATAAACACATTTTTAATGATAAGATTCAAAATTATGCTTTATTTATGAGTAAAAAAATCTTTAAGATCGACTGAAATGACTCATGGAAACTTTTGTGATTCATTGAAATGTATTTTAAAAATTGCCATTGATTTAAATATAACTTTTCGAAATCAGCCGATAAAAAACCATAGTACGGCTTATTCGAAACACCAGCTAATAAGGACTAGAGAGCAGAACTGAAAGGGCCCGTGTTCACTGAGGTGTCGCGTGACATGCTAGTAGGCACCCCTAAAACCTCCCTTTTGAAAAAAGAACAACAAATCTCGCTGTTTTAACAACTGTTTAAACATATAAAAGGTTATCCAAAGAACTGGAACCAGCGATAAATTGTTAACCTTAAGTTATTTGTATTTTCCAAGCGAAAGAAAGTGTTTTATGTTGTTTTTTTTTATGCTACACGCATTTTCCCGTAGCATGTGTACATCAATTACGACGTCTTCCTAATGTTTTCACAACATTCAAACTGGGTAAAAGACTCTAAATTTTATGACAAGCAGGTTCCCATTATATAATGCAATCGCACTTAAATTCAATTCTTAATTTAATGGTCTCTAATTAGACCTATTGGATTTTCACGCCTTGTACCCGTCAGGCTGAATATATTTCCTGTCATAATGACGTAACTCTTGGCATTGGACTGCAACTTAGTTTATTGTCACGACGTTCAATCATTTTGAGGCAATGAACTTGTGGAATATATTTGGCTTATGCATTTCTACCATCGATGACAATCATTTGAAAAAGCTGATCGTTTGGAAAGGTAACCAAAATTCATTATGGTTATATAGGATGATTCTAGCGCCAGGTATATTATTATATCATTGATTTTTAAATTCTATATTATCTATATTTCAGAAACTGGAGAGCAGTAATAAGGCCCAAGCCACTACAACTGACTCGAGAACAGACAGAGAGAGCTTCCAGAGTTAAGAACAACTTGTACCCCTGCTGTCGTCTAGGAAGAGAAAAACTGTTTTCCACCCGCCTCTCCCAGGAAAGGCCTAAGCTGTTAGGCTATAACAGAAAGCTGGACGACCAGAAAATACAATGACCATATTATAGATTATGATTCTTTGAGGACTTTGATAAAATGTATTTGTTTAACAGGCATATGACTCATCAGTATGATAACAATATTTAGAAACATTAATCTTATGAAACTGTTTCTGTTTACCATAAAGTTTATGGTCAATACGAGAACAAATATTTTAAATGAAACCATTCCTTTAATGAACCACTGTTTGTTTTATATCAAAGTAACATTATCATATGTCAAAAAATTAGGATCAATGAATGAATCAAAAGATGAGTCTATTAATGAATGTGTACACATAGCCTCTTCTTTCTATTTGTTATTGTATGTAAACTACATAAAGGCAATGACAAATCGATGCATGGACACCTTTAGTGCTGATTCATTGACATACAACTTGTTTTATTTTACATTAAAATGACCCTCCAAACAAGGAGGGATTAGTAATATATTCACGTATTTGGGGTTTTATTTTGAAAAATGGAAAAAAAACCATCATGTTATGTCACTTGGTTAACATATAGTTAATAAATGTCGACTATGTATTCATGCGTTTTTGAATATTTTGATGAGTGAATTATGTTTTTTCAATGAATGTTGAAAATAAATTATTCTTTTTATATATATTTACTTATTTGTTGTTTCTATGATCTTTGTCATTATGAATTTAATGGATTACATTGCATGCACTATTTATGATAGGAGGATACCCCGCTGAATTGGGTTGGGTTGCAATTTATCTTAAAAATAATTTGTATTTTAATCATGTAACTGATCTTGATGTTCCAGATTTAGAAGCTATTTGGGTTGAAGTTAACACAAACAACAATAAATTTCTCACTTGCACCTTCTACAGAGCTGACTTAAGCAATCGATATTGGGATATGATCGATGATTCGATTGCAATGGCTGTTAATAGAAATATAAGATTGTTCATACTGGGCGACTTTAATGCCAATATGCTCAGTACTAGTAACAATAAGATAAAAAATCTCCAATTACTTTATGACCTTGTTCAGATTATAAATGAACCTACAAGAATTACTCAAAACACTAGCACTTTATTAGATATTATTCTTACCTCTTCATTAGATGTTGTACATAATTCGGGTGTTCTTACTCCGATCTGCAGTGATCATTGTCCGGTTTTCGTTACATAACAACTCGGAAAGCAACCCAAATATGCATTTAAGAGGACCATCTATGACTATAACCATGCAGACTATGATGGGCTAAATGATAGTATACTTACTACTGATTGGGACTATCTGTTTAATGATGATATAAACAGTTCTGCTACTGTGTTTACTAACACTCTTACTGACCTTATCAATGAAAATATTCCAAACAAAGAAGTTGTTATAAGGCCTAGAGACTGTATTTGGATGAACGGATATCTGAGGAAATTAATGAGAAAAAGAAACCGCCTACATAAAATTGCTAAAAGAAAGAATGATACTCACTATTGGGATCGATTTAAAGTCGCCAGAAATAAAGTCATTTCTGAAGTTAGAAAGGCTAAAAGGGATTATGATTCAAAACTTGATGATATTATCAACAATGAGAGAGGGACAAAGTCGTGGTGGCGCCTAGTTAATAAGCATATTAAGAAAAATAGAAATTCAGGTAAGCAGTTCCCACCTATCACTAATAATGGTTTCGTTTTAGAAAACGCAGAAGATATTGCAAATGGTTTTAATGATTATTTCACAGAACAAGCCCAAGTCGACGAACCTGATATCCCTCCCCCCACTTGCAGTGAAATCAAATTAGATTACTTACATTTAACTGAAAGCAAAGTTTATTATATATCGCTTTCTTTAAATACTAGAAAAGCAAAGAGTGCAGATAACATTAGTAACAAACTACTGAAAGTTCTAGCTCCGTCTCTTTATAAGCCCATTACAAAGCTTTTTAATTTATCCTTGAAATTGTCCCAATACCCTGTTATTTGGAAATATTCAACAGTTGTGCCTCTTCACAAGAAAGGAAGCATTCATGATTGTAATAATTACAGACCAATAGCGTTAACTTCCTGTTTGGCCAAAGTATTCGAAAAATGCATATTCAAGCATGTATACAATTTCTTTATAGACAATGAAATAATATCTAAACACCAGTCTGGTTTTAAAACTGGAGACTCTACAGTTTATCAATTAACGGAACTTTACAATGTGATATCAAACGCCATGGAGGATGGTAAAGAAGTCAGAGCTATTTTTTGTGATATTAGTAAAGCTTTCGATCGTGTTTGGCATGCGGGCTTATTAGTAAAACTTGAATCCATTGGAATCACCGGAAGTCTTTTACAGTGGTTTAAGAATTATCTTAGCGATAGAAAACAATCGGTTGTGATAAATCAAACACAAAATCAATATTTGCTGGTGTTCCCCAAGGCTCTGTCTTGGGGCCACTACTTTTTCTTGTTTATATAAATGATTTAAGAGACGGTTTGGTAAGTAATGTAAAACTCTTTGCAGATGACACTTCTCTATACCTTGTTATAGAAGATCCTTTCAGGACTCAGACCCTGCTAAACAGTGATTTAAAACAAATTTAAAACTGGGCTTACAGGTGGCAGGTTAAATTCAGTCCTGAAAAGACTGAAGAGATGTTATTTTCCAAAAAAGGTAATGCAAGTCCGAAACTTCCATTAACACTAAACAATACTTTAATTCATGAAGTCAGTGAACATAAACATCTCGGTCTAACTCTACAAGAAGATGGAAAATGTTGAAAATATACTGCGCAAAGCAAGTCCACTTATCAATTGTCTGAGAAATTTGAAATATAGACTGAATCGATTATCCCTTGAAACTATGTATAGATCATTTATCTTGCCCATCTTTGACTATTGTGATACCATCTGGGACAATTGCACTCAAGAGCAAGCTAATTTGTTAGAAAAATTGCATTTAGACGCTCTGAGGACCATCTCAGGTGCAGTTAAGGGCACAAGTCACCAAAAGCTATATACTGAAACAGGCTTGTCTTCGTTAATGGAAAGGCGCCATTTTCACAAATTATGTATGTTCTATAGAATGGTTTATGGATTTACTCCACAATATCTGTCGATATGGGTTCCACCTAACGTTTCTGATGTAAGCAGTTATAATTTACGAAATTCCGAAAATCTACGAGGCACTTCTGGGCGTTTGTCTTATTTTAATAACTCTTTTCTCCCATCAACTGTTAATGCTTCCAACGCGCTGGATACCACCATTAGAAATGCAGCCTCACTGGCACAATTTAAAACTTTGATTTCATGTGACAGGACTTTATCTCCTACGTTTAAATATTATACATCTTATGGTCCAATGCGAAGTCAAATTCTTCTCTGCCGCATGCGCCTTGGTTGCAGAGATCTCAATTCACATATATTTGATAGACGGTTATCAGTAAATTGCGTCTGTTCTTGTGGAAACATTAGGGAGGATCCTTTTCATTACTTCTTTAAATGCCCACTATATGATAGACTCCGATCAAATCAATACTTTTTTAAAAACGATATAACATTAAAATCTATCTTAAGCGGCGACAAATCCTTGTCACTGAGTGCTAACGAATCCCTAATAATATCTGTATATCATTTCATAAATGATACCAACCGATTTTTATAACTCTTTTATTAAATCTGTACCAAATGCAAAAGCAGACAATGCTTAATATGATTTTGAGTTTTGTAAAATAATTGAAAATATATATTTCCACCAAAGTATTTGATATCTTAATCGTTTCTTGCTTGTTTCAGGAGAAGCATTTTAGGCATTTGCTGCCTGTTTGCTAATCCTTTTTCCTTTTTGTATATATATATATAGATATATATATATATATATATATATATATATATATATATATATTCTGAATGTTGTGTTTTATATGTTTTATGGAAATAAAATACTGTTTAAATCATACCCCGCTGAGAATGTGAGAGTTAACCAGGGTAACCGAATGATGAGTAACTGGCAAAATACACTAAACACACTGAAGCCAAGTTGAAACCTACAATAAACCAAGAACACAGAAACCAACTGGATACCGCTTTGAGAGTGTGTAATGTTTCCGTGATGGAAACTGGGTAATTTTCAAGTTCACGGAAACCAGATTGAAACTATGAAAACCAAGTCCGGAAACCAAGTGGAAATATTGGTTTCCATGTTGTTTCATGTTGGTTTCCGTACAACTGAAACCAAATCGTGTAGTGTATGTTAGTTTTATTATATTTTTAGCATTTCTGCTTGTTGATGTTGACAAGTTTTATACATTATGACAATCTTCCTTCCATTTAATAATATTTTCATAATAATTGTCGAACTCGTTTTCACTCGTTTAATAATAAATCATCTACTCATTTAATCAAAATAGTATTAAATTGAAGGTCGTTTAGTTTCCTTTACTAATTGTGCCAAATACAGCTACAGTCTAATGTTAAAAAAGCGCCTTCTAGTAGCCCCGACTTCAGATTGCTTGTTTACTCAGTAATTATTAATGTACCCGTTTAAAGATAATCGGGATCAACAAACAGGGTTTCCCCAATGTACATGTCTCTCCCCAAAAGAATCGAATAGTGACAGGACTATATCATCATAGGGATACAGATATATATACCAGCATAATACCCATGAATACATATATTGGTATACAATATAGAAAACTAATAACACTATTGATAATATTTCTTTAATTCTAAAAGATGAATAAAAAACAATTATTTCAACACATGACATTAGCATGCTATAGATCCGAACAGGTTCTTTATTTCACCGTCTGTTGACGCACACTGTACATGTGAAGCTTAGCAGTGTAACTTGAACAGACCAGGTGGTTCATCTCAAGTGAATTAATTTTTAAAAGATGAAAATTAGCGTATATAAAGACAAATCATCATTTTGTGCAAACACTACTTCCTTGTTGTAAAAACAACAGATGAATATGGCGGCTGTTTGTGTACTCCTCTTGTGTACTGGTATACATCTGGCTACAGGTAGGTCGGAATATGTACTTATCTACTGAATACTGAATCTTCCTTATCTCAAATTTTATCTACAAAGAGTTTTATCATGAGATGAATCTCGATACTACAGTCTTGTACGTTTTTTTATCTACGTAGGTCACTGAACAAACCCGCTCTGTGAAGCATCATTGAGTGGGAATAATGATACCATCTTTATCAAAGTTATCTCTGCAACCGGTACATAAAAAGTAGACTTGTCAGATGTTGGTGTTACACAGATTGTTTTGTTCAAACTTTTTCATGAAATGAAAAACATTACACTGCTTTTTTGGATATATTTTGATTGTGTATAAACGAGAGACATTTCATGAAATTTTATTCTTTGAACTTGCTAAATTGAGCAACATTATGACTGCTTAAAAATCAACAACAAGTAAAACTCAATTCCAACGTAATTAATTTAGTTCGAATGATATAAATGCACATTTACATTATTATTAGGAACTAGTTAGATGTTGTTTTATCATCAAATATCCGCAACTTTTGCCATTTTATGGTGATTTTTACGAGATATTGTTTTCATTCCATGTCACGTTTGATGTTTTAATCCTCTGCCGGGTGCTAGAATTAATATCAATCATCGGCTTACAAAAGATAATAAATGAATTAGGTTTACCTTCTATTCTATGTACACAATGTTCAAAATAATGTTCAATATAACACAGTTCTCATACTTAAAAGTAAAGTTAATAACATATGAAATAGGATGTTAAGACAACGTTCCAAATAACAAAGCTTTTCATACATTTACGTAACGTTAATGACCTAGCTATGAAACATAATAAAGCAAATGAACCTGAAATAGATAGGTTTAATTTTCCAAGACTTTCATTACATAATGTCTTGAAATATCAGTACAGTAACTATAAAAAGGCAATATAATTTGAAGAGGGTCATTACAAGGGAATATCTTTGGGGAAAACAAAATTCTGCCCTTTTTCTTTATCAAATGTGTCAACCAAAAGTATTTGCGGGATGCATAGGTTGTTTCCTAGCAGTGGAACAACACGAACTGCAGTTTTATACGTTTTATACATTTTAGCCCTTATCCACAGATAATAAACGGTAAGTAATTTGAGTATAAGTGCAATATCAACTAAATTGTAGTGCTAAATGACTCTCTGTACATTGAGCAATTAGACAATAGTTTTAAAAAATCATATGCGGTATTACATGTACTTGAATTTTTGGACCAGGGAAACTAAACTCATTCAAAGAAAAACACAGTAAACCTTGCAATCTCCTTACAATCCAGAAAGTCCTTTCTTCTTTTTTAGAAATATACCAAGTCCATTTTACTCGTTTTATCTTCACTATAAATGTACGATTATTGACGTTTATTGGAGAGTACTGTTTATAAGACACATCAACGATCGATATCATCAGTGTTGTGATTTCACTGAACATAATAAACTAACAAAATCAATTACGTTGAATTATCTAATACCTGTAGAAAATAATGCAAATTGTAAGCTCAACATGGACGGTTAACTGTATCTGAACTGAAAGCAAGCGAAACTGTGATGAGACACTTACAATTTCTGTCCAACAGATGTTTAGATATTTAAACAGAGAAAGTCAACTCTTGTCTCGTGTCCTGCTCTCCTCCACGTCACCTGCAACCAGCTCGTGACACCGATGACTAAGTGTTTACTTAAAGAGCCACTCTGTGATTATCATAACATATTATTTACCTTTGATACGAACCTAAATGTCGTATGTGGTGATATAAAATCAAAACATCTTAACTTTTCATGTCCAAAAAACATATGTATGACAAATACTGGTTTTCCATGAAAATCGAAAAACCGCCTTATAAATGCACAGGGTGTTGATATCACGTCCAATATATATGGATACTAGTAATTTAACCTAACAGACGCTATCAACTCCTAACTGCCCTCCTTGCTGTTTTAGATAAGTCTCCAAAATTACGTTTTTCTATTTGACGCTCGTCACTGTCCGGTTTTCGATCATAATTGAGACGTTCTACCTTCGTATTGTCACTGTAAAAAAACCAATAAGCTTTAAAATGTGTCTTTTTGGTAACAGTCGATACTTAGCGATCAAATGACACCATTAGTTAAGTTTGGCATATATGACTCCAACAATTCACGCAGTGGCTCTTTAACATTCCGAGAATGTGCCACAGTTTGGTATTGAACAGTCATAGGTTCTCTTTTGTTTGTTCTGTTCCATTCTTTGTGACAGATATTTTCTTAACGAGTGAGTAATGTTTGCTGTAAAAGAGGGGATTAAGTTTAAATTTGTGTGAATGAGTGAATTTGCAAAGGCAATCAAGCAGGTTAGATTTACCAATTACCATGCATTAATATCTCAACAATGCATCGGTTATTTGTTATGTTTATTCTTTTTACGAGATTGGTGAGACATTCGTTACAGAGCCACTTGTTGACGATCACAAGTGTGTTCGGCAGGAATAACAAAGGCGTGTGTCTAACGTGTGTTTTGTTTACAATACTATATACAACTGTTGGTTTAACTTACTGTTCATTGTTGTTTTCTAATTCACTAATATTCTATCTAATTTACTAACATTATTTTCTAATTCACTAATGACCATGTATTACAATGTATTGACTAACAATATCAACTAACCCTCTAATTCAAGACTAACTTCTCACGAAACGAAAAGACATCCTGTCTCAACAGAATGTAAAGACTAATTGACGAATGTCACAGTAAATCCAAGATGGCAGATTACAATGTTTCCGCGAAGCAGCGTGCGTTCGTGAGAACTGTTCATGTCCGGAAACAACAAAAAACATATACATTTGTGGATAGGAACATTTTGTGAATTAATAGACAATACAAATCAACGAAAATTAGGTCATCTGCTAACCAAGTGAAATGAAATAAACGTAACTTTAAATATTTCCAATAAATTTGTCATTGTGTAATACTGTTTTATTTCTGTCCACACTCTCTGAATCAAGAAGTCATTCAATTTATGAGAGGTGTACTTTGAACAATAACTGTAGATATAGATATATATCATTAAGCATTGTCAAGGAGTAATATAGTAACGTTTATCAAATTTGTGTAACAGTTAGGACTTTGATTCTTGTGAACATTTGAAAGACAAGTGGAGACGCAACGGAGTGAGGCTATACACGTCTACAAATCATTTCCCTGAGTTAAATGTTAAATGTCAAGGTCAGCTGTGTGACACTGTTACCGGGGATCCGAGTGGAAATGATATACCTGATGTCATATGTACCGGTAGATGGCGCTCTTTGCTAATGTACACTGATGCGGACAACGATGAAGTTGGACCAATTCTGGACTTCGGAGAAGTGGAGGTTGTGGTTGAGAAATTTGAATAATCAACAAATATTAAGGTCACAATAACATACTTTTGGAGAGTAAACAGGACCAACTCTGCTTTTTGGTTAAGTCGTAGTTTTAGGTGAGTGATACAGAACTTTTATTTGGAAAAAAGATTCAAAGCTTATAGTCATATGGTTTTGATATCAGGGTTAGATAGTAACATTCGTCTTTTTGCTGATGATGCATCAAAATATGTCATAATAGATGTAGTGGGGTGCCAGGGCACTAAGTCATTTCATATTGATGCAAAAGTTTTGTTTTAAGTACCAATTTGAAGGTTAGGAACTACAAAACATTTTTGTTTCGAGTGTCAAGCAATCAGATAAAATAAATCAAAATGGCCGCCAAAATACAAAATGGCCGCCAATTTTAAGCTTTTTTCACATTATGTCTCATAGCTTTCATACTATTGAACCTAGAACGACGGTTTTGGAGTCTTTAAATAGATTGAAATCAATGAGTAGTTGTATAAAGACAAATTGATCATGACTGAAGCAGAATATTTTTATTTATTTGGTCATGTTTCTTCATACATGGAAATAATGAATAATGATTTTTTTTAAATTATTTGATCTTTTAGGTGAAAGATTAAAAGTAATTGAATAATTCCCTTTCTTGACATTCCTACCACATATCAGTGATGAAATTAGCCAATTTGTTTTTTGGGTTTTTTTTTAAACAAAATGAGAAAAAAAGAAAGAAATTGGTAGCCATCTTGTATTTTTGCGGCCATTTTGAAAATTTTTACCTGATGGCTTGACACTCGAACCAGAATTGTTCCTAAGACCCTTACATTCAAGTTAACAGTGAAAACAAAACTTTTGCATCAATTTGAAATGAAATAAGAAAAATACACATGGATGGCACCCCACTAATGGTCATATAACAGCTGCCGCAACTATTGATAACCATCTAGCAAAAATTGCCATTTGAAACCACTCACGCCCCTTCCCTGAATCTATTCAAAAGTATGATAAATCCAACAGGAACGCAGTTATTTAGGGTCAAATTATCCATTGTCGCCTAAAGCTTGGTTGTAGCGATTTAAATGCACAATAAATATAATAGACATATATCGGACACGTCTTGATGTTCATGCGGACACGTAAATTAAGACGTGATTCATTATCTCTTAATTTGAATGACCTATCAAAATTAAAGAGCGAATATGAATTTCTATGTTCGTGGAAATGATGTAACGACAGTTTTATACGGAGCTACTTATTGTACAGTTATATCCTTAATTCTTTACATGAGTTCATCAACAAAAGTTAACGATTTCCTTGATTTCCTCAATCACTAAAATTACTGTGAATTTAATTAACGCTTATAATCAAAAGCTAAAGATCCAATGACTAGGCATACCAAACAACACTTGATAATTTTCACTATACTTTGATATTTATATCACAATTATGTTCTCACTAGACTTGTATTTATCAATTTCGTTGTTATGTTCTGTATCCAGCTTCATGAATTTTGTATTGGAGCGGTGTCAAAATAAGCCAAATGGCTTGTTCGCCAATCCAAATTTCATACAATATATAAACATATGTTTAAACCAGATGCAAATCAAATCAAATAGACAATGAAATATTTGGTAACCTACGTGTCCGGAAAAAATCAATTTGATACAAAAATAACTGTAAATAGACATCAAACGAAACTTTTATTACCAACTAGATACTAATAATAGTAGCATCTACTTGAGTCAACTATTATGAAAAGGTTTCTTTTGCAGTGAATTAACATGACAGGTATCTATTCAACACTGAATAAAGTTCGCTGAAATTATTAGGGACTTGTATTAATATTCCATTACAACAGGTCAAAATATCAAATGACCTAGCGAACGAATTTGGTCAAAAATGTATTGGTTTCAGTCAAAAAATAGAGAAGATTTTATTTATAAGATATATGTCCGAACACTACAGACATGTTTTGAAGTAGCATCACAAAAGTACGAAATGAAAGCTAATAAATAAAGAAGAGGCTCTACGATTAGCTGCACTACCATTGTAAATAAAGGAAAGTTACACCGACGAATAAGAATCTTGATTACTGACAATATAAAACTAATTAGGGTGTCATGTATAAAGAAAACAAAGTCTTACCATAAACTGTAGACGAAAGAACCTCCAGGAACGCCACTTCAGACACCATGATATCGAGTAATTTTGAGAACAAAGACTTGAAAACGGCTTTTATTTTACAGTGTATGCGTGGAGAGATGAAAGGATCGCAATTCGTGAGAAACATTATCTGTGCAGTGCATTGACTTCAAATTCGATCCGGATTGAAGTCTGAATCTCTTCACTCTTGATAAACTTTTCCAATACAGCAGTATTTCAATTATGAGTCAAAGTGATGATGAATTTTATAACAAATTAATACAATCCGCAAGTGGGAAGACATACTTCTATTTTTGTTTTAATAAAAGCAAATTGTCAATTGCATTACAAACATTTTTTGAAAACTGAATCCGCCTAACTTGGTCACTTTGTTTCTATATTCACCGGGGAAAACATAGACAAATTAAACTTCGATTTCTTAATGAAACTCACTTGTCAACAATTAAATGAATAATTGTCAATACATCATATTTTGCCTGACAAAAAATATTGTGTAAAAGAAAAGTATAAGAAGAACGAATTCCACGTGTGCTGTACCTAGTTTGGCGAGTGTCAGGTTGTTTGCAAAATCCAACCAGCAAGCAATGAAATTGTGACGTCTGCACACATATCTCCTCATTTCACTTTTCAAGGTGACTGCACAGCATGGTCTCAGGGTTGACAGGATTACTCAGAATATCCTTTCAGCCAATAAATGTTCATATAATTGACATATTTATGATAAATGTGGACGAACTTTGATATAAAATTGCGGAAAATATAGATGACTGTTAAATGACAGAAATATTTTTAGTTTTTGTTGTTGGTCAAGGTGTTTTTTGAACAAGGACATTGTCCGGCCAACTGTCTTCACCATCTTCACATGCATGGATAGCAACTTTGAGATTATAAATATCATGTCAAGGTTTAGTATGTTATGATTAAAAATCGCAATTGTAGTGATATTATATTTTGGCAGTTAAAAGTTGTATCACCGATTTATTATTACATAATTCCATGACATGAAGATAATGAAATTAAATTTTAGATTTTTGTTTGTTACAAGCGAATTTGACGTACTTTGATGAGAGAGAGAGAGAGAGAGAGAGAGAGAGAGAGAGAGAGAGGGAGAGAGAGAGAGAGAGAGAGAATCACATCAATCTTTGTTGTACTCCCCAGACCCTAGCTTTGAAACATGCTATACTAACCCCCCCACCCCTTCCCTTACCACCACCACACCACACTTAAACACACACATCATCACCATACCCTTGTGGAGCACGGTGGTGTAGTGGTCAGCGTACTGGCCTCTCACACAAACAGCCCAGGTTCGAATCCGGGTGGAGACACCAAACATTTGTGACCTGGGCTTTACACTGTTGTGTCTTTGGGCAAGGCACTTTATCCAATGTGCACCCAGTCCACCCAGCACGATTGGGTACCTGAATACGGGATGTATGGACCTTATAGGTCGCGCGAAGCGATGTGTTATTTTGAAGTCGTTGTGTTCGTTGACTGCCTTAGAAAATAGTTTAGTTCGACTTTTTTTTCAAAAGCTTCATTGAGGATTTGCACTTTTTCAGATGAAGAATTTGAATCACAGTAAAGGTTCTTAATACTAGTCGATTTGTAATAGGCGTTATCGACGTCACAGTGTGGAACTTCACAAATCAATTTGTAAAGATTCCAGGAGCTAATCATTAAAACACAACCATACCAGGGTTTATTTCATTTCATTTAAAAGACAAACATTCGGCACTTTACAAAGTCAAATTAATGACAAATAGATATGCGTTTTAGTGGTACATTATCAAACTCCATATACAAGGGATGAACGATTCTGAATGGATTTAGAGTTAAGAAGTCTGTTTCAATGGATGCATTTTGCAATTGAGTACTCAGTAACCCAATACCATTTCCCTTTCGGGATCTTTTCAATGCTATGTGTATTAAATTTGTAAACCCAACCCCAACATTTTTAACCAGGAAAATTAACTCCGAACATAACATCTTACAAACCAGATATCCGATTTTCTTTCAACCAGCCCATCTGGAATGTCCTATCTTTGAATATGAAGTAGAGGTGTTTGTTGTTTGACCTCGCTTTCAAAAGTATTTCTGTTTCTGAAGAGTTCTTGGAACTTTTAAGTGCTGTTTACCTGCCGTTGTCAACCAAAATCTAGTTTTTAGTACTTTCAATACTTTTGGACCAGTCATAAAATCTTCCCGACACACCCCACACAGATAGTGTTACTCTTCCGCCTTGAGAGAAGTTACACTCACAAGTGTTACTACTACTTTCCCCACAACTACAGTATAACTACTTGACATCCATTACAGACACGTTTACTACTCCTCATCTCTCACAGTGTAACCACTCTCCTCCCCTCACAGTGTAACAACTCTCCTCCCCTCACAGTGTAACCACTCTCCTCCTCTCACAGTGTAACCACTCTCCTCCCCTCACAGTGTAACAACTCTCCTCCTCCCACAGTGTAACAACTCTCCTCCTCTCACAGTGTAACCACTCTCCTCCCCTCACAGTGTAACAACTCTCCTCCTCTCACAGTGTAACCACTCTCCTCCTCTCACAGTGTAACAACTCTCCTCCTCTCACAGTGTAACAACTCTCCTCCCCTCACAGTGTAACCACTCTCCTCCCCTCACAGTGTAACAACTCTCCTCCTCTCACAGTGTAACAACTCTCCTCCCCTCACAGTGTAACCACTCTCCTCCTCTCACAGTGTAACCACTCTCCTCCTCTCACAGTGTAACCACTCTCCTCCCCTCACAGTGTAACAACTCTCCTCCTCCCACAGTGTAACAACTCTCCTCCTCTCACAGTGTAACCACTCTCCTCCCCTCACAGTGTAACAACTCTCCTCCTCTCACAGTGTAACCACTCTCCTCCTCTCACAGTGTAACAACTCTCCTCCTCTCACAGTGTAACAACTCTCCTCCTCTCACAGTGTAACAACTCTCCTCCTCTCACAGTGTAACAACTCTCCTCCCCTCACAGTGTAACCACTCTCCTCCCCTCACAGTGTAACAACTCTCCTCCTCTCACAGTGTAACAACTCTCCTCCCCTCACAGTGTAACCACTCTCCTCCTCTCACAGTGTAACCACTCTCCTCCTCTCACAGTGTAACCACTCTCCTCCCCTCACAGTGTAACAACTCTCCTCCTCCCACAGTGTAACAACTCTCCTCCTCTCACAGTGTAACCACTCTCCTCCCCTCACAGTGTAACAACTCTCCTCCTCTCACAGTGTAACCACTCTCCTCCTCTCACAGTGTAACAACTCTCCTCCTCTCACAGTGTAACAACTCTCCTCCCCTCACAGTGTAACCACTCTCCTCCCCTCACAGTGTAACAACTCTCCTCCTCTCACAGTGTAACAACTCTCCTCCCCTCACAGTGTAACCACTCTCCTCCTCTCACAGTGTAACCACTCTCCTCCTCTCACAGTGTAACCACTCTCCTCCTCTCACAGTGTAACCACTCTCCTCCTCTCACAGTGTAACAACTCTCCTCCCCTCACAGTGTAACAACTCTCCTCCCCTCACAGTGTAACAACTCTCCTCCTCTCACAGTGTAACAACTCTCCTCCTCTCACAGTGTAACCACTCTCCTCCTCTCACAGTGTAACAACTCTCCTCCCCTCACAGTGTAACAACTCTCCTCCTCTCACAGTGTAACAACTCTCCTCCTCTCACAGTGTAACAACTCTCCTCCCCTTACAGATGGTGTTACAACTCCCAACCCCAATAACACAGTGTTCATACTCCCCATCCCGAACAGATATTGTTACTACTCTTCTCATATCTCACAGATTGGTTACTACTCCTTTCCTTTAAAAACAGTGTAACTACTCCAAAACCCTCACGGAGCGTGTTACTACTTCCCTTCCCCAACTCCTCTCCTCTCATAGTGTTTCTACTCACAACCACTCCTAGGTGAGGTGATGTGAGTTGGTGTTTTACGCCGCTTTCAAGATTATTTCACATATATCGTGGCTGCTAGTACTATTGCAGGGAGAAAGCCCGCAACACCACTGTGGCTATGCACAACCACTCCTAAACTGTGTTGCTACTCTCCACCCCTCACATGCACATAACAATGTATTATACCACGCACCTCCAATCCAGTGTTACTTTTATCTGCCCCTCCAAGGTAGTGTTACTACTCCATGTCCCTCCAAACCAATGTTACTATACTACGCCCCTTCAATCCAGTTTTACTACTTCACGCCCCTAGAAGACAGCTGTATCAGTTCATGCACATCACAGATAATTTTACTATCCCCGCCGCTCAAGAAAGTGTTGGTATGCCCTCGCTTTAACTTAAAGCTTTATTGGGAGAACACATATTTTGTTTTGAATATTGTTATTAGTATGTGATTGTTTACGAGTTTAACATTGTATAACATTGTTGTATTGTTTGGTGGGTCACACACACACACACTTGTTTTGATGGTCTGGGCTGGCAGTTAGTAGGGTCATCTGTTCTAGAGTGTTCTATTTGTTTCTTGGTTGCTTGGGTTGGACATTTCTGATTGGATTTTGTCATGGAACTTTGGGGAACATTCTGGAAGGAGTCTAGCCTGTTGTAGGCTGGCATTGGAGCTCTTGCTCATCATGCTTCTTACAATCAACTTTGCGATCATCTGCCGTGCCACTGATTTTTGGATAACTTTACAAGCCGGATTCATCTATCTCCTATCAAGACCCACTGCCTGTTTTCTACACTCATCAACTGTGTGATTCTTAAGGACTGGTGAATATATTTATTTCGCTAATTAGGGTGACTCATTTGATATTGTATTATTGTTTGTATTAGCTTTATATTGTAACCTTAAACACTTTGTTTATTATTTGATTGATTAAATTGTAATTGATATACAATTGTCTTGTTATATTTTGCTGGTTTGACTGGGGACATTTTACTATTCCAAAATTATTTTCGTAATAATATGTGGTAGATATTTGAAAAGAATTGAGGTCACAACAGTTTTTGAATCGTAAAAATAAAAGGGTAGATCCTTGCCTTTAAATCAAATTCGGTTTGTCATGATCACGAGAATGACACACAATATATCAGTTGATGAACAATCGAACCTACCTACACTAAACATGCAGAGTAACACGATGATGGCTCTTTTTGTCAACGTATCAACCAGGATGTCAAATGATCTGCTTCTCTGTATCAGTTTTCTTCACTTAAGGAAATAAAGTTCGTTCTACCCCAATCTGTTATATGATAATGTATTGTTTTGCCCTGAACTATTGTGGTTAAGCACGAGGACGGCGAACTTTATTTATTTTCTAAGATGCTAAAATCTATACGTGAACCACCCTGAGTTTAATAATCTCGAAAATCAAATATATTGTTTACATCACTCTTATTAATAATCCTTGAACAGGGCTAACATGGAACCAAAACCCTTATTTAAAACGACATTTAGTTTGTTAACGCTTTGATTATTGCAGTTTTCCATTTGGACTTTTTTTCATCTATTAATTCTCTAAAATCTTTAATTAAAAAAACACACTCTTGATTTTAAATAAACAACTCTACTTTTACAAACTCGTGCCTTGCGATCATCCAGTGCAGGTCACATATAAGGCTTATTACGTGGTTAACACAGATATCATTCTTTATTGGTAAATGCAGACGTGAGATACAGCTCAGCTTTTTTGACAAGATCAAATTTCAAGAAAATATTATGACATCTCATATCGAGATGAGGAATCGGAACGTCATCACCCAGAGTTTGGAAACTAGAATCATCATACCTCTTATAAAGAAATATTCTGTTAATCGGTAAAAACTAAAGAACATATATCACATCTTTGAGAAAGCAGTCCAGGTGCAACTTTTAGATCATCTTAGTAGACATAACCATATTGTTAAATATCGATAAGCTTACAGACCTGCACACAGTACTAAGACAGCACTTTGAAATGGGTCATGAATCAATTTAATAGTATGGTGATCAAATCGTAGTAATATCAGCACGAAGACTTCATTTACAGATTAGTGAACACTGTTTTAAGCTTTTAAGATTCAGGACAGATACGATAACCCAGCAAAATACCTCCACCAGCGAGGAGACTCGCATTAAAGATATTAAGACTTGGATGAGTGAGAACTGTTTTAATCTAATGAAAAGACCGAATCAATTCTCAAACAACTAAAAAAATGACCGGATCATTTACAAGTTGGCAGTTCTATGTTTTTTATTTCAGCAGCTTTTAAAACTCTTGTTGATTATCTCAGTTTTACATTCATTATGGACAGAGAAGTCGGCGAAGTAGCCAAGAAATGCTACTTTCAAATCAGATTTGTTTGATCAGCCACATGATCACAACGTCACCAACTTGTCTCTGATCTTACTACTGCAATAACATTCTCTAGACACATCTGCAGAAAACATGAATCGCTTACAGAAGATTCAGAAGACTGCTGCAAGGATTGTAGTTGGAACAAAGATGGACTCCCAAACACAAAACTCAGATACTTAGACAACTACACTGGTGGCCAATCAGAGAGCGAATTTAGTATCTGCAAGACTTTTTATGTGTACATTCCTGTGAGGTCATCGCGTACTGTCACCCACCTCCAAGTGCGCTCATTTAAGCTCAAAACATTTTTCTACCTATTATATTTCACTTTGCAGCAGATAATCTTTGGAACTATTGAACTCAGATTAACGTCTGCATGTAAACGTGTTAAACGCAGACTCACAACAATATTTCTTATGGGTTGGTGCTTTGATCTAAGTGCAATTCGCAATGGTGACGAGCTGAGAAGATAAGACAGTTGTCCGTGGATCACGTGATGAACACTATTTTCAATTGATGAGCGCTATTGTCACGCGCTGACTGCACAAGAGTAGTCAAAATATTTATAACAATGCTTTTGTAGGAACAAATGAGTGCGAATAAGGACTAAAACTTCAATCAATCTAAGCAACATGAGAATACCTGAAATCATTACCTTTTCTATAACATTATTTCAAACATTAAATGTAACCTTTTTATTGTCACCACGCTGAAATGATTACCATTCACATTCTTATTTCCGGAAACAAACACTACTTCTCAATAGAATTACAACATTTATTTGACATATCTGACTCAAACAACATACTCTGTGCCCCTTAAAATATGCGATACTCTGATTCATCTTATAAATGCATAAAGTTCTATATGATTTATGATAAATATCTTGCCAATAGTCTCAATGCAGAAATCTCATTGACTGAAAGGTTACTATTGCTTAAAATGGTAGAAGCATTTAAAATGATTTTTGAAGGACATATCGCGTCAACACAGAAATAATATTAACTAAGCTTATAAATATACATATATTTAATACGTTTTTTATACACATGAAACACAGCGATTTCTGCAAGGAAATGTGTGTGTATGTATTTCTGCTTCTCATAATGACACTAAGGAATGATTTGGTTGACAACTGGTACACCAATGCTGGCGGTGTTGCCTGCCTCTGAGGTCGTGGGTTTTATCTTCATTTTAACAATGATACATTTGGTTATCATCTGAATGGCATGTTTAGCAATTCTTTCTTTCAAATTAAGAAGCTTGTGCGATCTTTCACAACTGTCGTTCTTTTACACAGCTTTGTCTACCTGCGTTTAAGCTTTCATATTCTATAACCAATGAAAACAGGTTTGAGTGAATATGTATAAAGATGTCCAGTTATGCAAATCTGTGCAGAAGAGCGGAATATTTTACTTCCCGGTTTCTTAATACCGATGAAGATGGCGCCCGTTTGCATACTCCTTGTGTGTATTGGCATACATATCGCCAAAGGTAGGTTTAGTTGTGTACTATACTAATGTTTTTACATCTACATTCATTCGTTTGGGGTCATAGTCAAACATGTCAATAACTTCTACGTAAACATAACGTGTGTCATTGATATTGTAACGTCTTGACCAAACTGCCATGAATTGTTTCTACTCTTTCATGGTGTTGTATATGTGAAGGTTTATGGCCTATGGTATAAGTATTTTGTACTCACTGAAGTTCTATTCTTCTGTATTTTGTTCAATGTCATGGTTACAATTTCGATTTTAAAATTCGGTATTTACTAAATGCTGTTATTCACAAATTAGGCACAGTTTTTCTCAAATGCTTAATACCTGAATATTCCTGCAGCATTTAAAACGACAAGTTTCCTTATCTTCTTTTTTTATATGACGTAGTTTATTTTTTACGATAAAACATGTTTAACAAATAGAAATATCGAGATAGTTTGATGTCACTGTTAATCAACTACATACTGTCGCAGACAGTAGTTAGTAATCAACGGACGGACTTTTATGCCATTAGTTACGTCATATAACCAGACGTTTTACAAGACATACACAACGTTGAATGGCAGATATCTGGCAGTAGATGTAAAAGGGGGTTCTTGACCAAAATATTTTTTAAATGTATTTTATACGTTGAAATACATTAAAACACCCTTATATAGACCAAACGTATTTTTAATGTATAAAATACATTAAAAATACCTCATTTTTCACCGGGGGTTCTGGTCCAAAATATGTTTTAATGTATTTTATACATCAAAAACCCCTTTCTAGACCAAACTAGAATTTTGCAAAAGATCAAAATAAAATAATTATGCAAGTAACTTTTATTTCCACTTGTCTTGATTAAAATGAAAAAATAGTCAAAAAGTCAAAACATTGTACTTATTTTTCAAGATCGGATTATTTTGTCAATAATCATTTCAAAAGCAAATTGTTTACATCATTTTGTAAGGAATAGAATTTTGCACCAGAAGAAAATTGACCTTTATGATGTGGATTTCGTTCAAGCAAGCTAGGCCTTGTTATAAACAATGTTCATCCTAATCTACAAAATCCTTAGCAATGGATAATTCTCAGTGAACGAATTTACTTCCGGTCAGATAATTTAACAAATAACATATCAATCGTTATAACATATTCACCGCAGTTTAGCAAATGTTTTTACTTTTCTATGTTCAAAATATGAGTATACAACATCGTTTAGTTTTTATCTTTAAACGAGCATCTTTAATTGTATTCGCAACCAAGCTGGATCAAAAATACTTCATGACCTCGTTGTAACACGGAAGGAGGCATGCTGATCACAAAGTTTATCAACTCAAAATATTATGAAATCCTTTTCATCTTGTTAACATTCCATCTAAAACAAAAGTTAGGAAGGATTTACATATGTTCGGTTTAAAATAGTCGTGAAATACAATCTTTCAATAGCGTAGGAAGGCATCTGGGATAAGTGTCAACAAAGTGTTATGTACGTTTCACAGTAATTTTGTAATTGAGCAAAAATTAAATCTTATTAGTTGTATGGAATGTAAATCTCTTTTATTCTTTTTAATTTTATAGATGGCCTTCTTTCCATACTGATACTGCGTGTCGTCCATTTGCAATCTCCATTGAGAATTGTCACCCAAGAATTTGTTTGAATTTGCTTGAGGTCAGGACAGTCTTTAAATCTTAAAAAATATAATGGTAGATCCTTGCCTTTAATTCACATTCGGTTTGTCATGATCCCGAGAATAACATACAATATATCACTTGATGATACGGCACAATCGAGCTTACCTACAGCAAGTTGTACACCACTGCACATGATAGTAACACAATGATCTCCATATTTGTCTGTAGTGACCGACCAGTAAGTAAAATGATCTGCTTTTCTGTAACAGTTTCCTTCATAAATCTGTTGGTATCAGTGTTGAAAAGCTTAAAATAAAACCCTATCATT
This sequence comes from Phorcus lineatus, assembly GCA_921293015.1. NCBI lineage: Eukaryota > Metazoa > Mollusca > Gastropoda > Trochida > Trochidae > Phorcus > Phorcus lineatus. Next base: position 556,749 of record OV121083.1, on the reverse strand, counting down.
ACCACGGATTCATTTAAAGATAATACTAAGAGCAGTTTCACGGACGTTAAAGTCATAAATGCCAGACAAATAGTTTACCACTCACAAAAATCTTTCCCCTGACGCTTGCAACAATTTTCAGAACTCTGCAGGCATTCTAGCCCTCAATAATGAATTTCAAACTACCCTACCCTTCCCGAATATTATGTTTTTTGCGAGCGTTAGTCCTTACCACATCATTTCGCTAAGGCCGAAAATATAGGCCAGTCGAAATTTCCTAAAATTTAAGTGAACCGGGACATTTTCGATAACAGACAAATAACTTGAAAAAATGAAAGATTACATGTCCCTAACCCTCGGAAAAAAAACCAACCAAAATCAACCATGGGCAAAAATAGTTATGGCCACTTGAAAATGTACCTAAAAGTTGTGCAGAAGCCTCTCCATATAAGATAAGTTGTGTGACTAGTATCGCCTGAGTTATCTCCCTTCATAGCAACTACCAAAATGGCTGACATTGTTGTTGACAACAAAAGTTTGGAAGCGGTATTTTATGACTTATAAAATGAAAATTGTGAATATTTTTCATGGAAAAGTATTTTGACAATTAGATAAATGCTTTAGTCTATGCAGATAACATCAAATGATCATATTTTTCGTGCTTGAATTATCTGTTTTTTAATTTTGTAAATTGACAACTTCATCTTCATTAAAGCCTTTTCTACGAGAAATTATTATGAACTATTAATGTAATGACAAGAACAAAGTTAAAGCATATGATTTATCTATTTAATTTCCTTTGAAACATTGAATAGATAAATTGGGGGAAAGTTCACACTACTCTAAAAAGGCTAAGCATACCATCCTACTGATACTACTTTCTCGCTGACTTATTTCTTATGAAAAGGCATCTGTTGATTGATACTTTTTTACGATTATTTGAAGTTCACATCAACTCAAATTTAAATATTATATTGAATTTATTCATCTTACCAATGCTTACCAAGTTACTATTGAATAAATAATTTTTTAAGTTATAACTATAGATATTTCTGTCAGTCAATTTCGGCTTTAGACAATACCAATTTGAGTTATTCATGCAAAGTTACAAAAATATGCATATTAATAAATAAACAGAAATTTAATAATTTTCATTTAACTGTAAATTTATCTCCCTAGGCTTGTATTTTATAATGACCAACCTACATTGACAAAATATAATGTCCAACTAATTTCATAACTCATTGGGCCAGGGCCTTCGTCATCACAAAAGTTAATTAGGATTTGCCAATAAATGCACAAATCAGTTCTGATATATGATAAAAATGCTATCAGTATTTCTCTAACACTAAGAATTTACGATTAAATATTCTATGTTGAACATATTACTTAGATTTTTAAAAAACTACAAAATGTCAATAATTTTCCCCATATCAAATGTTCTCAAATTTTAATTGCTTTTTACAGAACCATGAATCTCTAAAGCGTCTTTTATATCGTCTTGAATATTATTCAATTAGTAACTATCATAATCCTTTTTCAATGCTTATACTACATTTTCTAAATTGATTATGTTATAAGATTGCTTAAATATACAATATTTCATCCCTTATTCTCAGTTCAGAGTTTAGGTAAGTTCAAAAGCTACACACATTCCTAGTTTAGACGTTTTCAGCTGTTCAACTGTTCATATGTTTAAGTGCACAGCTGACCATAGCTTTAAATATCTCTAAGCCGACTTTAGCTGCCTTAAATGTTGTCATTGTTGTTAACAGGTCAGTTGTAAAGAATAAGTATTTTACTGCATCGATTGAAAGCATAAGTAAGTTCCTATCTAATCATATGCCTTCAAAGAGCCAATTCGGAGCGAAAAAGCGTGCTATAGTACCTTTAAGCACATGATTCTCTGCAGATTCTGGACAATCGTCAATGTCTTTACCATTATATGAAATTTTAATGGATCCAGGGAAATAAGTTAGAATATTTCATTCTTCGAAAAACATTATCACAAGTGCAATGTTATTAACCCTGTTAGAATAATGAATAATCTGTATCTGATGAAACTGTTTTGTATGCTTTGTGAAAGACAAGTGATAATGTACCCTCTGTCAAAAACTGTATTTTATCATCCAAAACTGTGTTCTACAGGATATATCGCTCATTGAAGTTCAAGGGATATCTCCTAGTAGATATTATTTTGACAGTAGATTTTGAACAAAGCCCTGTTACAGTAAAATTAATGACATCACAATTGTTTTACATTATCAAGTAATGACATCACAATGCTATGACGTCATAAGCATGACAACGTCAAGAGATATGACTTCACCGCACTTAGAGTCTAAGAGGAGTGTAGTGTTCAGAAGTATACATTTTACAAGGAATCAAAATGAAAAATGATTTTGGATGATAAACATAATCTCACCCTCGTGTCTTCTGATATCAAATATATCAACACGAGTCTATAAAAGTAAAAATATCCAAGGCAACTTTTATAGATTCGTGCTGATATATTTGATATCAGAAGACACTTGGGTGAGATTCTCTATTTGTAGCATGGGGTAGATAACAAGTATATCTATATTGCTATATATAGTTATCATCGGTTATTTACAACATCTAAAAATAGTTTACAGATTCAAGTTCAGGAAAGGACTTAGAAATCTGAACCAGAAAACTGTCATGCCAGTGGTTTGGGAAGGATAATCACATTTATCAGTGCTTCGATCTCAAATGTGCATATGAAGAGATTTCATTCAATTTTGAAAATTAACAAAATATTTGATAAAAGATACCTAGAGATTGTGACAATTGACTCATATAAATCTGAAATTCAGACATTTTTTAAGATCAATCAGGGCCTATGAAATCAAGAAAACTTATTTCTGATGCTAAGTAATCTAGAAATGTCAATACAGAGTATATTTTTCGTAAAAGGAATCCTATTTTTCATATTAACCCCTCTAAAAAGACATGTTAATCAGTCAATAGTAATAATAGCCTTTAGAAGTATGTCCTGTTGCATGATCTTAAATTGTAATTGCCACATAACTGTTTTGTTCAATAAATAAACATTTTATAAATATTTTCTTTGACATTTCATATTTTTTACCAAAAAAACAGACATGATGTTAAACCATGAGCATAAATGACCTTTAAAAGTATGTTATATTGCATGATCTATCATTCTAATCACTACAACATTTCAATTTTCAACATGAATACTTCTCATAAAATATTCCAATTTTCTTTCATTTTTTATGCTTTTTCACCCAAAAACAGGCATGGCGTTAAATCTACAACAAAAATTAACTTGAGAATCATGTAATGTTGCACCCTTTATCATTCTAGCCAGTTCAAAAGTTTTTGCTGCAATACATATATTTTTAAATAAAAGTTTCCTAATTTTCCTTATTTTTTAAGGTTTTTGCCCCAAAAATACATGTTGCCCATGGTTGATTTTGGTTGGGTTTTTCATGGTTCATTAGCACTGCTAAAGGGACCATTTAAAAACAAAATTTGTCTGTTATCGAAAATGTCCGGGTTTTTCATGATTTCTACTGGCCATGATATTGTATTTTCCATGGTTAAAATCCAGCACTGAATAGACTAGATATGTTATTGTGAAAGCTTGGCATGACAGAGGACGAAAGCTTGACACTGAATGAATGGGCACCATTCCTATTATCGAAGTCTGGTTCCCTAACATTTTAGATATTTTCCACAAGTGCCAACTTGAATAATCCCTTGTAACTCATATTAATATACTAAAATCTATATATAAGCGGCGACAAATATTTGTTTACAGAATGTTAACGAATTCCTAATAATATTTGTTCATCATTTCATTAATAATACCAAACGATTTTTTAAGCTCTTTTCTAAAATATGTACCAAATGCAAAGGTAGACAAAGCTTAATATGAATTTGAATTTAGTAAGAATTATTGCAAATATATATTTCCACCAATGTACTTGATATCTCATTTGTTTTATGTTTGTTTCAGGAGAAGCATTTCTATAGGCATTTGCTGCCTGTTTGCTAATCCCTTTTACTAGATATATATATATATATATATATATATATATATATATATATATATATATATATATATATATATATATTCTGATTTTTTTTTTGTATTATTTGTTTTATGGAAAATAAAATACTGTTTAGATCATTTACAAACCTAATTCCTTTTTTCGGGGGGACATGTTAAGTAGCATATTTAACGTTAACAAAACCTTTGGTTAAGTAAACTTGTCAGCTGTAAAACAATATTACACTGAAATGTAATTCTATCCTCTCACCTACTCATCTTATTTGACTTATGTACGGAGCAGTTGATTAAGTCAGCTCTTTCCCCTTCAATAATCAATGGATGATGTTAGATTTAATTTTGGTAACTTTATATGATAATCGTTCTGTATATAAGAAAAATATTTTGAAAACATTCAGTTTGGCCAAAAAAACTTTCTTTCCTATAACAGTACAATAACAATAAATATACAATTTTGTTGTTGTTTTTGGTTAGCGTTTGATAACGTCTGCTTCTACCTATTAGTAATGTTGCCAATAGGGGCCAATGCCTTGATTAATATGAAAGATAATCATTGACTAAAAGGACAAACGTTCGGCGTGCACCTTTATAGTTTTACAAGCATGCTCAAGTAAATTGGTAGCCATTCTTTTCACTAATTGGAAGGTGACACGCAGGTATCAGTGTCATAACTGAACCGGATGTTTACCAAAATCCCTTCTTTCGGACCCCCCTCTACTCGCCCCACACCCTTCTACTAAGCAAGTACGTTTGCCAGACCTTGAAAAAACAACCCCCAAATTTTTTGCGACAAATTCACGCAAGCTATCATAAAAGCTGCAAAACAATCTATTCCATTAACTAATCCTAAACCCTATAAAACCTTAGTACCCTTGTGGACTGAGGAAATAAAAACAGCGCGCAAACTCCGCAAAACAGCTTATAGCAAAGCAAAACGCAACATTTCTCAACTACCACACGCAAAACACCTCAAAAAGGCAGTTCAAACACTCATTAAAGAAACAAAGAAACAACATTGGGAAAACTTCTGTGAGGAGCTGAATGTTAAAACAAACTCTAAACAAGTTTGGAATAAGCTCCGAGTCATTTGTGGCGGCAAACGCAGAAGTAAACTCCCACCTATAAATAAGCACACCTCACCTAAATCAGTTTGATAATGCTAGTAGCAACAACAACACGCCAAAATTCCAAACAAACAAGCACCTTAACAACAAAACAAGCAACTTAACAATAAAACAACAACCAACCTATCAACCAACCATTCACAATGGAGGAGCTTCAATTTGTTCTGTATAATAGGAAAAAGGGTACGGCTACTGGCCTGGACCAAACTTCCTACCAACTAATTAAGAAGCTACCTCCAAATACCACCAACATACTTCTTAACCTCTATAACCTCATTTGGCAATTAGGCACACTTCCCTCCTCCTGGAAAGAAGCACTAATCATACCAATCCCTAAACCAAATAAACCCTCTGGGGATCCAAATTCCTATAGGCCCATCTCTCTAACCTCTAATCTATGTAAGGTATAGGAAGCGATGGTAAAAAATCGCCTACTGCACCACCTTAAAATTAATCCATTAAATGAGGATCAGAGTGGCTTCACTCCAGGTCGCTCTACTCTAAACAATCTTGCTCGCCTCGAGCAAGAAATAAAAACCTGGCAATTACACAAACATTACACATGTACATTAGCAATCTTCCTGGATTTGCCAAAACTTTTGATGTGATGTGTCATATCGGCCTAATCCATAAACTCTTAAATAAAGGCAGAAATGGCAACACAACTAATTTCATCCAGGATTTACTACCCTATAGACAACCAACTTTCGGAAAATTTCCCCCTCGAAAATGGCACCCCACAAGGCAGCATCCTTAGCCCTACTCTATTTAATATTATGGTAGACGACCTCTTCGGGGGAATCTCCAGTAAAGTAAATACTTCCAAATTTGCAGACGATGGTGCCCTCTGGGTCCGTTGTTATAACCTTAAAACCTCTACAAAACTACTCTAGTCAGCATTAAATAACAAATGGGGATTTAAACTAAACGCGGAAAAAACTCACTGGAGTAGTATTTAAACATAAAAAATCCGCCCTATTTCCCCAAACTTATATCTTAAAAATAACAATATAAATTTCCTAAAACAAAGCAAATCTCTAGGGTTAATCTATGACAAACTTCTATCATGGGATGCCCACGTCAAAGATCTAATCACTAGGTACACAAAGGACCTTAATGTCCTGCGTGCCACCTCCGGCACAAGCTGGGGTGCAAATAAGCAAACCCTAATCAACCTATATATATCACTTATTAGGTCCAAATTGGACTACGCAGCCCCAATTTATAATACTCTCAACACCAAACTTACTGCTATACTTTATTCTATACAATACCAATCACTTAAACTAGCAACACACACACAACACGGGACCTCCCTAGAAGCGCTTCAAGCCCTAATTGGTGAATTACCTCTCATACTCAGAAGGGACCAACTCACCTTACACTTCTGGGCCGCTTCTTCGGAGGATACACTAATATCTAATCTCTTAAACTCTAAACTTTCTAAACGCAAAACGGCATACGCAAACAAATACCTTCTCACATCTCCAATATCTAACCAACATCACACAAGCTGCCTAATAACCAATCCGTCTTCACGGCGGAACTTATGGCTATTTTGGCAGCTCTTCAAATTCCAATAATACTCAATCATCCTAAACTTTTAATCCTTTCAGACTCACTTAGTGGGCTGGAACCACTTAAATCTAAATCTACCAAAAACCGCGCTGGCATAATATCTCAAAAACTACATACTATACTACTTAACTATCAGGGTAAAACCATAAAACTCCTCTGGGTTCCTGCTCACGTCGACAACGAAATAGCCGACAGAGCAGCAAAAGAGGGCCTAAAACTAAATACCATTACACATCCACTCCCACACTCTAAACAAGAGGTTAAAAGCCTCCTAAACTACACATCAGGGCCGTATGGCATAAACAAAACACTAATTCTGCTATTGCTAAACACACCAAAACCCTTCTCCCCAAACCACTCACTAAATTCAAAACGTACAGCAAAACCACAAACATAGATAAGGCAACCACTAAACTACAAACAGGACACATACAACTAAACGCAAAAAATCAACAGACCAGACACAAGCATCCCACATGTGCACACTTAAACAAACAGAAGCAATCACCCATATGCTCACACAATGTGCACACTACAATACACACCGCAAAACCCTTAACACCACTCTCTCACAACACAACATCAACCAACACAACATTAAACACATCCTCAACCCACACAACAAACCAAAGATATTCCACACTCTAAGCAAATACATCAAAGATACGGGCCTTCTGGTTCTAAATACCTCAAAATCATTTACCATAATTAACCCCCCATCCCCGGCCCCCTTCCTTCTCCCCCTCTCTACTAAATATATCATTCAAATTTCGAAATTTCTAAATTACCCCTTTTGGCACTTGGCTCAAAATTTACCACTTTTTAAACAATTTCGGAAATTAACAAAAGGTCCTAACTGACACAAGTGCGAAAGCTGTGCTGGAAGCGGTTGTAAAATCACCAACCTCATCATCATCATCATCATCATTTGCACCAAGACACTCATCAGATCAGGTATTATCGGAGATATTGACTGGACATTTTATCAGCTTTGACGGAACACCACTTATAGTTTAGTGTTTGTGAATGCTTGTTTAAGAAACAAAAATTCTTAGATTCGACTTTCAATAAACTACATTGAGTACAATCGACTACAATCTTACTTAACGGAACGGGTTATGTGTACGAAATTGAATTGATTACAGGGCATTAACATTCTTGTTATTCACTAGGAGTGGGTTTTGAGTGTATCATTCAATTTAAATTCTTTTTATATTTGCTTAACATGCTGTCACAATTAAAAACTTTAAAATCTATAGGAAGTAATTTATAAAATTTTGTATAAAAATGACTTTTGAAATCATATTGTGCTATGATGAATGACTCGTCTCCCATGAGAGAAAGATATAGCCAATAAGTCCTGAAAATCAACATAAATCAAAATATCTTTCGAGGTCCTTAAAGAGTTTCTCAAAATGATATATTTTATTAAGTATTACTAAATTCAACATTAGGATAAGAATATTATTAACATGTTTAAGTACCGCCCGTCCCATCTCAAGATGGGCCGTCCAAACTTGGCCAAGTTGGGGCAAAGTTGGGACGGGATGCATCTTCCCCGCAAGGCCAAGCTAGCGCACGTTTTTTTTTATAAACGAGCTCATCTTAGACCTTGCCGTCGATCTCGTATTATCTTGACTTTTTAATGCAGCGTTCTCACAAGCGAATAGGTAGATGGGTAGGTGGATTTAATGGCGACGTTGGACCAAAAATGACCTAAACTACCGGGCAAAAGAAACTATAGGTCGTTTTATTGACCTGTACTGAATACACAACACATGATATCTTTTATTAATTACATGTAATTTGTAGTAAATTCAATTGCGAATCTAACGGTGTACATAAAATGACAAAATCACAACAGGGTAAGCTTTAATTTGCATTCAAATTACTTAGGGGTCAAAAGTGAAAGTTACACTGAGATTTCATGGGCAAGGGTCGGCAAATGGAAGACGTAAAAGTTATTCGAGGGATAATTGGAATGTCAGTAACGTGTGTGTCGACCACCAGCATCAATCTAAGCTCTCGCACGTCGTCGCATTGATGACGTCAAGCGCCGGATTACGTCATTTGACAGTCGCTGCCATTCTTCCCCCAATGCTACTTCCAACTGTCGTATCGTCTGCTGAGGTTGATGTCGACGACGGATTTGTCTTCCCAGATGATCCCACAGATTCTCTATTAGATTCATATCCGGGGATCGTTGTTTTGCTGAAGAAAGTTTCGAGTCGCAATTGCAGTATGAGGTGTCGCATTGTCTTGTTGAAATAATATGCCTTGTGGTTGATTGTTGATGAACGGTATGACAACAGGCTGCAAGACCTGGTCTCGATATTGATTTGTATTGAGATTTCCCTGAATAACGACCAATGGTGTTGTTTTATTGTCAATAATTCCAACCCATACCATTATGCTGCCTCCTCCATAGGCATGGACTTCTTGTAGGCATGTAGCTGCCAATCTTTCACCCCTTCGTCTTGCCCATCGCAGTCTCTGATGGTGTTGTTGTGGGGTCAAGGCCATTCCACGGAAGGGTCGATGGCAACGTAAACCAGCTGCCCGCAAGCGTCTGGAGAGTGTTCGTCGACTAATGCGACGCCCCAACGCTGTCTCGGCCGTTGACGTTGACGTTACGAATCTATTTCGTAGGTGTATGGTACGTATGTACCGATCTTCCTGTGCGGTAGTTACGCTTGGACGTCCACTCCTAGGCCTGTTCTGAGTTCGTCCTGTCTGCCTGTGTCGTGTGAACAAATTTGCTATAGTCAATGGCGTGCATCGAAACGTCCTCGCAATTCTGACGTTGGTTGCTCCCATTTCAGACATGCATATCGCACTCTCTCTCTGTTCTCGCGTCAGTCGTGGCATACTTTTTATGTTTTTCTGGAAGCTGTGATCCCATTGAACAAGCACATGTCTCTTATAGAGAATTCGTGCAGATGAATTGCGTGCTAGCTGTGAAAACGTTTTTTTCTCAATTGTGACGTCAGCAACGTCGGTGTAGGTACGTGTTGCGATTGTGCCTTGTGTTTCCCTTCTTGGTACTTGGGGAAACACTGCAAGCATTGTATTTTTAACTACACATGTAGAAGGTTGTGAAAAAATCAACTTTTCCGACCTATAGTTTCTTTTGCCCGGTAGTTTATATGCGCCCGTCGGCGAATAGAAATAGTCAGCAGTTACCTCCCTTGCCCAGCCAATCAGCGCCGCCGTTTCACTCGCAGAGAAACCAACATGGCTGCCTGCGCCTACGGTAAGCGAGTTCTCCAATCAAATTAAGGAAAAGTTTTCTTTTACGAACTTCTCAAGCCAGCAGATAACGTCAATTAAGGCAGTAAAAGATGGAAAAGCTGTATCCGTTGCAACACGGACTGGCAGTGAAAAATCACTTACATACGAGAGCGCCCCTATTATTTTCAAAGGGAAGAGTGTACTTGTCATCGCTCCATTATTGATCATCCAGTTTGTTACTTTTCCAAAAAGTTTGACAAAAACTATTCAACCATTGAAAAGGAAACTTTGGGTCTGTTGTTAGCTTTACAGAATTTTGAAGTGTACTTAGGTACAACTACATTTCCAGTTGTGCTGCTGCCCTTTCCAGAGTGTAAAATGTCCTTTTTGATGCTGAATGTTTGTATTTTCTAGTTTTTGTATTTTGTTAAAATGTAACTGTTTATTTTTACTACAACAGATAGTTTCTTTGTTACTTTCGTTTCCTAAAGGGGGAGAGTGTTATGAGTGTGTGATTGTTCACAAGTTTAACATTGTATAACATTGTTGTATTGTTTAGTGGGTCACACTTGCACTTGTTTTGATAGTCTTAGCTGGCAGTGTCTAGAATAATCTATTATAGAATGTTCTATTTCTTGTTTGCTTGCGTTGGACACTTCTGATTGGAGTTTGTCGTGGAGCTTTAAAGAACATTCTGGAAGGAATCTAACCTATATACAGGCTGGCATTAGAACTCGTACTCATCTTGCTTCTTACAATCATCTTTGCGATCATCTGCCGTGCCACTGTTTTTGGATACCTTTATAAACCGTATTCATCTATCTCCTATCAAGACCCACTGACTGTTTTCTACATTCATCAACTGTGTGATTCATAAGGACTGGTGAATATATTTAGTCCGCTAATTAGTGTGACTCATTTGATATTGTATTACAGCTTGTATAAGCTTTATATTATAACCTTAAACACTTTGTTTATTATTTGATTGATTATATTGTAATTAATATACAATTGTCTTGTTATATTTTGCTGGTTTGACTGGGGACATTTTCCTGCTCCAAATTCATTCGTAACAATATGTTCATCTTGAACAACATAAATATGATGAACATCAGTTTTATCAACGCACTTACCGACATCATCTTTGACAATATGAATATCCCGATTGCATCATAGTGAACAACATTATTAAATTGAACATCAGTAATTACATCATCATTGACATCAACACTAAGTACCGAATGTTTGTCATGAGCACATCGGCCGATATCGCCTTTAACAATATCGTAATGAGGTACACCCGCGGTTTCAATAGCGATAGTTTTTGCATCGACTTTGTCATATTGATTGTTCTTTTCACTGTATTTAGACGTGTCTTGATCAATTGCATTTGAGGATATATAAGTTACAAGTTTGTCTTTTTGTGAGTCAATCGGATGTATACAAACAACATGAAAGTCTACTATACCCTTTAGTGTCTTTTTTAGACTTAATTTTACAAGCAACATGGAGTTGTCTGGTACACTTTCAGTCTAAGGTGCCTTCTGATAAATGTTGGGTGTTTACTAAGCGTGTTTCACAGGAAGTAGCCTCCTGGTTATAGCTATCGCAATATAGACACAGTTGGGTCTCTTGTCAACCGGCATCCCCCTTTCTTCTGTTAGGTGTTACTGAGGTGAATTGTTCATTTATGGTAAATGGTTTACCCTTTAACTTTCTAGCAGCAGCCTTGACTGCATCCTTTTCCCTGGTGAAGACAAATTTAGCAATAAGTGAACGGGGTTTGGCTGTGTCACCATCGTACCTAGGAGGGCGGGGCTTGCATATTCTGTGAACACGTTTGAAAGCCATTGTTTCGACGTCTATGTCTAAATGATCTTTAATGAGCTCATTTTTGAAGCCTTTCACATTGCTCAAAAGTAGGCTCTGGTTCTGTTTCGGGAATGTTATTGAAGATTAGGTTGTCTCTCATCGAGCGACATCTTTGATCAATAAGACCCTCTTTCAGAACAATATTTTCATGCTTTAAATCTGTCAGCTTGGGCACACATTCACTGACCTGCTCCTTCAAATCTCGCAAGGCACTGAGAATAGTTGCCTTATCCAGCCCATTCATCAAAGCTATCACTCACGAACTGGTTACCTGCTTTAAGATCATTTATTTTAGTTTCAGAATTTCTCTTGTAACTTGATTTCAGGTTTTGACATATTTGTTTTAATTGAGAGGACTTCAGTTTCTAATGCATGAAGTTTTGACAAAAGTCTGTCCATCTGTTCAAGCTTGGCCATAATGGTTGAGTTGTGAGTGCTTGAGGTTGAGGGAATATGCGACGACGGATAAGTGCTTGATACATATCGAAACTGACCTGGTATTGCTTGCGACATGTGCTAGAAACGGCCTCAGAGGCCACAGAGTTGTCCGAATCCATGTCGGATACCCGCTTGCTTGATGGCGTGTCACCTGTGTTGACGCATCACTCACCGCTTTGTAATTTACTGAGGGTAACAATTGGCCAGGAGTACTCCTAGATAATCATTTGAAATTGAAAATCTGCAGAAACCAAAAGGTGCTTACAGAAGATTCAGAAGACTGCTGCAAGGATTGTAGTTCGAACAAAGACGGACTCCCACAAAACTCAGATACTCAGACAGCTACACTGGTGGCCAGTCAGAGAGCGAAGTGAGTAGCTGCAAAACTGTATGCGGCGTACATTCGTGTGAGATCATCACGTTCTATTACCCGATTCATATGCGCTCATATAAGCTTAAAACATTTGGCTACCTATTACACCTATTCTATTTCAATTTGCAGCAGATAATCTCTTGAACTATCTGCCTATTGGACTAGATTAAATTCTTCATGTAAATGTGTTAAACGTAGACTCGAAGCAATACTGCTTCCAATATCGATTGATGCTTTGATCTAAGCGTATTTCGCAATGGTGACGGGCTGAGAAGGTAACTAAGTAGTCCGTGGATCACGTGATGAACACTATTTTCAAGTGATGAGCACTATTGTCACGCAGTATGCTGACTGCACAAGAGTAATCAGATCATTGATAACTAACTTTTTGTTGGAACAAATTAGCGTGAATAAGGATTTACACAGAGTTTCATCCTCATTTTCAAGTTCAAGAATTATGATAATACCTTGTTTTTAGCTAGAAATCGAAAAACGACCATAATATGATATACACGTCCAATTTACATGAATATATATTGATAACCTATATAGCTAATTAACAGTTTCAAAATAACCTTTGAGTCATTGGCAATGGACTAGTCATCACAATGGACTATTTTCTACTCTACATAGCAACTCAGACCTGTTTTAAAGATGCTAATGTCTAGAAACAACCTCTACAACATTTTTAAAGTTGGAAATAATTGAATCCAACAACATACTTAAAATATGTGATACTTTGTTTCATCTTAAAATTGCGTGAACTTTGAAAACATTATACATATCTTGCAGATAGTGTGAATGGAGAAATCTCATTGACTGCAAGTGTACTATTGCTTAAAATTGCATAATCATTTCAAATGAGTTGAGACTGCCTCTGAGGCTGTGCAATTGAATCCCGCAAGAGAGTTTGTTCCCCAATATTACAATGTTACATTTGGTCACTATCTAATAGCATGTATTTCAAATCTTTCTTTCAACTTAGAAGCTTGTGTGATAGCTCACAAGTGCCACTTAGTACACACACTTTGTAAACTCTCTAACTATGTAATAAAGGATTGGTCTACCTGCGATTAAGTTTTCTTGTCGTATAACCGATGAAAACAGTTTTAGGTGGATCTGCTTAAAGATATTCATGACCAGATATGCTAATCTGTGCAGAAGAGCACAACCTTCTACTTCCTTGTTCCTTGCTACCGATGAAAATGGCGCCTGTTTGTATAGTTCCGGTTGCCATATTGCTACAGGAGGGTTAACTTGTGTAGTGATATACTGTTTATACATCTACGTTATTCACAGGGAGTCACAGACAAACATTTCAATAATAATCACGTAAAAGGGGCACAGCGTATGTTTTTGGTGTAAGATATGTCAAACTTAATAAATGCTGTTTTTAATTGTATTTAGAAATTGGTTGTGTCTGAAATTATCATCTCAAACTGAGGTCAACTTAGTGTCTATTACCTGGTAAAACAACAGAAAATGGCGTGCACAAATAACTCCAATTTATTTTTTAAACCTATTTACAACAGATACAATTGTTGCTCATTTTATCAACAGACATGTAAAGGGGATGCAGAATTTCAATTTCTTAACATTTATATGACCTTTTTTAATTATTTATCAGAAACATTCTTAAGTTTGGCATATTAGAGATAAGCATGTCGCTCAAGAAAAGTTACTTGATCTTACCTAAGGATAAAAGGTATTTTGGCTCTTATATAAGCCTCATACAATTTTTATGAAACATACCTGTGACACCATGACACCAGCTAAGAGATTTAGGTAGAAAAGTTGAGAGCGATAATCTTGTCAGAACAACTCAATCAACGTAATCAAATGAAGAAATGCAATTTTTTTTATTGATGTTGCTTCATATATGTACTTTAATGAATGTAAGGCATGCAAGATGGAAGCTATACGAAATTAATTTTATCAGTTAAAAGAATAAACACGTGCATAAAATTTATTTCCAATTATGAAATAAGATTTACTTATTCCTTAAAGAAATATTAAACTCTCAATCGACAAAATATAAACCAAATATGGTAATTTCGAATATGTCAAAAGAGATACAACAAGTACATGTAACATAGACATATATCGATCATATATCTCCGATTACAACAAATTCATGATATACTGGTCTATATGTCATTGCCTATTTAGCTAAACTCCTACAACTCCTGTTCAAACCTACATTATTCTGTTGTATATATTTATATGATAGTTGTATGGCTATTATATTGAACAAAGCTACATGTTTATGTTTATTTGTACTTGTTGAAAAGAAATAAAATTATTCTTTAAAAAGCAATACTGTAAATGGGAATTTTTTTAAACAATCATAATCTAGGGTAACAGGCATCACTACGCCGGGTGGAAGTTGGATCTTGAAAGGGAAGTACAGAATCCTATAGTGAGGACTGATATATTCTAATTTCGCTACATTTAACATTAAAAACACGTTGCATATGTTACGTTAAAAGACTTTCTGCTTACATTCATCCAGCATCCATAGAGAACGTAGCCCGTGGAAAAAATGCCTCAATGAGCTCCAGGAGAATAAATCAGTACAGGGCTAGTACAGTTGTGGATGGAAACACTGATACTCCTCATTGGAGAATAGATAAAATCATAGACACGGGTACAGGACATACCTTCGCCTGGTGGAAGGTGGATCTGGAAAGAGACATAACAGGACGCAACAGTGAGGATCTACTTCAGGACAGACTGTGAGTTGAATCATTCCAGTTTTCTTTTTCTGAAAATCGCGATGAACTCTTTGCATTATTAAAAACTGTCTTCTAGTAAAGAATTAAAGCACAAAGAGACAGTTTACTGTTGTAATGTTCTTTTCACCATAAGTAACTTACAAACAACATCTCCTCGCATTTGTTTCCTATGTGCAAGCGACCTTCCTATTGACCGACGGTGAGTTTTGGCCTTCAAATTATTTTTAGTAATATGGCACAAAACACACCTTGAAGTAATCATCAAGCAAACAAATTTACAGACAATGGTTATAGGGAGGTTTGTGAAGATTTTACGCTTCGAGCGGAGCTCATTCTGTCTGAGTTCTCTCATTCAGTAAATAGAAAAGACAAGCAAACGTTTGTTGCAATCGCTGTGCGTCAGTTTAAAACTATGAGAGTATTACATTCAAGTGCTTAGGGCGTCTGTTATCATCTTGTACAGTCTCAATCTATCCGAAAACATTTAACCAAATAGCATAATTATCTTGTGCTTCGTCCTTTCAAGTGGTTTTCAACTACAAATCTTCCCGATACTAAAAGTGTGCCATTTGAGCTTGTACCGGTTTTGTAAAGATGTTTGAGTGTTGCTGATTAAAGTATTGCTCAAAAGGAAATTTTGCATAAACTTCACCAACTGCATCTCATTAGTGACGAATGTTAATGAACAAAATGAAAATAGCTGGGTTTCCATAGTCTTAGTT